>SMGT01006394.1:678553-728942 GCA_004794575.1 Lanistes nyassanus
CCCCCAAAAAAAAATACATGCCTGCAACTGATACAAACTGTTAGCGTACAGCGTTAAAAAGCAGGATTGTGTAAATAAACCATTAAAATGTGTTACACAGGGTGGCTGCTCAACTGAATAATGAATCGTATGGTCATGTTATTGAAATTTCATGCTAAACCCATGTAGCATACTTGACCTTTGACTTCGTCACAGCAATGAATGTTTTCAAGTATGCAGTAACTGGTCGTGCTGCTAAACTCTGTTCCTTAAAACCACTGACCAAATACGCTAAGCTGTATAAATTTACGCGGTCAGTGACTGAGTGAGCCATGCTGTGATTTTAGTAGTTAAGTTTAGTTAAACTGATCGTCAACACTCGCAGCTATCAAAGGTAGGCCAGTGGACGATATTCCGATACAGAAATTTGCTGCACAGAAGACGGCATCTATGTTTCGCTTTGGCAGCTGACCACGCTGAAGAAGTAATTTCAGTTCTTATTCTTTCATGTAATGATTTATTGCGTCGTCCGAGGACCAAAAGTGAGCGAAAGTACACTATGATAAGTGAATCGTGTGTCTCGCGCTAGACAGGAAGTTTACATTCTGATTCGGTGCGCATCAGTTCGCACCAAGTTGGGACTCAGCTCAGAGTCCATGTAGGAAAAAAAATTTCGCGCCCCGGCCACAGTATCCTCAAATGGCGTGCGGAAACTTGTGGATAGCGACCAGGGTGGTGACCAAGATGGCGGCGATATAGCGCCTCAACACGTGGACGGGACAATTCCGAAATCCATCACAATTTACGCCATCCCCAACCCATCCCGGCCTACATTCAATTTCCCACGATTGGACAACGAAATTTCTTCTAATCATATTTAACATCTACATCACCCCACCGCATGCATTGCAGGGGAAAACAATCCCATTCATAACCGCATCGACACAACTTTGTCATTATTTACGACAGTGCGGTCCCACAGGGATCGTTCCTTACCAAGTTCATAAACACCAAATGCAAAGTACAAAAATGCGTTGTACGATCATACCTCTTCCAGACGATACGTGTATTCTCCTTGCAACCAGGGCCCAGACTGAATGAGGGACAGATCGAGTTCCCGCGAACACGTGGATCCTAGATTCTTCCGCGCAATAGCGTAACTCGGTCGCGCCGGTAAATTCAATGGAAAACCTCTGCCTCTCACTCCTGCCATACTATAATGTACACATTTCCCCCTAGTACAATCTGAAGGGGGTTTTTCAATGCATAAAAGACCTTGTTCACATGGGGTTTATCTGCCTGTGGGACTACATTTTTCCCCTATAGTATTTCCCCAAGCTAGAAAGGATGCCAGGGGAAATAACTTTGGTAACCTCGATGGGTTGCACACTCCCCTGACAACAAAATGTTGCTCCATTCTACCAGAATGAGGAACATTTCCAAACCGCAAGCATTTCAAAACAACAAAAACACGACAATTCAAAAGGGAACACATCTTCCCAAAAATGCAACATCGATCGAGGGACACATGTCCCTAAAATTCAGATACATCCATAACATTCATATCATCATTACATATTACACTGAACCAGTAAGGGGACATACCCTTACAAAATGATTACAGATTTTCACCACAGACAACCATTACATCCCTTGGGCCGCCCTGGAACCCGATTCAAATGTGGGCGCTGTCGCTACACCCCCCCCCACACACACACACACCTAGCCTTCCCTCGTGATAGCCTCGGGGCAGGTGTGGGAACCAAGTGTGCCTTGTGCCAAATTCAACCTATCTACGGGCTTTCTCTGCCTCGCAGACCGTCTTGGGGCTGGCACAGATCTCATAACTGATTGTTTGAGTTCTCCTGCTGCACCAGGAGCAAGCATGACGTCCACTGTGAATGGCTGAAAGACCGTGTCCTCTTGGGCCTCGGCTCTAGGAGACAGGAGGGGTATCACCCAGAGATTCGGTTTCCCCAAATCCACGTACAGCTCCCCTATAAGGAGGGTCCGGTGCCACAATTTCTGCCTTTATAAGTGTAAGCTCAAGACCTGACCAATTCTGGACACATTTCCATAACCGGCAGTGTGGGCAGTTTGCCCCTCGGAACATGTCAGGGGAATTATGTATAAGGAGGGTCCGGTGCCACAATTTCTGCCTTTATAAGTGTAAGCTCAAGACCTGACCAATTCTGGACACATTTCCATAACCGGCAGTGTGGGCAGTTTGCCCCTCGGAACATGTCAGGGGAATTATGTATGGTTTTGGCAGGTGTGGTGGCAAAGGTGGAGGTATGGGTGGCGATGGTGTTTTTGTGGCTGTAGTCTTTAGGCTCATGGTCAGTTCTGAAACTTCAACAGCCCCCTGGTACAAAGATGGCATCTCCTCTGCCTCAGTTTTCTGTTTGCGTGGGGACGTGCGCCCTGGCATGCGAATGTCCTCATCACCTGCACAGAAACTGTCCCTGCGCGTGCTGTCCCTACTGCCCGTATATTCTATATTGCTGGATGAGGAATCCCAAGAACCCACCTGAGCATTCACAGGCGCAATGTTGGGGTCTACACTTTCTAATCTAGAGTCACTGTGGACTTGGGTAACACTATCACCTACTTTGTCTCTGAAGGCCCTATAGTTCGTTTTGACATAAGATCACTGGAAATGTTTTGGATGTTTCCATCTGCAAATCCTTTTGCCTGCTTCAGTTGTGTGCGTGTGAAAAAATACCAGTTTTGACTTGAAAATACTGAAAATAAGGATTCTGAATACTGAAAGCTTTTAGTAGGGGTAGCCAGGTCTGGAAGAAGAGCAGTATGAGGGATGGTAAGAGGATTGGTTGCAATCAACAAAACTGCAGGAGTTGGGGCTGTAAACTTTTACAAGTACTTCAGCTACCCCTCTGCCCCCCACAAAAGCCTTCTGCAGGTCCGGGGGCCCTGTCTTTCAGCTTTTTATCCTATGCAGTTTTCTAACCCCTTCTCCCTGGACACCGGTGACTAAACATCTCTCCCGGCCCCCCTTGCAACCAAATTCTTATCTTTCCATTGGCTCGAGAAGACTGAGTCTTACTCGTTTTATTAAAGAACACATGACGTCTTTCCCTTCTATTACTACGTAATTTATGCGTCACTACCGTGTCAACAATTTCTTGAATGAAAGATTACAACCCTATATAAGATACATTAAGAAGGAACATAGTTCTCAACAATAGCGCTGAAGAAAACCTTCCAAAACGCAACAGGGATATTGGTGAATGAGACCAGTTAAAGTAGGTAGTGACAGTTCTGTCCCCTTATGATGGGAAACGCACTTCGCGCTCGCTATTTGCTCATTTAGAAACATTTGTATCTCAACTTTGTGTTGTTTTTTTGTTCAAAAATATACAACTAAAGTTCAGACCTTTGCCAGTGTTGTTTTATTGGTTATTGTTCACATCTAAAAGAAGGCATGCGTGGAAGCATCAAATAAAGACCTACTGTTACGCGAGCTAGATGAAAAAAAAAAATGAATCAGTGATATTCCCGTATTTTTTATGACAGAGTTCGTGCGAGGAACGCGAGGCAATGACGTTACAGCTCCTGCAGTCGCCCGCAGGGGATGGCATGTCCCTGCCTAGCGTAGCTTGCCCCCTTGGATTCTTTGACGCTCGCCGCTGTTCATGGTCATTCTTTAGCTCTGTCCAACCTGTCATCCGTTTTGTCCTCCATCTGTCACTCCTTGAAATATTCCCCTGTGTCCGAGCCCGACTGCCTGTACACAAGCCGACATCTCACAACAAGCGACTAGCCCCTTTACTCGGGCAAAATTTGTGTCCGACCTATCATGGAAACGTATCAAACGATTGCCCACCAAAAAGCCGCATGCATTTAAACTGTTACCAAAGACATGGTTCTAAGCCAAGTAAGCCCAATTCATACACCTAAATCAGGCGTCTCTCAGGCACTCAACTTGGGACTGTCAGGACTTTATAATGCTAGCAATGTTAAAATATATTTTTAAGTTGTATTTAAAGATAGGAGAAACCCGTCACTTCTGATCGCTATAGCGGGTTCAAGCAAATTCTTAAGCCACCGCCCCCCTTCATCTTCTCTTTTAAAATGCCATGTCTCGCCATAATCCACAAACAATCCTCGTCTACACATCATAGTTTTTCCCAGTCATCTCAAATGAGTGCGCGGACAGGCATCACTGGAATCCATGAAGACTAACCGCAGTTAATCCAGAGGTTAAAGGATCAACGAGTGATCCCAACCTCCAAGGAAACAGTGCCAAAGGACATTTGAAGCAAACCCTCCCCGCACGTCACCAGCAAGGACAGGAAGACTTTCTGATGGAATAAAATATAAATAGCTCAGCGGCTGAGCCACCTAGCACACATCTCAGCTTACAACTTGGGCAAGAAAGCGTGAGAACTCAACCGGATCACAGCTAATGCACCTTATGTATCTTGTGACATCTGACTAAGGTGGAGAGCTTTAAGGGTTTACGGGCATGGGTGTACCTTGGTGCTTTCCCAACAAAGAGTTTTAGTGTACTTTCGCTTTGAACAAAGACAGACAAGAAGCATTTTAACGCAGCTTTTTGTTTACACCACCCTCCTCAACGTAACGCATGCATACTGGCACATGTGCACACAAAAAGCAACACTGTGGTCACCAGTTAACCGGGGAATAAGTATTATTAGAAGCATCTCCACAGTCTATTTATAGCATACACCTCAGCTGTCTCCAATGGCATTTTCTTTCCAAAACAAGCATGTGCCAAAGCACAAACTGCGTACTTTGTAACAGCTCAAAAAAATTACAGACTACATTCACAACACAGTGGAAAGAAAGCAAAAAGGATGAAATTTATATCCCTTCTTTCATCAATAGGGGAGATCCATTACAGAAGACATTACAAAAATTCTTAAAAGGTGACAAACTATTTAAAAGAATGGAATTTTTCTGAATAGAAATGCCGTCATGCAACAGCATCCAGTCTGGATTCTGTGTCTATTCTTCAGTCTATGTCACTGAAATGGTGAAATTAATACTTGGGCTTTTTTGACAACCCATCTCCTCCACCAGGAGCTTTTCGTTTCTCAATGATTTTGTTGATCTGCTGCAGCTCTCTGTCCAGTTTAGACTTTTCGTCTTTTGGTCCAGCCCGTCGAGTCTTACGACCATCAGACATCTTGACACCATACTGAAAGGCTGCCCTGAAATGTGATAAAGAGACAAATTAATAATATTCATCTAAAAACGCATTGTACATTGTGGAAGTAGCCCACTCAGCAATACCCGAGTGACAGATTTGATTTTTGTGGGGTAGGCAAGATGAACAGGCATCGAAGGGAACATGTACAGGTGAGATATGGACAACAAAGTTTTTCTCAAAACCATTCTGTGCTGTACGATTATGTGTTAAGAAACAATTTATTTCTGACCGCCAGGGAGTTTACTGACTTAGGTAAGGCTTCTCGGCTGGACATGTAGGAACTGTACTCCTCTTGTGTGTCAAAGTCCCAGCGTCCCACTGGCCCCTTCTTGTTGCCCTGGTCCATCTTTGTGTAGTCTGCCTCATCATCCGAGTCATCAATGGCATCGGCTGACTCCATCATCCTACAGGCATCATGATCAGTTCGGTAAATCAACAAGATGGTGTGCCAACTAATTACCCACTCACCAACTGTTTTCACCCCCTCTCTCTCAAGCTCCTCCCCCGGCTTGCTATCACTGTCCCATATCCCATCCAATACCACTGCCTACCCAGAGTGGCTACAGTCTCACACTTCATTCCACATTCTCCCTGTAACTGCATTAGGGCTGTAGAAATATATCCCCCCACCCACCCCGTTCTAAATAATGAAACAAACACAAAGAAAAGAATATTTGGATAACAATTTCTGCTCACCCTGGGTAGCATTCAGCATAGCTGTCTATCTCCGTCTTGGCTTTCAGTTTCTTTAGTCGCTCCTCTTCGGTTCGAGCTGCTGCCCTAGGGTACATAAAGTATGTGTGTATCAACACCTGTTACAAATTCACGTGTCCTACATTGTGTTTATACATCTACACCTTCATAATACACCCTTGCACCAAGTATTTACAAGTGCTATCAAATGTGATGACAAATAAATCTTGTCACAAACTGACAGACCAACCTCTGAGCATAAACACACCCATGGTTTCTGAATATGCATGATTGTCACATTTACAAAACTTGAATCAGGTTCTGAGTAAACTTGTATTTTGGAATACTTAGGAGGGAAACCTAATGGAAATTATGGTTTAAAGTACTCACTTTTTCTTCTCTTCTTCAAGATCAGCATACCCCTGTAACACAAGTCAAGTCTTAATTCTAAGTACTGCAGTCAGAGCACCCTTTTCCACTGCCCCCAGTCCACCACTTCACAAAATTTCAAAGGATAGGCCTGGGTAGTCTACAAATAATACATGTATACATGAGCTTTTCTGACCATTATCACCTTTCCCAATCACCGATCACCTTTGAGCAGCAGAAATGGAAGGAACCAGTGCTGCAAACTTAATAGACAACCTAAACATCCTAGGTAAAATGTACCATACCTTAAAACACCCTAGGTAAAATGTAAATATATTGATCCACATCAGTTACCATACCTTAAAACGATCATTGATGGAGCGCACCAAGTCTTTTGCAGTCTGCTGGGGCTTTTCTTTTTCTTCATCCTAGGGAAATAAAGGAACACAAAACAAATGTAGATCTGCACTGTGGGGTCACAACCCCTGAAATTGAGACAAAATGCTGAGCTCGATAACACAACCCCAAGTCACTTCAGCTCAGCTCAAATCAAAATTGATCATCATTCAATCTACACACAAAACAAGTGCACAAATCCATGCTTGTGTGCATGCACAAATCCAATTTCTCTCCGACTGTTCCTACACTTCTTGAAATAACAAGATTTATACTTTTATGCCAGACTGGAATTATTTCCTTATTCTTCTTTATTACTCCTGAATATGTGAAGAAAGAATTAAAACCACAGTGTTGTAGAAAGAGAACAGTAAGGAAATGACAAAGCAGCAAAAAAGACCAACCTCTTCAGCTGGTTTCTCGAAGTAAGGCTTTCTGGCTGGCCTGTCTTTCTCTTTATCTGTCTGTTCCTCCCTCTCTCGGCCCCTATCTCTATCGCGCTCACGTCCTCTGTCTCTACCCCGATCTCGATCACGGTCAGACTCACGTCTGTCTCTGTCATGATCTCGGTTGCGATCACGGTCTCTACGATCCTTGTCCTTATCTCTGTCTTCCCTCTCACGAGGCCGATCTTTATCGCTGCGGTCCTTTTTGTCTTTTGGCTTCGCAAAAGAAGGCATGTATTCACCAATCTCTCCATAGATGCTGAAAGATTAAACCACTGCTGTTACATCTGAGAATCAAGTACTAATTAAAATTTATGGAGTAATACAAATCAAACAGTCAACAAGTTGGCATGAGAATTATAATATACTAGGCACAGCCCAAAGTCCGAGGCAGAAAAGACTAAAAAATAAACCATTCACTGCCAATAACAAGTGCTACTGCCACAATTAATCATGATCATTATAGGCAACTCAAGTGACTGAATTTTATATTTACAAAATGAGATGTTTGACTTTTCTCTGAGAAAATTTACCTTTCATCAGCACCCAAGACTTTTTCTTTTGGTTTGTCATCCTCTTTTAGTTTTCCTGTATAAAAGCAGAAAAACAGGCAAAAACAGTGCAAGATCTGCACTAATCCAGGAAATAATTCATAGACTTTTTCAGGCCATAGTACCTGGAGGTATTATATTACGTTTTTGGGATCGCTAATTGAGAATATAGCACTTTGGGTCATGGTATAGTATTGTGACAAGAAAATTAGTTTTGCATTGACCAATTAACCAACATTAGGGGCACTAAATTAACATAGATGAATTTCTAATCAACAAGACCAACATTAGATCCATACCCTCCATTTCCACAAGAAATATTAATTTGTAATGCTTTATCTGTAAAGAAAAGTGATTAAAATATTTCTGCGATCCCTTGTATCTGTTATTCTACCATGAGCCAATCAGTTCAAGCGTAACGGAAAACACTAATAAAATGAATGATCCTTTGCTAGCATTTAGCACAAAATAACTGTCCACAAACACCAATCTGCTTGATCAGACCTTTCTCCTTCTTCTTCAGTTTCTTCAGCTCGCGTTTGCCTTGCCGTAGATATGACAGGATCTGGGTGAGCTTGTTGATGACAATGTCATTCGTAGTCAAAGTGGTGGTAGTCTGAATAATAAGGGAGAGAAAAGGTGACAGATGTAATCACACAGTTTATCTTAGTTGAACCCCTACTAACTACAATGACTGAGCTTTGCTCAACAGAACAAATCCAATGAAATTCATATTCCCCATTCCCTCATCTGTCTGCTTATTTCTTGCCACCTCTACCATGATCTGTCTCACAAACCTCCCCACAGTAATGTACATTTAAGTGTATGCATTTTGACACATTTTCTCTTGCCCTTTGCTCACACACTGCAAGATCCAGGCTTCAACAGAAGAGAGGTAAGTGCTGCTAGAGGAAAAGAGTGAGGAGAATGGAAACAAAGTCTAACCTCAAAGCTTGGGCAGTCAGCTTTACTGCGTATGATGGTGTTGGGAATGTCAAAATCGCCATACTCATCTTCCAGTTCCACAGCATAGGCCATGCGTTTAGGCAGGAACAGTTCGTTGCGCTCTGGCAGACGGTTTTTGAACAATGTGCGGTAGATGTTGCGCCCTGTCAAAAGACCAAAGTATCTCTGTGCAGAAAAAGATGCTCACTTGCATAATTGCAAAATGAACTGCTGTCTAGGAGATGCTTATGATGACAAACTGGTGTTGCCATAAAACACCACACGGATGGAAAATTTACAGCTTGCTATTTTTGGAGACTACTCTGTGCCATGGTGGCATCCGGTGCTACTAAACTGTTTACTCAAACAAGCAATAACAGTATCCAGTGCTGCTAAACTAAAACCAAACTGGACCTTCTAAAATGCAAAACAAAAAAATCAAATTACTTTGTTGACGTCATACACATGGAATCTGAATTATATCAGTAGTGTTTTTTGTTTAATGTTAAATTTGAAGAAACCATTGGGAGTACTTGTGCAGCAGAACTAAAACAAACCTACACATGATATAAAACAACACTATATTTCTTTGTAAGAACCAAAATTAAGCCCTTTTCTGAGCAATGTAACTGTGCAAAACCAGACGTACAGCATGAAACAAGCACTTACCAAGTCTTGTTTTGAACAGGATCTTTTCCTCAGGATCCTCCTCTTCCCTGTATTTCAGGCAAAGACCATCGAGTTTTATGATCAAACAGACATCCAATAATGAACAAGGAACAAAGTATGGGTTTGCAGCAGTTAAGAACGCTGAACATTTTCACAAGATGTTATAGTTCTCCCAATAAACAACCAACCATTTTCTCAGAGACAAAATACTATAAGCCTATGGCCCTGTCCACATTTATGAATGCATGAAGAGAGAAAGGCCAAGTCATTACCTACCCACTCGGCCTCACATACCACTCTACACAACCACAACCTACAATAACAGCATTTAAAAAAAAAAAGTAGGAAAATCTTTTCTGCTCGTACTTGTTTTGTGTAACTGCCATTTCCATTTTCTCCTCTTCTTCTTTTTCTTTGCTACTGATCTCCGCACGTACCTGCAATGTATAGCATGAGGTTTATTTCTTAGAATTTTTACATTGTCAAGAAGTATATATATATATTACTCTTAACTCCATCCCATCTGCACGCTAATAAACTAGCACAGAATACATGTGTATAATGCGAGAGTTGCTCTTGGATGTCAGTGCTATGCTCACTATTTTGCACTGACTTGAAACACGAAAGCAGTTCACTGAAAAGGGATGTCACTCGTGTTTTCCTATCCTAGAATCAGTTCTCTACAGAGTTTCTTCCCTTAGATCACAAAATAGATGGGTTTTCAGAGTTCTGTGCTCTTGAAGGTGCTTACTCGTTAGTGGGCAAAAATGACTGGCCACCATATTCGAATGTCTGCTCACAAATGTTTGAAAATGTATCTTCGGAAGACAAAAATGATGACCTCTCTAACCTTAGTGAGAAGGGGGGAAGACAAGAAATTCATGTTTTAATTCGTATGGATTACAAGTGCTGCAGACGGCTGTGATACGCTATCGAGTATTTGTTGTCAATAAACACATTCACTTTGGCTACATAATTCAACAGTCTTCCACACAGCGTCAGCGACAGACGGATTTCAGGTAGGAAAAGGCTTTTTTCTACTTAAATTTATCTTTCCAACAATGTTTGAAGTATGTTTCTAACTTTCATAGTCTTTTTTTTAAAAAAATTTTTAATTTGGTAAAATTGCCCCAAATGCAGAGATTGCAGTGATGTCACGCACTGTAGGATGATCGATGCGAATGAGTTGATTACAGAAAAGAGAAAATTTCCTTCCAGTAAAAAAGCAAAACAATCATTACGCACAATGAGTAGTTGTATATTTAAATGCCCACTACAGTAACTATAAGTATATTATTGTTATAGATGCATCTGCACACACACACACACCCATGCCCATGCACAGTACCAAAGCAGGTATAAGGACGAGGGTGACATAGCCAGGGTAATACCTTGTCCAGCAAAGCATAGTCCAAGCCCTTCACCAAGTGAGTGTGCTCCATGTCACCACCCAGGTATTTGGACTCCTGAATCATCTGCTTCCTTCTTTCTGCATAGTTCTGCACACTGTTCAAAAATATTACTCAGGTTAGATAAAGGTTCTCCTGTGTCCTTTAAGTTGTAGGAGAGTGGGGGGGGGTGTGTGTGTGTAAGAGACCACCACTTTTCTGTGGGCCAGCATCATAAGAACAGTGTTCATCTCCTCTCCCTTGCTGGCTTACCTTCCCTGATCCATGGGTAAGGCACCTAAGCTGGGTAAACTGGGGGACATCTGCTATGGCACAAGGGTAATCAATCTGCGACTTTGGTTTCAGAGGCCAACACCCTAACTACATGACCATCTGCCTCCTCAAAATATTAAACAAACACAGTAACGTGCACCTTAGTAAGCAAGAAACCATTAGCCAACACTAATACAATAATTAGTGCTATAGCACCACATTCTATTTTTGACAAATTTCACTAATTTTGCTTGTGGTTTCTTAACCCATTGTCCCCGCTGTGCTAGCTGGCTGGTGTAAAGTATATAAATACTTGCACCCGTTGCGTTAGATGGCCTGCGGATGCTGCAAAAAGAATTTTTTGACAAAAAAAAAAAACCACCTGATCTGCTGGCAAGGGAAGTCACTGGTGTTTTTCGAGAATCATTTCTCTATAGAGTTTCTTCCCTTGAACGATGGAAGGAGACGCCATTTGCACGTTTTATTCTCTTGAGCATGCCACCTCGTTAGCAGGCAAAAAAATGTCTGGTCGGTCGCCATCTTCGTCTAAGTGCCGCAAAAGCCTTCGAATTGTTTGAAACCCCTGGCATTTATGGATAATTTCCACAAAGTTTTATGGATTACAAGTGCTGCAAACCGCTGTAATCGGCGAGTGTTACGTGTCAGTGGGACTTTTTCAAAACTGTCTTACGTCACCTTGGTTACATAATTCAACACAGTCTTCCACAAAGCGTCAGCAACGGATGGATTTCGGGTAGGAACAATCTTTTTCTACTTAAATTTATCTAACAACGTTTGAATGATACTTTTAACTTTAATAGGTTTTTTGTTACAATTTTTCGAAAATCGGTAAAAATCGCCCAAACGCTGAGATTTCAGCGATGTCGTGCGTTGTAAGAGAATGGGTTAATAGAGGACATCGAAGGACAAATTGGTTATGCTTGATGGTGCAAGGTTACTGAAATGGGAACAAATAGGACAACAATAAAGCAAAGAATTTCCTTACGATTTTGCATCCGGAGCCACTGCTCTGTAGTCAGCTGTTGTACTCATCTGCTCAGGTTCATCTCTGTTCTGCCCGTCACGACGTTCCCTTGCCTGACGACAAAAAAATATTTTCTGTTCTGACTCCTTTGCCTGACAAATACATATTCTGTCCTCTCAAAACTGGAACATGTATTTAAATCCACTGAATGTTCCAAGACAATAGACAGATAAAAATTTATGAACAATATTTTAAGTTCATAAAAAATGCAACCACTGTATAGCTCTGGTGCCAGGCTGAGCTGCTTGAGCTGAATACACATCCAAATATCTTGTCATGACCTCACTATCCCTCCCACAACCATCCAACCTGGCTAAATCTTGGAAACTGGTCTGCATGTGAGTAAACTTGACATTGTAAACATGGTGAATTCTTATAAATGTATATTTTCTTTTAAGCCATTTATTTTAACTACTTCTAAAGCAAAATTAACTATGTCTCCAGTATCTAAAGGCAGTACAGCAAATGATGGAACTGATTAACTAGGAACAAACTTACTCTATCCCTGTATTTTGATGCCAATTCTTTCTGTCTTTCTTCTTCATCTCTCTTCAGTTTAGCATAGTAGCTGAAATAGACAAAGGGTTTTGGTCTATACTAGTAACAAGAGGCAAAATAAATACTGAAACTAACATCACTTCTCAATAACTAAAATTTTTCTGTGACAACTTTGTCATCTAAGTTAAAAGTAAACTCTGGTCTTGGCCAATTAGAAGACTACATTTGAAATTTAAAGCAAAACAAAAAAGTGACAGGACCGTCATCAGCACCAAACATTTTAAATACTCACCTTTTCTTCTTCTTTCTCCTAGTTGCAGCATCCTCCTCCTCATCCACTTTGATCTCTGCCCTGCATCAGCATTAGTCTTTTTAACATTCTGGTACATGATGCATGCAAACGTCAGCTTCAAAAGATCCAAACAAAATGTTTTAAATCTCTTAAAAATAACAACAATAGGATATCAAAAATTGATTCTCCTTTAATTTATGAAGAATATGTTTGCTACATGATTACCAGTTTTATATAAAGCTTACAATTTTAAAATGGAACAGAAAAATTCACATAAAAGAACTTTTTTACACCCCCCACCCACCCCCCAAAAAATATTATCAACTGTGAAGAGCCTTATTCCTGGATCTAAGCTGAAAGTAATCAAGACTAACTCTCGCTTTGCTTGATTGATAGTTGCAGTGTAGGAACTTGCAGGTCCACGTGGTGTCATTAGCATCTTACGGAAATCCTCATTGGTTAGAGGATGTCTGAAAAAAATGATTATGTATGCACACAGACATGAGACAAAGCACTCTATAGTATTCAATGTTTAAAAATGAAACTTTATAATAGATTCACTTTTTCAAATTGAATAGGTTTCTCATATAAATAGAAAAAAAATGCAATTCCAGTGGCTGATTTGAAACAACTTTGGTTAAAGGGATTTTGTTAAAGCACTGAGTGTAACTTTGTAATGTAAGTTAACTATCAGCAAGTGAGTAACACAGAAATACTGAGTATAAGTTAACTATCACTAACACAGAAGTAATTGCTACTTACGCATCCTCCATATGTTCATCCTTGTGCCCCATGGGGGGTAGGGGATTAGAAAACATGTCCATGTCTCCTGAAATATACAAGATGTTGGACTAGACTGCACACTTCACTTTGGGGAATACAATGGTTTAGTTTTACACAAAGCAAGTTTTCTATAACATGACTTTAATTCTACTGGAACTGTTCTCTACACCTGTCCTGAAATAGTTTTTATAGCTTCCAATAACACAAAACATTTGTGGAATAGCTCATTTAAATGCAAAACAAACAAAAAAAGTTAAAGCCACCATCCACGGAGTGATGAGACAGGCAGCAACTCTAAAATTCATAAGAACTGAGTGATGAGTGTTAGTGAAATTGTAAACTTGTGGTAATCACTGAATCAAGTCATACTGCTATAGTCTACAGACAAACACATGCGAAGTATACGTTTCTATGCATTATCTCTTCATCGGGACCAACAAAAACAAACCAAACCAAATATAAACGAGGAAAAAAATCACATGCTGATGAAGGGGTGCAATCAATGTGAATGCCCAGGAACTCGAGAAAGTGAGAAACGTTGACTTCGTCTCTGTATAATTATAATATTTGGTTCTCTAAAAGCTTTAGGGCATGCTAGAGGAGAAAGGGGAACGATTATCAAGTGTTTCAAACGAAAACAGCTTACTTTCAGGCATGATGATCGTTGGACTTTGAGAAGTAAATGTTATTTGTGCCAATCGTCCACTAATGAACGCAACCAAAACACTTTCGTGCCTAAATCTCGCAGTTTCACTTCCGGCGAGATTTAGGATTACGTGTAGCGATTGGTCTTGTAGAGAATCGACGACGAAGATCGGCGGTCTGTTCAAAACAGAAATACAAGACCTGGGACGAATCTTATAATAATGTCATTCTCAAAAGCAGCAGTGAAGCGCTTCAATGAAATTACTGGTAAGATTTATTATTTTTCCTTTCATAAAACTGGAAGGAGATAATAGTAACTAAGTAAGTCGTTTATTCATACACACCTAGTGACATACCACCTACCTTAGTTCATAGTCATACCAGAGATAAGGAGTATCTCTGGTCATACCAACATTGAACATTAGAAAACATTCAACATTGATTACGAATTTTGGATTTTCCAAATAAAATGGCAGATGCGACGTATGATTGAGTCATTATTCTTAATCGAATCCGTCATTACTTTCGCATCTTTCGTATTTATGTATTTTATTTAAAGTCTAACGATTCCAACATGCTGATTTTTTTCAGGCTGTGCTCCACCAGTTGGAGCATATGATCCTAAAGATCAAAAAAATTTGAAAGGAGCATACATAGAGAAAACAGATCGCTTCAAGCACCCAAAGGGTATCGATTTTATCCTCTTAATAAGCTTTTAAACCTTTCTGTGTTTTCTTGAAATACAATGTGTTAGAACACAATATCATAAGGAGTATGATAACATTATAATAAATTATTTTTAAGTGAGGGGGCAGTAGTTTTGTGATGTGCAGCTGAATGAAACACACCTGAGTTATGAAAGAGACACAGAGAGAAAGATAAATATTAGCATAGCTGTGAAATCTGCATTCAACATTGTATTTACCCAAATCATAGTGGAAAATCATAGATTAATAGGATAGTGTGCAAGTTCTCAATACTAAACTACGCTTCTTGCTCAGTCACAACCGAGATGAAGTATCAGCTGGCACTTGCTTGTTTTTTTTAAATATAATGGCTTATAACTTAATTTTGAGCATTGATAGATCTTGATTTACACAGTGAAACCTGGCTTGTGCAGGCCCTTTCAGTTTGACCAACAGACACCTTCTGTCTTGGGACACTTATGTCGTAGTTAATATTGGCACAGATTATTTTTCAACACTAAATAATCTTTGTCCCAAGGACGTCTGCCACATGCAGACAGGGACAGTGACTTAATGGACAAAACTTGAACTCCACCTGTCACAAGGGAACAACTTTACATGTTACTGGGTCTCCGCTACATCCACCTCTGTTAAATTCTTATTATCCTTTGACTTCATCTGAGAATTCGTACCCATGAGCTTGTTTTCAATTTTAAATCTGTAGCTGGCATTTACTTGGCTCTTCTCTTCAGTAAAAGAAATAATGGTGTGACAGAATATACCACAGCAGTTCGGATTGGTGATGTCGACATCCCTTTCGCTGACTCTGCAAGAAACCTCGGTGTTATTATTACCTCTAACATGACACTGGACAAACACATTTCCAACATCTGCAGATCCGCTTATTCTGAACTCAGAAAAATCAGCAGCTTCCGTCACCTTCTGTCCGATCAGGTTGCAAACACATTTGTATGTGCCTACGTTCTGTCTAAACTCGACTACTGCAATTCCTTGCTAGCCGGCTGTCCTCTGTATCTGCTACAGAAGTTACAGAAACTTCAAAACTCGGCCGCTCGCCTTGTCCTGAAAGCGCGCAAAACAGACCATGCCACACCTCTCCTCCTCACTCTGCACTGGCTCCCCATTCAGGCTCGCATCAACTACAACTTACAAGTTGTCTACTCTCTGTTTCAATTTCTGCACTGGTGCATGGCCCAGCTACTTTTCAGAACTTCTTACAATCTACACTCCAGTGAGACAGCTCCGCTCCTCTTCAGACGATCGCATTATCTCAGTACCCCGTATCAGGACAAACACATACGGACAGCGCATGTTCACCTTCTTGGCATCCACCCAGTGGAACTCACTTCCCCACAACATTCGCCACTCCCCATCACTACAGACTTTCAAACGTAACTTAAAAACTTTTCTTTTCCGCAAGTACCTTGACTGACGTAGCGACTGCCTGTCTGCATTAACCTACAACTTCCTCTATTATGATACTTTTCCACCCATCTGTGACTGAAGGACGATCTGTATCCCGAACTGTGTTTCATTCATCTCTCCCTCTGTGTGTTTGTTGCGTTCATCTCTCCCTGTGTGTGTGTGTGTGTTTCGTTGTTTTCACTGAGTATGTGCCTCGTTCGCGCGAAGTGTGCATGAAATGTGTTCTCGTGCGTTACAAATCCACATTTATTATTATTATTACTTATTACTGCTTAGGTCAGTGAGCCAGTAAATATAGATGGAATCATTTAGAAGAAAAAGCAATAATTCTTACACCTGATCAGCTTGTCAGTGTTTTGAAACAGGAAGTAAGAGGTTGTTGTGATCTACATGACTGTCTGCATGTATATGAGGGACATGGCTCATATTTCTTACTCACCCTTAGCTGCACACCCAACCACTGTACTCAAATTCCAACTGCTGGCAGGCTTAGCTGCCCACCAGTAGATCACTGGTGTGATTTGCCCATTCCTGCAATTCATTCACTTGGACAGGTCAAACTACAAGATGTTATTAATATGGGATTAGCAGATGGAACATTACACATTATATTGATAGTTATCTACATGCATACATTTGGATGGTCCCAGGGTCCTGTTTTGTCTGTATTTCACTCACACAAAGTCTGACAGTTTGTTATCTTGCTGCATGGCCAGGAGATTAACTCCTACAATAAACCTAGACGAGCAGATCCTTTTGGTCCTGGAAGCTGTCGCTAGTTCCTCACAATACTTCTGAAAAAGTCCTGCAGAACATTTAGCTGATCACAACGCAGTGCCAACTCCACCCCACTGCTCCCGAAAGATGGTGGTAGGCCTGTTTGAACCTCCTTGACACCTTCGTGCTTCTCGACATAGATTTCTTGCATCAAATGGGATCACAGGAATGTACACAGGGTAGAAGAATGGTGGTCACTTCAATTTGATATAACGTCAAGAAGAGAAAGACAGTACATGAATCCACATGAGAATGAATCTGTAGAGTGAGATCAAGGAATCTGCTAGTGGATGTCTGATACACGCAGATTTCTATCCTCTATCCCACCACTCATCATTTTTCTTGTCAGCAATCTGCATTTTATATATTAGTTTTTTAAAACAAATGATATGCAATAAAGTAATTTAAAATTCCGCATTGTCAATTTTAAAGGCTGTCAAGTATTATTGCAAAGAAATCCACTGTGGTTTAAATCTGTTTTAAATCTGGGTGTTACTTTGTCTTTTCCTTGCAAGCACATTCACATTTAGGTCACAAAAAAGGCATGATAACTGTAACCATAACACTTTTGCCTTATTATTTGCAAGCTTTTAAATACTGATTTTTAAAAATGTGTTTAAATGCCAATGAAAACACTCTTGTCATCTGTAGATTTTGCTCCTAGTTCTGATTGCATGGAGTATTTCCGGCAAAGTCAGCTGATTTCCAGCACTCCCAGAAAGTGTAGCTCAGCAAACAGCTCCACATCATCTGAGGTGGCGACTTTAGTCTTCTTAAAATATGGTGTTCAGAATCGTCTGTTTTTTCAAATAATTACAAGTGCATAATACAAAGATAGTATCACTAAACACACAGTGGGTAGTTGAAAACAACTCAAGACATGACAGTTGCTTGTTTGGAATTTGATTTCTTGGTTGTAACTTGTAGAAAGGAAATCAGTTCCCACTGTGTTATGGAAGAGACATACATGTAGATTTTAACTGAAGTATTTTATCCTTCAAATAAAGTCTGGGGTGGGGGGGGGGGGGGTTGTATAGAGAAAGATGAAAAGTAAGTTTAATAAAGTTATAAAAATTCATTACTGAAAATATTTTTATTTCAATATTCTTTATGTTTTGCTATGTAGCATTACAGCTAAAAATGTTTTCATTCTAATGGGTTTAGGCTAACATGGCTGCTTAACATTTTTTAATCAGTGCACCTATGCTGTGTAGTATATACCCATATACCTATGCTGTGTAGTATGTAGCTGTGCTATATAGTATATACCTATGTACCTATGCTACGTAGTGTATGCCTATGCTTTGAGGGAAATGGTCTTTATGTCATGGTTTCCATCAGCCTGTTTATCTGGCCATTTGCAGTCTTCCAGCAAAAGCATACCATGGAAATCAGCACATGTCAGTGATCATGTGGGTCGGATTAAAGACCTTGAGCTGGAGGTGAGTTTTAGATGCCTGAAGTACTTTTTTTTGTGGTTGAGGAGGGGGGGGGGGGAATTCAGGGTGTTGTATCTGGCTTGGGGCTAAAAAAACATTTTATAAAAACTTTTTTTTTGTCCCTTCTTGCCTCCCATTTTTCTGTAGACATTATAAACACTAATATTACAAGTGTTTAGCTGGCTTCAGAAAATTAATCTTCTGTTTAAAAAAATGTATGAGTGGCCTGTGGCACAGCAGTAACAGTTCATGTCGCATACAGAGTGTTGTCGGTGTGGATCCAATGTCACACTTTCCCTGCTACTGTTTACATGTTTACTGGGCAGGCAGCTGCAATTTTTCTTCATATACTCTAGTTTTCTTCCCCGTCCTCTTTTGCCTATACTCTTTAGCACCCTGGCTCATATATCCCCATCGTCAGTTGGTTTCACCACTAACTTGACATCAACCAAAGAGCTGAACTACAAATTGTGAAAACCAATTTTTTTCAGGTCCGACGACTTTTGCGTGAGAAAGGGGAGCAGGACACCAGGTTGCAGCACCTGCATGAAGAATATCGGCAGCTAGAAGAAAGACTGAACCGTGAAAATTCTGACCATTCTTCCTGTCTGTCTCGTGTGGCCAGCCTTGAGCTGGAAGCTAAGGAAGCCAAGACAGCATTAGAAAGTGTACAAGCACAGGTGGGGTAGTTGGTTGAGCATGAGCACACAGCTATGGTTAAAAGAGATGGGTGTTTGTGGCCCATAAGTCAATGCTGCCAATGATTAAGTGGCAGAAGCCGAATTTGGGGGGGAAATGATTGTCACAGCAGATGTCTTGCTTGCAAAATGCAAGAACAGGTTGAAGACATGAGCGCATGCATGGAAGGATGCACAGTTCAAAGATGCAGTTAACTCTTTGAGCCCACAGGGACCCGCAAAAAAAGAAACCGTTGAGGCCGTATAGATTTACACGTCTTGAAAAAGCTGCCAATTAAAAACTACCACACTCCCAGTAATGTATTTAACATATTTAGAAAGATCTATTCTTCTGCATCACAACGGAAACAATACTTTAAGTTTAAAGTATTAAATACTACTTACTATTTGGTCCCAAATATAGTCACTCTTCGCACACACAAAATGTGAACGACGGAAGTAGACCTACACTTAAACCATGTTTGGCAAGCCGAAACTGTTTCCGAAACTCATTTAGACAGTGCAGGGGAGACAACCGATGATAGAGCTTTACAATGATACCAAGTTTTTACTTCCCTTTTACCGTTGAACGCTTCGGGGAGATTTTAAAGTTACCGCAATTTAGCTAGCTGTGCTGCCGCAAGGGTCGGCAGGCTGCCGCAATTTAGCCGGGGCCAATGGGTTCAAAGAGTTAATGTGGAGAGTTTAGCATTTGCTGACACTTCACAAACTGCACCAGCCAAAAATAGCACATAATTATTGCACTTTACATCAATTCAGTTTTTTAATCACTTTCAGAGAAGTTAGTGTAAATGTTTTGTGGGTAGAAGTGAACCGTTTATGTAAGAAGACACTTTCTACTTTGACAATATTGAAAGATGGTTTAAAATATTTACTTACCTGGTTGAAGGGTCTGTCAGAAATTTCAATTGCCTAACAAACAGCTAAATCTGATTGGCTGAGGTGACTGGGCAACCATCAGTCATTTAATGCCCAGGAGTGTTACTAGCTTCCTGACTACAACATTGCAGCATATGTCACTTTTGATTTTAATTATTGAAAGGATAAGAATGGAGAGCGATCATGTTTTGTGCACAAGATTGTAATTGTGCTACGTGTCCAGGGTTGCTGCATTTTACTATTCACAGCATGATGTCTGTGTTGTACAGCTTCTTATGGAGATGCAGCAGCAGCAAGAACAGCTTCAGCAGACCCTGAAACAAGAGCATGAGGCAAAGTGCAGCAAGCTGCAACAGCAGCTGGAGGCCATGCAGCACATGCGTGACGAGGTGCAGCAGCAGGTGCTTAGTGTTGAGCAGGAGCTGGATAGACTTCGGCAACTGCTGCAGCAAAGCCGGGAGGCATGCAGCACGTGGCAGCAGAAGTGGGAGGTACTGCAGCAAGAACACAGTGTGATGCAGCAGCAGGCAACCAGCCTCCAGCAAGAGAGGGATGGGTTGCAACAACAGCTGAAAGAGCAGAGGGATGCCTGTGCCGACACCATGCAGCGCCTGCAGGCAGTGCTGCAGATGCGCGACCAGTGGAAAGAGCAGCTGGAGAAGACACAACTGGAGTGCTGGGATCTTCAGCACCAGTTGCAGGAGTTGCAGGAAAACCACAGCAAGATGCAGCAGCAACTGCAGGAGGAACTGTGTGTCACGCAGGAAAATTTAGCCAAGCTGAAGGAGAGTGGGTAAGTCCCTATGTGCAACTCTTTCATGCTGCTAATTTACTAGCATGAGTTCTAAAGAAACCTGTTTCATTGTGCTGGTGTACTGACAGGTTCTAAAGAAAGCTGTTTTATTCTGCTGATCTACTAACACAAGTTCTAAAGAAAGCAAAAGATGATAAGGGTCCAGTTTTGATGCCATCATTTCATTTCTTTTGTTATTTCTTGCAACAGTAGTGTACCATAACCCAGAGTACTAAATTCTTAAGTTAGTGATCCCTAACGGCATCTTACAAACAAAAATTGGAACAATATAACCCTGGTAAGGCCCCTTTGCGCATGCGCACCACCCGTGTGTGCAACACTAGCTGACTTTTACTCAAGTGCATGGTCCGGGTCGGTCATGCTGTATGGATCACATGGCTTTGGCCTTAACATCCCTGCCTTTACCTCAGCGCCGCTCTGCACTTCAGTTTCAAGGGCAGCGAGCCTTTGTCTTTTTCTGTTGTTCTTGCTGTCTGGCTGTCTGTCCGCCAGGGTTCATAGTGTCCTTTTAGGTCCTTTAAAGTGCATTAATTTTTTTAATGCCCCAAAAAAGACATTTAAAGTCCTTAAATTCTGCTTAAGGTACTTTTAAATTTTGTCTAAGTCCTTTTGACCAGAATTTTTCTTCTCTGTGCTTCCATTCCATGTTTTGGATCTTTCCATCTGCAAAGCCTTTTGCCTGCTTCAGTTGTGTGCGTGTGAAAAAATACCAATTTTGACTTGAAAATAATGATTCTGAATACTGAAAGCTTTTAGTAGGGGTAGCCAGGTCTGGAAGAAGAGCAGTATGAGGGATGGTAAGAGGATTGGTTGCAATCAACAGAACTGCAGGAGTTGGGGCTGTAAACTTTTACAAGTACTTCAGCTACCCCTCTGCCCCCACAAAAGCCTTCTGCAGGTCCAGGGGCCCTGTCTTTCAGCTTTTTTTCCTATGCAGTTTTCTAACCCCTTCTCCCTGGACATCGGTGACAAACTATTAAAACTGTGACTTGGTATATATTCTTATTAAAATCAAATAAATATTAACACAAAACTGCAACAGGTGACCTCCATGCATTTGATTCTTATAGAGGGCAGTAGAGTAAGTTGCTTTACCTGTTATTAAAATAAAAATGTTTATGTTAATTATAACTAATACAGATTATAACTTCAGCATGTGGAGTATATAAGACCAATGTATTTCACAGAAAAAAAGAAAGCAAAACAATGCACTTTAGAAGGACTTTTTGAAAGTTAGAGGGATCCTTTAAAGGTCCTTTGATTGCAATGTGCCATCTGCCTGGGAACCCTGGTCTGCTATGTTAAGGTAGTAGCGTGCAGTGTTATGCAACGGAAGTTTCTCTCGTCTGTCACCTGTTGTCATTGAGTGGTGCGCATAGGGTTACACACCGGTAGTGCAGAGGGGCCTTACCAGGGTTATATTGCAATTTTTGTTTGTAAGGTGCGGTTAGGGATTGCTAACTTGAGTAACTTGAGAATTTAGCACTCTAGGTAATGGTAAGTATTGCTAAAGAAACACAACTTTAGCTAAGAATTTTGCATTTTACCTTTCTAGTTTATAAAATATGTGGTTAATTAAGCAAGGTTCAGCAGTTTATCTTGGATCTGATAACAGCACTTACATGGAAGAGGAAAGCAAGAATTTGAAACTGGCCAAAAAGGACCTTGAAGTACGCGGAGAGCTCATGTTTGATGCCATTAGGTATGGTGTTTGCAAGTACAATAGAACCTCCCTATTAAGACCTTCCCTATTAGAATCCCCTCTTAGGTAAAACCAAATTTCTTTATTGACCTATGCTGGGTAACACTACAAGTACTCAGCATTAAGACCCCTCTCCGTTTAAGACCTGTTCTGGTACATTTTCCAAAGTTTTAATAGGGAGGTTTTACTGTAATGAATTTATTCTTAGACAAATGGGGGCAAGAGCTGATGTATCAACTTGATGAAGCAGGAGTTTGGTGTATTTATAAGTAAAAGTAAAACATTTTCAAAGTCAAAATGTCACTGTTAAAATGCTAGTAGGTGCCTAATTTGAGTTTTTTAAGGTTTCCTGTGAAAAAGATAGAAATAAGGATATTGGTGAATAAGACCATTTAAAGTAGGTATATAGCAGCAGCCTTCTATACGCTTATGATGGGAAACGCACTGCGCACTCGCAGTTTGCTTATTTAGAAACAGTTGCATCTCAAGTTTGTGTTGTGTTTTTTTCTTTAAAAATATACAACAAAATAAAGTTCAGACCTTTGCCAGTGTTGTTTTGTTGGTTATTGTTCACCATCTAAAAGAAGGCGTGCGTGGAAGCATCAAATAAAGACCTACTGTTATGCGAGCTAGATGGAAAAAAAGGAATCAGTGATATTCCTGTATTTTTTTATGACAGAGTTCATTCGTTTGTGGTCAGACCAGCCTGTAAACAAAATGGCAATCTTCATCTGCTTATATCTCACATCCTGCTCAAAATATCCTGAGCAATACAGGGTGTATGTTGAAGGCCATTTTCTGCTGAATTCAGCCGTATATATAACAAAGAGATGGCTTTCATGTGTGAAAATATCTCACCAATCAAATGCAGCCCTCCCACTTTCGAACCTAGGATGGCTGACAAAGCAGTAAGCCTGGGCCATCTTTGTCCGTGGATCTCCCCATCAGTGATAGTGATTTAATTTTCAGGTGAATTGAATGCAGAATTAGTAAATTTGGTGGGTTTTTTTAAATTCTATAATCTTTTGTATGTTTTAATGAAAACCATCTGTGGATACAGCAGTGAAGATAGGGAAAACATTGAACACAATGACAACGTGTGAACAATCTCCATTGTGAAATGATAGAGGGTAGGTGCACATGCTGGACATGCAAATTTTTCCCTGCACAAATTTGTACAAAATTGTGGGAAAGGATCCAAATATAGACTTTTAAGAAAAACTTATTGAACTTTTTGGTGCTGATTTTGACTCTTTCAATTGCTTGAGGATTGACTAATATTCTAAAAGGGTAAACCGGAAGTGCTCTTGCAAAACATGTGGCAATCATCTGCTCTCAGTATTAACCCTTGGGCACTGTTGATTTGATTTAGCATACCTTTAGTTGTATTATTTTCACACTGTTTGTCAAACTATAAAATAAATATCGTTCTACACTGTGCTGTAGCAATGGGGAGATTTTTTGCAACTGTTTCATAGTTTGTGATTAAAGTTGAAAAAGTACGTACATGTAAGTTATTACATTTATTCAGTGAACTTACAAAACAAAATGCATAAAATCTTAAATGGTATTGAAGTAATTTGGGGTTTGGGGTGTCTGAGTGCTGTAACATAGTGTACACAACATCCGATAAAAGTACTTTTATTCTTTTCTGCCTTCTGTACCCAGTTGCTTGTTTTCTTTCTCCTGCTCTCCCCTTCCCATTTTGTTGGTTTTCACACAATTTTGCATTTTTTGAGAATGTACCATTGGGAGGTTGGTAAAGGGATGCCAGCACACACTGATTGCTAAGATGGTGCGTTTCTTCAGAACTCTTGTGCAGTTATTTTGAAAACTTTGCCTGTAGGTCTCTCAAGGAAGAATCATGTGTTGAGTCGGATACCATGAGACGGCAGCTGTTTGAAGAGGCGGTTGAGAAGGCTCTGTTGCAAGAACACATAGACCAGCTTGAACAGTGAGTGTCAGGCTAGACTGAGGGGTGTGCCTTACACTTGGAAGCTCTCTAGTTTCTAGCTGGTTTCTAGCTGGTGATGTTCTGTCCTCTGCATATTGCTTAGCCTGTGGGAGGTTCACAAGAACCACAATGGCCATGGCTGGGATAGTCCTGGGTTGTCAATGATTAAACGCTTGTTACCAGACACTAAGAATTGTGGGTCATGTATTCAGATCTCATCTCTGACACACATTTTGAATTTTGTTTAAAGACTTTTCCAAAAAAGATTGATTCTGTCCTTGTGATGAGGCTGCAGTAGCTATCATACAGATCTAAAACATTTCACTTTGACACATATGACTTAATACCTTTATTTAATTTGGGAGATCAATTGACATGCTGTGTATTTTTGTGTAATTGTAAGGACTTTACTTTCCTTAAGTGTATTTAAAGGAAAGGTATTCTGTTATAGCTAAGCAGAGACCATGAACCTAAATGTCATTTTGTTTTACAGAGAAAATAAGGTGCTGAATGCAAGCATTCGATCGCTGACAGACAAGTTTGAAGTCCTGGAAAAACAGCTTGGTGAGGTTTCTTTCTGCATATCATTGTGATGTTGTGTAAGATACATTATTTGATTTTATTGGTTTTTTTATTATTAAGTGTAACATTTGTTCGCCTTGCAAGTACAGAGGCAGTAAGTGTAAGCAAGATGTTAAGGCAGGGTTTACAGTTACTTGAGTGGATTGTCTTTTACCCTCAGCTTTCCAGGAAATTCAAGAGCAAAATGTGTGCACACAGCTGAAGACACAAATACATTTTCTGGAACACAACTGCCATAAATTGGAGGATGAACTAGAACGTGCACAGCTGATGAACAAAGATTTAATTCGAAGTCTGACACAGTTTGAGGTAGGCTACTTTTTAGGGCAATTTATTTTAACGAGAGCTGGGTAATTTTATTTCTTAGTGGAGTGCCATGTGCATAAAGTCGGAGCCAGAAACCTTGCAAACACTCTGTTACCTCCAGAAAAAAAATTGGAGTACTTACCTTTGGTTTGTACAGAGTGATGACACGATAGCAAGTCCGTTTCTGTGTTAGACTTCATCGATTTTTCCTTCATAGGCATATCTTTAGATGTGTTGATGGCTGTTCTTGCTTCAGGGCACTTTTAGGACAAGACCATGATCAGGGTCTGTATTCATGACCAGTAGTTATTTAACAGATGCTACACTTGACCAGTGTTGGTTAGAGAACCCACAGTTAACATTTAGCCGTTAGTTGGACTAGTAATTCATGAACAACCAACCATCTGTCGTCATCTGACCAGGGGGTATTTTTGGATACTTCAGGATACCCCATCAGTACTCATGCATTCCGAGCCACACTGTTGACTTCCCACTTGAAAAACTACAAGCGACATGAAGAAAGTGAGGAAGGTGAAATTTATCCACAGCAAAGAAACCGACAAAAAATATGGATTGATAATAATAATAGGATATTTATGTAGCACTTTATAAGGTGATGTATACACACATTCCACTTACAATAAGCTTACGATAGATTGCACCTGTACAGCATACACACAAAAAACACACACACACATGCAAGAATGAACCTCAAGGGTTACGCATGTGACTGACCGAAGAGATTTGGATTTGGTTGTCCCTCCCTTCTCAATATTCTACGCTATCTGGCATGAAACAAAATGATTGCTGCCATGTTTAACGCTCAGTTACCATACTTAACAGCAGTGGACACCACCATTATTTTGGTGGCCATTGGTTAACTCCTGTAGACATCCATGAATTCCCAACAAAGGTCGCTAATCGATGGTTTGTTATATGATTACGATTGCTTTAGGCTTAACCACTGGTCATGAATATGGCTCCAGGAAGTGTCAAGTTGATTTCTTAACTGAACGCTGAGATTGCCCTGTCTTATTTTAGTATTAAAATATTTGTTGAATGAATAACAGCTTTGTTTAAGACTGATGGTACATATGAAATAGTACTGCCATATGGGATGTACAGTTTTTCACATAACATTGTGGGTGCAAGCAGATATCTCACATTCTTATAATGCTTTGTCAGGATGAACTCTCAATTACAAAAAGTCAAGAACAGACCAAAACAAAGGAGGTGGAGGTTCTAAACAGGGCCAGACATGACCTGGAGGCAGCCATCAAAAGTCTGATGGCTGACATGCATGCTGCACAGCAGAGAGTCCAGGAAGCAGAGGCTGAAGTGCAGCGTCTTGAGATGCAGGTGCATCAGTATCAAGTCAGTGAGCAGGCTGTCAGGTTGCAGATGGAGCATCAGAAGAACTTGGCTGACAAAGAGCAGCAGGAGCTCAAGGACAAGTTGAAGAGGTGAGGTCCTTGAAATTGTTTGGACTTCCAGATTTTGTGGCATTGTGTGGCCAGCACATTCACCATCTCTTCCCCTGCATGCTGGATTAGCTGGTTTAGTTTAACAGAGCCTTTGATAGTTGTGTGAAGACTTAGATGTGTGAGTATGAGAAAAGTCTTACAAATCTCAGCATATTACTGAGTACAGAGAGAAACTAACAAGTGTTGGATCTGCAATGCCTAAGATGATGTGGCCAGGGTAAAGTGAGTAAAAGATAAGGACACTGACTTATGCTTTGCTGTTAGTAGGTCCTGGGGAAACGTGATACCAGAGTTTAGCGAACCTGTGCAAACTTTGGCATGTGCATGAGAGGAAGTAATAAAGATCTGAATTTGCAGTGCCAGCCAAGAGCGACAGAAATTAGTAGAACAGCACCGACAGGAGTTGCAAAGTGTGAAGAAGGCATTAGCTTTAGATCGTCAGGAAATGGATGCAAAAATGTCTGAACTTGCACATCGGTTGGAGCGTAGCCAGAGTTTCAACAGTCAGATGAAAGATGAGTTGAAGAAGTGAGTGAGTTCTCGATTTAGTAGTTTGCAGAGCAAATGGTAAAATGATTTGAAGTCAGTAACAGGTCATTTTAAGTCTAGTAAAATTACTTTTAGTTAAGGTTAGCAATAGGCAAAAGAGAAAATCTGGGCTGGTGAAAGTGTCAGCAGG
Organism: Lanistes nyassanus; assembly: GCA_004794575.1. Classification (NCBI taxonomy): domain Eukaryota; kingdom Metazoa; phylum Mollusca; class Gastropoda; order Architaenioglossa; family Ampullariidae; genus Lanistes; species Lanistes nyassanus. The sequence goes on from SMGT01006394.1 coordinate 706,169, forward strand.
CTTTTGAATTTCAGAAGTTACTACTTTGTCAGACTATTGAAAATTTTGAAACTTCCCCGTCCCTGATACTATATCGGGGCTGGACTCATAGTTTTCTGATTGTGCAGGGCAAGTAAATGTAGTTATCAGGAAAGTATACTTGCTGACAATTTACCTAACCAGGCAAGTAAATATTTTCTTACATTTATGTATATATATGTTCATAATACTTTTATGTTCAAATTGTAGTGTTTTGTCAGACAAGTATAGGTCATGTCTGAGGGAGAGTAAAATTTGTGATTATTAGCCTAGGGAAAAAAAGTTAATACAAAGTCTTTTATATGTTTCTTCCTTGCTTGACTAGCTACCGTCTTGCCTCTCTCTTTTTTTAAATTAATTTTTGTTTTAGTGTCTGTTTTGTGTCTGTCCTTAAAGCACTAGGCAGAAATAAATTGTCACAGAGTCTGAGGATAAAACGCGTGTGGTTGGTCGCTTTTTCATCTGGTTGCAGGCTTCTGGCAGACAAAGACAAACTGCAGCAGCAGAGCAAGCAAAGGATCGCTGAACTGGAAGAGCAGGTGGAGGCAAGCCAGGACAAGCTGCAGTCACACATGACTGAGTCCCACAGACAGGAGGAGATGCTTCACATCAAGCTTGCAGCAGCCGATGAGGAACAGAGAAGGTCTGCATTTTTTGTTTTTTTGTTTTCAGAATTTCCCTTCCAGTAACCAGAAAAGGTAGAAAATATAAGTATGCACAGTAATTGAGTCAGCAATGAAGCCTACCTCACGAGTGTAGCTGGCTGTTAATTGATTTCTGGTTAATATCAAGTTGGTAACAAAGAGTCTGAGAGAAGCTGGCTGGGTCCATGATGGGAGTGGCTGCTGGAGACATGGGAACTAGATGTTATGTGTGTCCTTCTCATAAAACTTTGTGACAGGCTGAAAGAAGAGGTTGAAGAACTGAAATCAGCGTCCAGCACCAGCGAGGAGCTAGCACAGCAGTGGAAGAAGAAGTGGCAGCAGCAGAGTGAACTGCAGGCCGCTGTTGAGAGCAGGCAGAAGGAGCTGGAGACTGAGAAGAGCAGCCTTCAGAGTCGCATCAACGGGTGAGAGTCTTGAACATCTCATCCTCAGGACAAGGTCCTACCAAAACCATTTGTGACTGAAATGGAAGTGGCTGTGATGTGGAGCAGGTGATGCTTGCATGGGTGGACAGCTTTGCTTGCTAGATGTTTTTTTGTCACATGTTGTCTGCAGGCAAGATGTTAACTCATTCGATCATCCTACAATGCGCGACATCACTGCAATCTCTGCATTTGGGGCGATTTGGTGCGATTTTACAGAATTTAGAAAAATTGTAAAAAAAACCCAAAAAAACTATGAAAGTTAGAAACATACTCTGAACGTTGTTGGAAAGATAAATTTAAGTGGAAAAAGCCTTTTCCTGCCTGAAATCCATCTGTTCCTGATGCTGTGTGGAAGACTGTTGAATTTGCGTAACCAAAGTGAATGTGTTTATTGACACCAAACACTAGATCGCATATTACAGCCGTCTGCAGCACTTGTAATCCATGCAAATAAAAACATAAGAATTCCTCGTCTTCCCCCCTCCTCACTAAGGTTAGTGAGGACATTATTTTTGTCTTCTGACGATAAATTTTCATCAGACATTCCAATATGGTGGCCGGTCATTTTTGCCCACTAACGAGGTAGCACCTTCAAGAGCACAGACCTCTGAAAACCCGTCTATTTTGTGATCTTTGGGAAGGAACTCTGTAGAGAAATGATTCTAGTATAGGAAAACACGAGTGACATCCCTTTCCAGTGAACCGCTTTCATGTTTTTAGTCAGCACAAAATAGTAAGCATAGAGCATAGCGCCGAAATCCAAGAGCAACGGTCACATTATACACACATATATTCTGTCGCTCATTTTTCAACGTGCAGATGGGAATGAGTTAATACTCTACCTTACTAGAGAAGTAGGATTGTTGTCTGGTGCCAGAAGAAAATATAGTTTCATTTAGTCTCATTCAATTATAAATTCTTTCAGGTCATGTTTATTTTGTTTACAACTGGGATGTAATAATTTTTGCTGGGCTTTAAAGTAATTTAATGTTAAAACCAATGCTATTCACTTCTGCCATAAAGTGTTTGCATTTCTGGTCAGTGGGCATCGTAAATCAGAAGTGTGTCTTAGTGTATGGAAAACTGCCCTTTTTGTGTATATTGTTATCGTTATCTGGTTTTGTCTTAAGCATCTAAACTTGTTCCTATTATTTCATCTTCTGTTTTTCAATACAGTATTTCAGAGGAAAATCGTCATACAATGTTAGATATGGAAGGACAACTGCAAGCAATGCGGGAGGCAGCCTTGGAGGAACGCAGCGGCTTTGAGCAGATCATCAGCGAGATGTCTGAAAAGATTCAGCAGCTAGAGGATGCTGGAATGCGTTTGAAAGAGAAAGAAGAGTATGAGATTTTTTTTTTCAAGTTTTCCAAGATGCATCTTTAAACTAATGTTATCTAGTTCTTAAAGTCATTGGTGTCTATAGTGAAAGACAAAGGGTTGTTTTGAGATTTTGGGTTTCCATCTCAATTTTTGAGATCCTGAGGAGTTCCTACCACGAAAGTCCATATTCAGAGTTTCTCTTCTCGGTCAAATGTCTTCCTTTGAATAAAGTCTTGCTGACAAATCATGATGTGGGCATGGCCCTTTTACAAAAGTCTAGGATACAGTGGCCTGTTTCGAATCCTGAATAACATGACTAGGTTAATGGGAAGTTTTGTGTGTATGCACATAAGCATTGACATGTGCTAAATTCTTGCAGCTGGAAAGTAAAGTATGAGGAATTGTTTGCTCGTGTTGAACCGTTTATGGACCAGCTTGATGCATTTGCTGCAGAGCGGGAGCTGCTGCTTGGTAAGCCTAAACCTTTTGCTTTGATGCTTCGTGTACAAAGTTATGAATTTTCTAATTGCATTTTTTTTTTAGTACTGATACTTTAATCTTTATATATACATTTCTGGTTACTGGTTGTATTTCAGCCCTGGATGTATAGCGTGATGAAATGTCTGATATATTTGTGGTGGGTGGGGCTTGGTCCATGTAAAAAATTTCTATCTTGCCAGAACGCTGTTTGTACCTTTATTCTGATCACTTATGTAGGTCAAAGACAGCAGGATGAAGCAGAAGTCGCCAAGCTGATGGAAAAGTGTGCCAAGCTTCTTGGTCATCAAAATCACCGCCAGAAGATCCAGTACATCAACAAGATGAAGGATGACTTCATGAAGTGCCGCAAGGTTTGCTGTCATCTTGGTCTCATTTGATCTTTGGTCCATCATTGAAGGGTTAAATGTATTTTTGTGTGCCAGAAAAGCTTACCACAGTAAAGCAGATATCATTCATCGCTCATTTTCATTCTCGAAGGTCTCCCACTACTGGTGGAATATTGCGTAAATAACTGCAAAGTCTACAGATTATAAGGGACCGATTTCAGACTTATGATGAGTGACCTGGGATTGTCATTGCATGTGTCTGCATGCATTTCTGTGCTATGCTTATCAGTACATTCTGCTGTATTTTTGTCTACAGGAGAAGGAGGAATTGAAAGAGAAAGTAGCCAAACAGAATAACGTGATTCACAAACTTGAGAAACGCCTGCAGGGGCTTGAGGGTACAAAGATTCAGATTGGTGATTCACTGCACCTCTTGAAAGGACACCAGGCAGTCAGGTCCCCTCTGAAGCAAGGTAAGCATTCATGCACGTCAGATTAGGGCAGTTAATTTATACAATCAGTTACGATCTTTGTTTGTCAGGCTGTTTGTATGTGCTCACAGCTTCACTTGCTTGGCATCATGACTTTTTGTCACTGGTGTGGTGAAATCTCTTGTGCACCATTGTGCGTTTTGTCATGTAAATCTTAGGTTATTTTGAAGTTGCTTCGACCAATAAGGGGCCTACAGATTACAAAAATCATACTTACTGTTTTCTCTTTCAGCAAATAAAAATACTCAGCCATAGACACGTGGTGTCTTTGTATCTGGCAACAAATTTGTGAAGTATGGAACTGAAGGCTGTGGCAGCATCTTGTCTTGGCATGTGGTCACAGTGGGAGACGTATGACTGATGGTCATTCTTAGCTGACTGTAACCTAGGAGACAAACACTTGGGTCTACAATGGATGATGGATCATGGTTTGGTGGTGTGTGCTTGTGTGTGTGTGTGTGCATGTGTGTGTGTGCATGCATGTGGGTATTCCAGATGCAGCTTTGTAATAATTGTATCCTTTACAACAACATATAAAATACAAATATAAAATATAAAGCAGTCCTTGTGCTGGCTAGTCCAGCAATGAAATTGAAAAATATTTGGTTGGAGATGGTCAGAATGTTTGCATGTGAATTGCTGTGCTTGCCATTGTTTACTGGATCACTTCATTAGAAATGCATCTAGACACATGAACGTTTTTAAAGTTATGAACAAAGATTATGAATTCAGTCTAGCATTTCAGCTTGTCCAAACCACAGCATGTATGTTCTTAATCGTATGCATTAGCTGAAAGTAAAAGGAACTAGGGTGTGTATGTGGGTGTGAAGACTGTATCTTGAGACTGTTTTTAAAGTACATATCAAGAAACGAAGATGAGAAAGGAACTAAAATTGTCAGTAATTTCCTTTAAGTCATGTACAGTTTGAACCGAAGTTCTGTTAGTCTGCAGCATGAGTTAGGGTGGGAAGAGCAAGTGTTCAGCAGAAAGTAAATCTCTGCTCAGTTGCCATTGTCTTATAATTGAACACATGCTGCAGGCTGTATCTGAAGAACTGTGCAATTTTATTATTGTGTATCTTCAATCCACATTTTTCCGTCTTTCATGTTAACGTTTTTTTTAAAGTGTCTCAATTTAAACATTAAACAAAAGTATCAAAAGTACAGGCATTTTACCTATAATGTCGGTTGCAAAACGTTATTTAGTTGACAATGCAAGTGTTTCGTTTAAAACTGTGTATGTTTTAAAGTGCTTGTTGGGCTCAAACTACTGCATTGTAAACGAGAGAGATATCTAATAAGAAAAGACTGGGATCCTGTATCTTCATTTTTAATCATCTGTTAACAAGACTTGCAGTGGAGTTGCTTGTGGTAGATAAAGTTCAGGGCATCAGGAAACACTAGTAGACATACCAGATCTCTTTGGCTGCTATTTGCCTCAGTTTCCTGCCAGACTATTATAACCAGGATTCGGTACTTTCCAACTGACTTAGAAACTTTGTAAGTCTTGTGGTTTTCTCATGAGCAATGATGTCTACAACAACTTCATTAAATTTCAGCAGCCTTGGCTAAACTTTTCTTGTTTTGGTTTCCAGACATCTGAGGGGTGGAGGTGGGGGAAAGGACTGTGAAAGGTGAATTCACAGAGTATTGTATGTGCTGTGTGTAAGAGAAAGATGAATTCACAGAGTATTGTATCATGCTGTATGTGTGAATGATCAATTTGCAGAGTATTGTATTGTGCTGTGGCACCAACTCTTGGTTTTTCTTTGCCTGTTAATTCGTGTAACATGAAGCTGTACAATGTGCAGCACATTGTCAGCCCCAGAGGTTCCCAGACCCTGTATTAATGCCTGTATAGCAAAGGCTGTCAAATACACATAGACAAACACTGTAAATATGCAAGACAGATTATGCTAGACACTGGCGGCAGATGGAAGATCAGTGTTTCAAACAAACTGTCCACGCTGAAGCGTTTTGGTGGCAGCTAGACGTGAGTGCTTGTATCTAAGACGATGAAAATCATGTGTCGTGAATTTCAGTTCCGTTTATGGCACTGGTATTAGCCAATACTGCCTCTGCATGGGAGCTGTTGGCAGGCCGGACTACACGACGTACTAATGACCAAAGAGTGTTTATTAAGGTGCCTGGTGTGCCTTAGACACATAAGCTACACCATAATTTTACAAGAAACAGCATAAGATTAAAAGCGGAGACAATTTATAGGCCTGCTCTTGAAGCTGGACAATATATTCTCGCCGAGCATGCGGCATTTATAATGTATGCTGATGGGACTAAAGTTGGCATGACAGGTTTGATACTGCGTAATTCGAAGCGTTTTTATGTAGTGACAAATACTTCAACAATCGGCAGGGGCAAGGCCGTGAGTTTTCCAGAAATCGCCCGCACGGCACACCTCCATAGAACAAACCACGACTGGACCTTAAGCCTACATCACAGGACGCTAGAATAAACGATACTACATTCCAGTGTTTTCGCATGATCCACTAGTCGCGCGCTCACACAACTGGCATCATGCGGATGTGTGCGCACGCACGAAAACGCTCTGTCGGGTCCTAGTATGTTTAGCCAGTGGAGGGGTATGGGCGGGAGAGGAAAGCTGTGCCCGCTCGCGAAATTTTTCCCCCCAGTTGAGTTCTGCCCCTGCCCGGACACGCATGCATAGGCCACCTTTCATCCCGTTTGGTTTAGCGCACACAGCTTGAACTTATACATGAGAACAGAAGCCCTACCTCATATCAAACCCTAACTCTACCCCTAACCCCCTCCCCTCCAAAAAAAATCGTAAGCTAATATGGATTTTGAATCTGCAACAAACCGTGAAACCCAATTTCTTTATTAACTCGGCTATGAAACACCACGGATTGGCCTCTTGCCTTTAACTATAGGAAGCAACTCTGTGTAGAGGTCATGGCTTGACCTATACTATCTGTTGTGGTTAGCAACTGGCATGCGCATGCGCAGCGTACCAAATGCTCTGCTCATGCGCACCTGGTGTGGGGCAGAACTTTTGGGGAAAAAATTTCGCTGCAGATCCAGGTTTGCGCTGCCAATGTACATGAGGAATTGAATGGTGTTGAGTTTACATGTAGGGACAGTGCTGCTTACTGCTAATGGCCCCAAAAACAACACTGGCGTTTTATGAGAAAGTTCGGCACGTCTTATTCGCCTGTCGTGAGACAGCTAAAGTGGAAAGCCGTCAAGTCCGCGTTTAAATCCTGAACTCATTACCATGTTTTGTTTGTAGTCGCACGGTGTGAGCTAGCCCGGCTTAAAAATTTTGCTTGTTGAATGCTGCAGCAGACAGTCGTGTCGTGCAGCGATTCGTCAAAACCACCTGCCGCGTGTTGCAGGGAGTAGCCTCGACCTTGCCGTCACATTTGAGAACCGTAGTTGGGCGGGGGGAGGGGTGTGTGAAGTGTACGTGTGTGTGTGTGTGAGGGGGTAGCCTCGACCTTGCCGTCACATTTGAGAACCGTAGTTCGGCGGGGGGAGGGGTGTGTGAAGTGTATGTGTGTGTGAGGGGGTAGCCTCGACCTTGCCGTCGCATTTGAGAACCGCAGTTAAGCGTGCGGGCGAAGTGTGTGTGTGGGGAGTGGGTACGATCATTTGTAATTTTGCTTGTTAATGTCGTGGCCACATAAAAATGCAATGTTCATAGAATATGCAAGAAAAAATGTTACTTATTCTGCACATGAAATTTCATGCTTTATTATAAACGTTTAAATATTAGAATAATCTTTAAACAGTCAAAGCATTCATATCTTAAAGCTTGTCGGTGAGTGCATGGTGCACTGTTTATAGCAAAAACCGTAGAAACATTTGGCACGCGTATCCTTGAAGATCTCGGCCTCTGGGAACGATTCATGAAATACGACAATTTGGAAACGTCATCAGTCTGATCAGGATATTGAGAAAATAATAAGAAAAGTCGACATGATCTCTACACAGTAGTTCTCAGCAGCACGACTTCAAGGCTGTAACTTCTCTGGCCTACATAATTTGAAATGGTCATGGCAATATCGACGAAATTTCGTGTAGTTCGGACGTCACGACTTCAGCGGTAGCGACTTGTTTACAACAGAAAAATTAAGTTGGTACCTACACTCTAACCCCAACACATCATTTAGCAATCGCCATTTGAAATACAGAATACTGTGTCAGTCGTGGCTTGCATAATGATCGCACATGACCATTGCTTCTGTGTCACACTGTTTACAGCCATTGTAAGTACGATAGCGCTTCCTAACCAGTGTAAATATGGTCACTTTCGTGAACTAGGACGTACGCTTCCAAGCGGGTAAACTGTGACTGATGCATCTTCTCAGGGTCACTAGAGGTTATTCTTCAAACTGCTTACTTCGTGATCTGCATAAATTCGCCCAAAGTTTTGCTACAGATGAACAGACTGTTTGCTCGATGGTTAACTTGCTGATGTCAAGTGAATCACACACGATGATTTTTGAGGCTTATTCCGTAGATGCGATGCTCAGTGGTGATGCTTTTGATCTTGAACCGTTTTGAAGACGTCTCTGTGCCAAAGCTAAGATGCACTGTCGACACAAATTCATATGTCGTTGTGTTTGTGAGTCAGTGGGTAAAAAAAAATGTAATTTTCACGCGCTGCTTCTCGACTAGGAGAAGTGTTTGTGGTAGAGGAAATCAGGCGAGAACTGATGGTCTTATCATTGATTAAAAAAGCTACCTTTGCAAAGTCCAGAGTCAGCAGAAAAAAATGGCGGTCGGTGATTTAAAAAAAGTTTAGATGACGTATACAAGAGCTAGGCCTACTCCTGAAAAGTGGCTGTTGTATGCATATGGGCGCTCACTAATGGACAGGAAAATGCAGTTACAGCTGGTCGTCGATGTAAGAAATTGTGCATTCGTGTGTTGATTTTCTGGGACAGAACGTGTTTCTTATATATCCAAACATCGAATGGAGTCTAAGACTATAAGCACCAACACTGAGATGGTCTTGCTGAAGCTACAACCACCAGCGTCAACACCGAATCGATCCTTCAACCACTAGTGTCAGCATGCAGCCAGTCATACAACCAGCTACCAACACATCCGAGCCGATTCTACAGCTACCAGCGCCAACATGGAGCCAGTCATACAACTACCAGTAATAACATCACCAACCCCGTCTTGCAACCGCTAGTACTAAAAATGTCGGCCAGCATGTCTTCGGAGCGGAACACAACATCCGACTCGCACCGCTGGGCTTTTGTGGCGTCACTTATTGGCGCTCAGTGGCGAGATGACGTAACCAAAATGGTGCAGCTGGTCGGCGCCCTCATGGTTGTCGTTGTCGTTGCGCTAGTCTTTGTCTGGCTGCTCATCGTCAACGTTCGTCATCGCAACACCATCCGCAGGGTGTACATGCGCTGGGCAGGGGCTTCCATGGGGACCACCCAGCACCGTCTGCACAAGTACGAAGCTGTGTCGAGCGGCGGTCTTCAGCAGCTGAAGGTAACGCTAGTGGACGCGGGACAGAAAACAGTGGAAAGACTTTAGGATGATGTTTCGCAAGGTGGAGAAAACTTAAATTCATGTGGAGACCCAGCATTTTCAGATGCGACATTTTTCAAGCACGTCTTACTTTATTCCGTTGAGTAAGCAGTCGGATAAATTTACGTATAAATACGAACGCTTATGAATCTGGCCTTGGGCGGGTTTGTGTAGTTGTCTTCTTTTTCTTTTCAGTTATAGGAAAGTGCCCACAACACAGAATAAACGACTGCTCTTAAGAACGAAAGTGCAGGCACACTCGTGCAAGCCACTCCAGTGGGTTGACGGGCGTTCGTATCTTTTGTCCGCACGTAAAGCACCCAGTGCTGGCTTGCACGAGCGTTCTTATCTGCTGTTTGTGAAGGTGCATGTAAAATACACAGGGCGAACGGGTCTTACAACCACACTCATGACCGGAAGAGCAGCTACGAACGTACATTCAAGCCAATCTTGGGGCAGCGGTCTTAAAAGCAATAAAAAGCTATACATAAGTTAAACGACAGTGTGTACAAAGCTTGAAAACTGTCGGGGTGGCGCGCGTATTGCACAACTAAATCCTCCGACAAGGGCTCATTTGCTAAATCCAAGGCCATGCAGTACTGGAAAAGCAGGTGGCGGTTTTTAGATACGGCTGTAGGTAAAATATATCATGTACTTGACAGAAGAGAAGGGGTAACCTTAAATCTTTTGCAACTGGTTTCTTTAGTGCAAATATGTTTTCCAGTTTGTGGGAGCTTATATCCTCATTTACAAGAACCTCAGCCTGCACCATATCCTAATGCTCCTTTATTTTTTCCCCACTCGAAAATCTTCAGTTTTCCTTACACTGTGTGTATATAAAGAACAATTTTAAACAGTTTCCTTGCAATGTTTTGTATTATTAAAGTTTTGTGTTTTTTTGCGTTTGATCTGCAACCAGAGAACACAAACGTAATTGATAACCAGATAAATATTGCCAATGTGAAAATAAAACTACAAAACATTACATTAGTATTTGACTTGCTTTTTCTAATTTTTAAAAAAAATTAAACAGACCATATAAAATTACATGGCTATGCATTTAGCTTCGGCTTTCCTGGCTCCTTGTTACTGACAAGAATCATAAAGTATTACTAAAGTATTTTAAATGCAAATAGCGATCTTCTTTCTTTCTGTGTGTGAAAGAGAGAGAGAGAGAGAGACAGGAATTGGTGCTTAACGTCCAGCCGCAAACTATGTGCATATCAGGACGGTGTTGCTTAGACAAAGTTTACGTGCTGCTACACGTGGGACTGCTGTCACAACACGGGCCTCAGTCCCACCCAGTCACATTATACTGACACCGGGGCAACCAGTCCTAGTACTGTTCCCTGTAGTGACAGGCGTCTGGCAGGGCAGCTACCAGAATGCCAATTTTTTTTTAAGTCTTAGGTATGACCACCGACCACCGACCTCCCGCCTCTGAAGCGGACGCCTTAACCACTGGACCACCGAGGCGGTCGAGAGAGAGAGAGAGAGAGATATGGTGTGTGTGTGTATGAGAGAGAGAGAGATGGTGTGTGTGTGTGTGCATGTGTGCGTGAGTGTGGTTGTGTGTGTGAGCACGAGAGCGTGAGTACGTGCGTGTTTTTGAGAGATTCTTTATTGACGTCTATAGCCATAAACCTTGATGAATGGTGATAACGACAAGAAGAAACAAAGAACATGAAAAGAACGTCGGTCCATGAAAGCTGTTATAAAACGTGTCACAATTTAAAATGTGGCCTACGTGTGCCGTAACATGCTCGTTTGTAGACTCCTATTAGTGTATGACAGCGTTGATGTGACTGACATAAATCCAAAATTTAAAAAAAACGGTTCTAAATTTACAATATGTATTATTTAGCATGACAGAACCAAGTGTGCTATAAACAATTTTTTAAAATATTCGCATCGGAACTGCGAGCAGGCTGGACAGTGAAAAGGCTTAAGTAGACATGGTCACAAACAGAGCTTGCTTTTAGCGGTGACAAGAGAGAAAGTAAAAACGTGTACGTGTGCCATTGTATGTTGTAGCTTATCGCATGAAGACTATAACCTACAAAATAATGTCGAACCGGAGAGTGTCCGGCACTCAGATCGATCCATTAGATCCACGGGCTCAAATATTTCGGGTCGCGATAAGCACGGCAACGTTTAGAAGAAATCAAAAGCATTGCAATTTATTAATGTCCTAGATATTAAACAGAATATCATGAAAAAACAAAGGTTTTAATCAAGGGAGACTTGAATCAGTTATGTAAAGAATGAAGATAACAAGCCCGGATATTGATATATTTTAGCAAGTCACCAAGTCAGCGATCTAGGAAGTTTCATGGCTACACGGATATTATGATCATTAGAACATGTCCTCTTGCAAACCCAGGATCGTACTTGATAAGGAAATAATCGGAAAAGAAAGTTTCCTTGTGACAGTGGTAGGCAACTTTCTGGAAAGAAAAAAGCCAGATTAAGGGTTTCAGTTGTTTAACGTTAGCGACGAAGGCTTTATATGGCGAAAGGATTTTGAAGAGAACTCACAGAGTGGAACTAACGGACGCAAAATGAAATTGCACCCAGAGAGGTTAAAGTGCGTGTTAAGTAGGTGGGACTTGACGATACGACCTCCTCTCATGCGTCCAGACTTCGCAACCTCGATAGCGGATGATTACAATGCTTGGATATCTTATTTGCATTATTTCGACGATCACGGATGTTTCCATCAGCTCCTTAAACTTCGCAAACACCACTGAGACTGACTTTTGTAACCTGAGGTGGACTGCAAAACGGCATTCGTCCATGCGAGAAAATCTGCACTTATACGCACAGATTCGAGCAGTGACTGACAATTATACTATCAACAACGGCTGTGGTTAAAGGGCTGGTTTCAACCTCTGAAGATACGGTGGTTCGATTTTCGCATCTTCCGAAATTCCAATTCTACCTTTATTTTTTAAAGTTTTTTTGCCACATTTATTAAAACTTTGCTCAGAGTAGGGTTAGGGTAGGGGTAGGGCACAAAGTGAATGCGTTGACACTATTCAGTAGGTGCGAATCGCTTGCGGAGATAGGAATATGGCTCAGATGTGACTGTAGCTCGCCACAGTGCGCTGTAGATCGCTACGGTGACAGCTGAGCTGGGTGCCTGTGGATACGAATAGAAACAGCTATGCTGTATGAGAACCGGGTGGTTTCATGACTGTCTTTGTCTTTCTAGTCACAGAATACTATTTCAGCTATATGTATAGTTTACTGGCTGCTACACCGAAGGTGGGAGGACGTAGCGGAAAGCTTCACAGCCCAAATAAATAATGAGGTACGTGCAATGCCACAACAGTAAAATATCACACCAGCAATCTGATAAAATAGTAGACCTATTACAATATTTGTATTCAATAAAGAACAGGTACTGAGGGACAATGGACAGTTTAAAAAAAAGACCTGGCACACATACGTGCATACACAATCTGGTGTAGATATATAGAGACGTTAGTACAGCAAGCTTGACAACAAACATAACTTATGCCATAGAGTGAAACTAGATCAGTCACGGACACTATGCTTAATATGAATTTCCCTGAGTTTAACACATTGCAGCTGCGAACGACCTTTCTTAGCAGGCTGGAGGCCCAGTGGATTCTGACAGCTGTTTTGAAAACTGCATCTTAACAAGCGCATGTGGAAACTGAAGGGGGGGGGTGGTGGTGGTTCGTTTTCTTTTCGGAGAGGAGTAGACAGAAGTTTTTTTTTAAAAAAATATTCAGGCTCGTCCAGTTTTCAAGAGAACAGAGGATATCGCATGTCGTCATAGAATGGCTTCCGCTGAAAGGATCCACGGTAATGGTCTTTCTTGTTGTGAATGCTTCTATAAAAAGATTTCTGGAAAAAACCCATTCTCATTCCAGTCTAGTCAAGCCAATGTCTGCCCTATAAAATTGGTTTACACAGCTCCACTAAGTGGAATGAAGCTCGTTAGAATGTAACAATAATAAAGAACTTGCGTCAACCCTGTTTCAAAATGACATAAGCCATAAGAATAAGACTCACGTAGGTTTCTGGGCCGGCTTGCATGAGTGTTCGTAGCCGCCTTTCCGGTCATAAGAGCCGTCGTAAGGCCCATTCACCCTGTGCATTTTACGTGCACCTTGACGTACGGATAGGGGATAAGAACGCTCATGCAAGCTAGCCCTGGAACGTTACAAACTCTTATCAGTCGAAGTGAAAATGTAAGATTTGTCACACATTGATGTTCTTCTGTCAAACACTGTCGCTCACGCTATTTCGGGCTCTGCCTGACCTCGAAATAATCTGAAAAACCCGTGGGAGTCTGAAATCATGAATTGTCGTTTAGCACAACGAGACTAATTACATGTGTTTTACCATACTTTCTCCTTGCAGAGTCAGTGATGCGCTCATGAACATTATGCCATTCGAAACTGATTTTTGTTTGGGGTAGCTGGTTCGATCAGTGACAAAGCAAGACTTGACAATAAAGAAATACCCCCTCTCCCCAGAAAGGGTTATGTCAGTGACACAGGGCTGTTCGACCTAGCGGCAACGTGCCTGCGCCAAGGCGCAGCTGTACTCCAGACTAAAGATTGCATGACCAAAAAAAAAGTAAAAACGCGCTTTGTACAGAAATAAAATCCTGACATCAGTCGAACGAGAGGGAAAAAAATAACGACGAGAATTAAGATGATATTACACCACAAACGAATTTCTTAATATTCAAAGGCGGTAAGGTATCTGTACTTAGTCGAGGAACCGGTTTCCCAGAAATGCGTAGATATGAGCGCTCATGCGAACCAGCTCTGAACTACATGCCCGGTCATTGTAGAATGTTCTATACTTATACTTCTTTGGTCCGTTTCGTCCATTTATTTGTATGACAAGACAGAATCAGCATCTCCGACAGCTTGGCATTACTCATATTTTCATGCTTGTAGGAGAAAACAGGGCTCACGCTTTTGCGTGTATTTCATTTAATGTCCCGCATTTCCTTCACCGCTAAGAGGACAAAGAACTGTAACTTAAGTCTTAAGTATGCCTGTCTTTTAGACCCCCGTGGCGGTCTGTGGGAGTAGAGAAATGCAGCAGCATATTTAGCTACCTTTCACACGCTTCGTGGTAGTCGAAGCTTGCATTTACAGCGAAAATCCTATTAATTTCCATCAAATTTTCTTCCCATTCTTCTATGCAGATTGCTCTAGTGTGGCGGCTTACAAGCCCCTTAACTGGAGGAACGTGCATTGCACATCGCTGATCCTGGTCACGCATGCAATGACCGAGTCCAGCGAAGAATTAACGACCGCCTCGGTGGTCTAACGGCTTATGAGTTTCTTTGGAGGCGGAAAGTTGGCAGCATGCACCCCGGGTGAGTCATACCTAGGACTTAAAAATTGGCAATCTGTTAGATCTCCTGCCAGACGCCTCATGCTTTAGGAAACAGTACCAGGACTGGTTGGCCCTGTGTCTATATTTGAAGCAGACAGGTAGCCGCTTAACTTCTGTTCAAATAAACACGACTACGCGTGCCTCGCCAGCAGTTCCTCAGAAACGCTCCACGAGCGACCTTGGGCTGTGACTGTCACGTGACCGTCAGACCGTGTTGCAGACGCTATCTACGCGGAAGCTTATTCAATATTCGACAAGAGCTCGAGCAAGTTAGGTAATCGCGATAGGAGCTTGGACAACAGAGCTCCGATCGATCTATCGAGTCTTCTCAACAGTGGTTTGAGTGGTTACTGTCAAATGAACTGAAGCTTTGGGTGTTGATGCGGACGCACGTAATAGCGTAAAAACAAAACGTTTGCAACGAACGTCGACGTCGGCTGAAAGTCTAACAATAATGAACACCTCTGAACTCGAAATCGTGAGAAGGTCATGGTGACACAAGACAATGCGAGACTTTGAATAAGGTTTGTACTTGGCTGAATTATTCACTGCAATTTCTCGTGTTTCTTTGATCCTCATCATCAGCTATAGAGTTATCCCTGGCTTGGGTCTTTTTGTGCCTTCAGAAACAACACGGTGAACTGACGATGCTTAGTGCTACTGAAAACATGCCGATGATGAATGTCTGCTCAAGTTTATTCAGTCGTGTAGAAGGTATTTGTGTAAACTATATGTACTTTCCCAGCTACCCCTCGCAAGTGCATGGGTACTATCACTACCAATATTATCACAGTGCTCTGGAAGTGACTGAAAGCGTTTGATCACCGGTGTCAGAAAAGCACTGAGTTGTAATAAAGTTCGGGTGTCGAGGGTCAAGCACGTGCCCTGCCAGAAATTGGGTCCTCAGTCGAGGAGAAAAGAGTCCGGTCTCCTGCAGAGAGCGTGGTTCAGTTTCTTCAGACATACTACAGTCAGCTGGCACCAGTAAGACAAGGCAACTGCACGAAAGACTGTGTCGAAACACCTGGACACACCTGAAGTCTTTTGCAGCTGCCTGGGAGCCGACAACGACAAACTGTCAGCAGTAAGCCAGCAACAGCAGGAGAAGACGACTCGGTCAGTTCAGGCGGTTAGAGCGCGTGCAGGAGTTTCCGGCTCTGACATCGTACTCATTAGCGCCATGGCCACCAGCTCCCCCTATGTCCCCGGCAGCAACACGGCGGTGCAGGTGTCAACCAGCGACCTTGACTATCAGCGCAAGATGATCGTTCTCATCACCTCTGTCATCGGCTGCGTCGTCATGGTGATCGTGTTTGCCTGCCTCTTCTGGGGGCTGTGGAGGAATCGTCGGGTGACCCAGAAGATCCGCGAGCGCCAAGCCAACCCCCGGTACTGGCTGGAGGACTTGTGGCGAAAGGGGAACGGCAAATGCACGACGGAGGCCTTGGTCGCGATGGAGGAAGGAAAGAGCGCTGAGATGCCGAAGGAAACAAAGATGAAGAAAGACGATCGTTCAGACGACTCTGAAGATAGGTTGGTGGAGATGAAGAAAGTTGCAGAGGAAAGTTTGATGATGCTAATGGAGGAAAGCGGGAGCAGAGAAGAAGCCAGGTCACTGCTAAAGAACATGGAGAAGACAAGAATTTAGACAATGTCGCTTGAAAGTAAAGGATTCAAAAACGAACCCTTACTCAAAAAGCAAGCTCGCGTATCTCTCGCGCAGATGACGACTTTTTAAGCGAGATATAACCGCGTTTACCCTAAGTGGAAATGTGCATTATCTGACCATGAAATATATGCAAAAACACGCTCACTCGCTCACTCACTCACTCACTCACTCACTCACTCACTCACTCACTCACTCACTCACTCACTCACTCACTCACTCACTCACTCACTCACTCACTCACTCACTCACTCACTCTTTTTATAGCTATTTGATCAAAACTTTAAAAAGAAATGTTTAAAATGCTGCGAGAAACAAACAGTTGATGTTGAAATGCTGAGTACAGAAAGAGTCAATGTTGAAATGTTTTGTGTAGAAACAGTTAATGTTGAAATGTTGATTTAGCTCACTAGGAGTTGAACCGTTTCGTTGGTTAGGAAACAGCAAGTTCGCACAGAGGCAGAAGCGCCGAAATAAATCAGGAATTGCCACGAATTTTGCAGAACGATACAGAAATGTTAAATAAAGGTGCACATACACCTAATACAATTTTCACCTAGAAAGTTAGACAGATAAAAATATGTAAAATGTAACATCTCGATGTAATTTTTGTTTCTAATTGCACTATTCGACTAGTTTTTGAGATAATTTTCCTTTAGCAGTGGCGTGAACTGGCTTAGTGTCAAATCCTATTTATCTCGTTATCCAGACATGTTGTGAGACTTGTTTCTACTTGATGATGTACTATATCATATGCGGATTTCATTATCTAGAAACATTTTAAGACAGTGGTCTTGCCTCGTCACCTAAGTTGGCCTAGTGCCAATCAAGATAGAACAGTTTCCAAAACAAGACTGGATTTTCCCGTTCTCTTCAATCGCTAACTTATGGTCATAAATCAGACGACTCGGCCGACAAATAAGTGAGCCCCAAGAGCGTGCAGAGGTCAAGTCTAAGAGAAAACATTTCACACTTTCCAGCACTCGTGAACCCACGTCTTTGCTTCGGCTTTTGTGTCCAAGGATAAAGACACTATGTGGTAGGCTGTGAAGGTCAGTATTGCGATCATAGGAACTTCGGCTTTTCAATCGATATTTTCAAGTTTGTTAATTCTGCAACAATTTGCGATAGTCTCCGTCAAAGGTTTGTTCCAATTTTATAGATCTGCGTACCTTACCAAAGTGAAAGTGTTGACATATATTTTTGAGTGTTTCCTGATTCTGAGAAAAATAAAGACAATGGTCATCGACTTATTGATCATGTGCACATCTTGCTTCATCCAACATTTTTTAAAGCAAATTTGCAGCTTTCCAGCTAGGAAAGTCCATTTTTTTAACGAATGGAAATATATCTCAACATATTATAAAACACCAGCTTTGGTGGGCTGGCGCCCATCATCTAAGTCATAAACTCTTCTCCTGAAAGTCTCGACGAGTAGCTACCTATCCAGGTAATGGGAGCGGTCATCTACGCCATTGAGAGAAACAGATCTTCAGGTCTTTCTCTTCGCTCTGAGATTCCAGTGACGAACCTTGGGTCACTGGCATCAATTGGACATAACTAATCTTGACCCAAGGTCATGATCATCGTCTGGCACTTCTGCTGCACGGCAGACGACTTCCGACGAAATGGCCATACCGGATATCAGAACCAGTTGCAATCTTCAAGCCCGTCATGATTAACATTTCAGAACAACATCAATAAAAGGGAGTCTACAAAAAATTTAATCAAAGTCAACTAGTGCACATTTCATGAGTGACGCTGTCTGCGTACTGCTAAGCAAAAACATTTAAGGGACTTCAAAGACAGTTTAATGATCGAGGCCAAACATCCCCGTCGACTTCACAGGACTGTGTCACGTGGTCCCAGGACAAGAAAAGGAAAATCCGTAAAACATCATGCGAACTTTGGAGATTGTGTAGCAAACACCAAAAGAGAACCTTGCGGACCATAACCATAATTTGACACTTGCTGCTCCCAGTGTTTGGCTGAACATTCCTGTCGAAAATAACGCCATCAAACATGTCGGATTATGTATTTATAACGAACACCTCGAATGTTGCGGAAGTTGTGGACGAATCATCGTTCGATGAACATGAAATGAAAGCCCTTATACAAGCCGTTGCCACAGTGATCGGTGTTATAGTCGTCGTTGTCATCATCTGGGTCATCCTAGAACACAGCAGGAACTGCCACGTCATCCAGAACATGCGCATGCGCGAGGCTGACCCCAGGCTGTGGGCAGCTGATTTACAAGACCCCAGGCTATGGACAGATAATCGGCAGGACCCCAGGCTGTGGACAGATAATCGGCAGGACCCCAGGCTGTGGACAGATTATCGGCACGACCCCAGGTTATGGACACCTTACCCGTATAACACAAAGAGTGTGCAAGTCTGATCTGACTTGATCGCCCAGTCATAAAGCAGCACGATGGCCAAAAGACATGCAGGCAAACACACCAACGCACCGACAAAAATACATACAAACATTAATAAGCAGGAGTAGAGACACATTCACACAAAGACGTGTAACCCGAACAATGACTTAAATGTACACATCGATGTATAAACACAAACAATCATGAACAAATATACAGATCAATTTTATACCAACATTCCAACCAGCAACGCCTCCTCCTGTTTCATGCATCTAATTCACTTTAGATTTGTACAGTTATTTGTTTTCATTGTACACTGCCAATGATTCAGAAATATTATTTGTTCTCATTGTACACTAGCAGTGATTCAGAAATATTATTTGTTCTCATTGTACACTAGCAGTGATTCAGAAATATTATTTGTTCTCATTGTACACTAGCAGTGATTCAGAAATATCAACAGTAATGTCACATAAAAAGTACCAGAAGTTTCAGTAACTGTGTCGTATTAATAGTAACAGAAGAAGCATCAGTATGGTGTCACATGTAATAACAACAGTGAAAGTATCAGTATGGTGTTATATATCATGATAAAAGTACAAGAAAAGTATAGTGTTGTATATAATAACAACTGTAGAAATATCAGTACAGTGTTATATATAATGACAACAGTGGAAGTATTGGTATGGTGTTGTATATAATGACAACAGTGGAAGTATTGGTATGGTGTTGTATACAACAACAGTAAAAGTATCAATATGGTGTTATATTACAATGACAGCGGTGGAAGTATCAGTATGATGTATATAATAACAAGTACAAGTGTTAGTATATATATATGCTATTGTACTTTAAGTGTATATATTTTATATGTATTTGTATATATTTTATTGTTATGGTGTTCTGTATGTAACAGCAGAAGTATCAGTATGGATCTACTTTATTTCGGGTTCGTAAACAACATAAACTAGTGTCTTGTTAAAATAGGTCCTGATCCTTTCTCCCCGCCCTCTCGCCGCTTCTGTAGCCACCAGCGAAAGACATAGACAATGGCGTCCCATAGACAATGGCCTCCCATAGACAATGGCCCCTCTCCGCCCCCAAGCTACTCCGCGAATTTTTAGTTGCAGTTAAGAATGCACGTTGATCTGTTTTGAGGGAGATATAGCTGTTTTTATTTTACAGACCCTGCCAAGTATATTAAGTCAGTTTCTTTTTGTTGCGGCTCCTCACGGTGGAAAGTAACGTTTACAATTGTCTGCAGACTTGTCATTGCAATTATTGCTCGACTTTCATGATAATCGCTATTTTTGCAAGTCTTTCACATCTTTATTACATCTTTGCTTTGTATTTTAAATTGTCTTCATAGCTTTCTTATTTGGTATAATCTTTCTATAAGCTGAATAAATCAAATTTCCTTTATTTGTCTTCTTTTAAGACTATTTTTTCTCAAGTACTGTAAAACATATTTGTGTTTTGTAAACAGTTTCGTTTCAGCAGTTGTGCTAATAATCAGGGTGTATTTACGGGGTCTACAGAGTTCGGTGCATAGTGACTGAGAAATTTCGTTGCTGAAGATGCAGGTTTGTATGATTTAGCGCATATGAAGACATTGCATGAAAAATTAAGCGTGACTTTGTTGAGTGACGTGTGATGCTGTCGGTCTCTTTAGGGGTGTGTAGCCAGAACTGATTTTAAGTGGTCGAGTCATTAGGGGTGTGTAGCTAGAACTGATTTTGAGTGGTCGAGTCCAATCGAGTCTTCGTGCCCTTCGTTGCAAAGTTGTACGTGGAAAAAGTGACGTTGTCGTTAAATAATAAACAGTTACACTCATGCAAGAGGATTAGACAGATGCAAAAACAGACCGGTCTTTACCCCTAGTATGATGTGTACAATGATGAATGCGCCATTCATAGACGCAGGCCGCACATTTCTTGAGTTTTAATTACTTATTGTATATACAGACAGCATGAAAAAAGACGAAATTTTAGCTGACGCTGGATTGGGTTTTCCCGACTTTTGTCAACACCCACACACAGCCTCACTGTCCTGACCTTAAAAGCTGAAGGTCGTTGCTCATATCGTCCATACGTGAGTAAAGGTAATTCCCGCAAAATAATTCCTACATTTTATCTCTAAATCTGCATTTTATACATTTCACTGCTTATATCCATACTGTATAGGGAGCTAAAACCGTGTAAATAAAGGAACTCCAACTATGTAACCTTAGTTAAGCTGCAGTGACTCAGACCTGGCTCATTGCCGTATGTTGTTCATCTCCACCGCTTCCTGATGTTCGTTTCTGAGAAATAAGATGCTGCTTGTTTGCCTTTGCATCTGAACCAGACTATAATTCTCCTCGCAAGCGCAAGTGACCCAGCAATAGTGAACAAAATGTTCAGTCTAGGATAGGAATGTGCTTCGCACTATGAACTCGACTCTTTTGCTCTGTCCAGAACATGAACAGTGGCGTGTCGAGTTTATAGAATGTGTAGAAATCTGGGCATCTTTAATCTACATTTCCTTGTGAGTTTGATGTTCAGTTCCTTTATTTGCTCTTGTAAATAGTGGATAACCCTTTGACAAAGGTATGCCTAAATCTTTTATGGAGTCCGTTTAGGTCTCGGCTGTGTTTCTTGTTTACTGGCGTGTGTTTCTTATTTACTGGCCTGGTTTCTTATTTACTGGCCTGTTTTCTTGTTTAGGATTTAGGGAAACATAAAGAAGCTGGTCATTAGTTTTATAACGATGCACACCCTCTGTTTCATCCAAACGTTCTCAAAGCATACTAAATCTTGTCCTTTAGGTCATTGCGTCAGCAGGTCGTTACTGAAGAAAATCGCACATTCTAGGTGCGAGACTGACTTTGCCTGAGAGTAGTCCCTCGCCAGCAGACCCTCGCCTGCAGTCCCTCGCCAGTAGACCTCGCCAGTTTACTCTTGTTAATATATCTTCTCCAGCAGACCCTCGCCAGTATACAATCGCCTATAGTCCATTGCCAACAGAGTTTTACAAATGCAGTGATAAGAGGAGCTTGCGGGACATCTGCAGCGAAACGGGGCGAAAGAAGGTAATGCACATATTTTTAATCTATGTGTACAGGAGGGGACAGCGACAGGGTGGGATGGATTCGTGTACCGGGCAGCAAAACGTGTAACTAACATGAAAGGTCAAAACGTGTAACTAACATGAAAGTATTACTTTTCGGCGTGGAGTCTGTATTAAGCGATCCCCGATAGCAAAACAAAAAATATTGTAACACATGCATATGAACTTTGGAGACTGTGCCACAACCAAGGGTGAACTGCATGGATTTCCAAATGTGCAGGCACAAGGGCAACAACAACACTGCGGGCGGCCGGTGGGCCAGGTGATAGACTGGGCACTCCTTGCACATCCAATGGCGGGAAGTAGTTCGGTTTATCTTCTCGTGAGCAACAGCTTGAGAGACGTCATTGATGAGCCACTGTTCGATGACGACGAGGCGAAATTTATCGTTGTGGTAATCGGTGTTGTAATCATCGTCGGGATTGTCTACGTCTTCTGGAAGCTCTGCAGGAAACGCCACAAACCTGACCCTGACGGTGCGCACGTTGACCTTGAACGCTGTGCCACATAGCGAATGGGTCACCAAAGGGATGTGCTTGGAAACACGCAAGCACACACACACACACTCTCTCTCTCTGACACAGGCACACACACAGGCACACACACAGGCACACACACACACACTCTCTCTTTGCCACAGGCACACACACACACATGACACAGGCACACACACTGACACAGGCACACATTGACACAGGCACACATTGACACAGGCACACACACAGGCACACACACACACACACACTGACAGGCGCGCGCACACACACACACTGACACAGGCATACACACACACTGACACAGGCGCGCACACACAGACACACACACTGACACAGGCACACACACACACTGACACAGGCACACACACACACACGCTGACACAGGCACACACACAGGCACACACACACACACACACACACTGACAAAGGCGCGCACACACACACACACAC
>SMGT01006394.1:753052-775473 GCA_004794575.1 Lanistes nyassanus
TTACCGTGCATGTCTAATTCTGTGCTTTGTGTCGTATAGTTACCGTGCATGTCTAGCTCTGTGCTTTGTGTCATATAGTTACCGTGCATGTCTAACTCTGTGCTTTGTGTCATATAGTTTCTGTGCATGTCTAACTCTGTGCTTTGTGTCATATAGTTACCGTGCATGTCTAATTCTGTGCTTTGTGTCGTATAGTTACCGTGCATGTCTAGCTCTGTGCTTTGTGTCATATAGTTACCGTGCATGTCTCTGTGCTTTGTGTCATATAGTTACCGTGCATGTCTAACTCTGTGCTTTGTGTCATATAGTTACCTTGCATGTCTAATTCTGTGCTTTGTGTCATATAGTTACCGTGCATGCCTAGCTCTGTGCTTTGTGTCATATAGTTTCCGTGCCTGTCTCTGTGCTTTGTGTCATATAGTTGAATGCGCTGCATGCAGACTAAAGGTGGTGTCCTACCATCCATCTCCAACCATTTCGGACAACAAATGTCTGGCTGAAATCCACCAAAGAAAAAAGCAAAGAAAATCTAAACGGCTACCCCTGGAAAAGAGAGAAAAAAGTACTAGGAAGGAAGGACAGACACGCAGTATAGCTCACCAGCATTGCAGCGCTGAGAACGAGTGTAATCAGCAGTGTGCCGCCAACAGCAGGTCGCTCCATGTCAAGTTATGTGTATGACCGGCTCCAGTCTCAGTCCCATCCGTGTCAGAACCAACTGCCGCTGCCACCCACAATGAACAGAACATAAAGTCACTTCAGTCTCATCCCCCCTTCCGGCCAGGTCAAACTTTCCTTCTTGACACCCTTCACCTCCAAAAATGGGACTTTCGTGGAAAGAAACAGTGTCCCAAAGAGGCTCTAACAACGTGCTAAAAATAGATCCGACTCTATTCTACGTAGAATTGGACTTCCCCTGTTACTATTCTTAGCTGGATAGTACTTCCATATTCAGGACATATGTGTAAAGTGAGAGGGGTGTGAACTAGTCTCTGTGCATCATTATCATAGATATTCGAATAATCCAATAGCTTAAGTTCTCTCCACGGCTCCACCCCAAGCAGACCCTCCTGTCTGTCCCTTGCTGTATGTGTGCATGTAGTTAGTGCGTGCGCGCGCTTCTGTCACTGTACGTGGGTGCGTGTGCGGGGACGCACGTGCACATAGAAACAAAGGTACCTCGCTTTTTACACAAATTATGCGCTCGCGTACGTGCGTGCATATACATTGACGTGCGTGCGCATGCAAGCACGTCCATAGCAATATAACGTTGGAGCTTAACCGACGAGATGGAGCGAGATAACCAGTCAGACCTTCAGAAACAACCTCCGGTTACTTGAGTCACGTTGTTAGACAGGGCCTAGTCATGTATGTAAGCACGCCTTCTTGCTTATTCTTCTGCGTTCTTAATCTCTCTCTTTCTTTCTCTCCATTGCGAACTCTGTTGTTCTTACACATTGCATTTGTGATTTTGCCCCTTTGAAATAGGCCAAAAGCTTATTCAATTAAAGAGTTCAAGTTCAGGTTCTTTCTTTCTCTCACTAGTCTGTCTACTTTCCAATCTACCTACCTACCTATGTACCTACCTATGTACCAACCAACCAACCAACCAACCAACCAACCAACCAACCAACCAACCAACCAACCAACCAACCAACCAACCAACCAACCAACCAACCAACCAACCNNNCAACCAACCAACCAACCAACCAACCAACCTATGTATCTGTCTGTCTATGTGTATATGAGCAAATTTACATGGTGGGTAATGTGAGCAGCTTCAGTAGAGATCGTTGCATCATGTTGTCAATAAGAAAGAAACAAAGACAGACAGAAAGAAAGAAAACACCAGAGCAGAAGAAAGAGGGAAGGTGAAGGAGCAAGCGTGAAAGGAAGGGACAACGGGTGAGAATGAGAGACAGATAAGGAGGGAGGCACCATTACGGTGTTTGGAGGTACAGTCACTGCATTCTTCGCTGTAACGTGACCCACTTTTGCGACTACCCAAAAATAACAAAAATTCCAAAAACGCTTCTGCTTGATTTGCCACACCTGTATCCCCCCACTCTTTCCTCCCCTCCCCCACCCCCGTGACACACTGGGGCCACCTTCATGGCAATGCAGACCACATAGCATGACTCAGCGTCTGTCAGGAGCCCGGACAGAGTCCATAGGGTGGGTGGGCACATCAAACTCCTTTATACACGAAAAGCCAATAAGAATATTCATGCAACTATTTATAGTACACACCCCATAGTGGTATGGGGATGACTATAGTTACAGAGAGGTTGATTTTACCCTGTATGTGTTCGGTATCTGTGCTAATAGTGTCTGAGGGCTACAAGTCAGTCGTGGTGGGCGTCACCGAAATTCAGTAGGGCTAATGATTTATCAGTCTAAGATCGAACGACAGGATAATCTGGGGATAGACCCAACGTGATTTCTGCCCTGGTGTTTGCGTCTCTTTCCTTACGTAATACTGCGCGTAAAAACAAACAGAGATTTACAAGACCTTACGCCTGATTGTATGATATCAAGAACAGACCGGAACAGGCATACAACCTAACACTGGTGCCTGGCTAGTCCTGGCCCCGTTTTCAAGACAAGCAAACAGCTGAGATTCTAAAACATCCGCCATGACAGTAATAAGTTCCTTGAATTTTCCATGCACGAAAATGGAATACCCTTTTTCTCCCTCGTTATTCGGTAATAATAAAGTTATTATGTCGTCTCAGGAGCGAATACCTCATTCCAAGTTCGCCGAAACAGCGTTTTCAGAGACAAAAAAGTCCTCTATTCGGGAATAAATTTAGCAGGGGTTTTATGCATACGGGGCCTGGTAGAGTCACGCTTACCTCACTCGCCTGAAGATAAGCGATATTTAAAGGTTATATTTAGTTATGGTTGAATCTTCTGATTTGCTGAATTATGTCTAGAACAATTGTGTGCATAGTTCACTGGGGGTTTCCAGCACACTATATATGTATCCACACACACACACACAACCCACCAGCGTCCTTGTAGTACCAACCTTTTTTTATTTCCTTGTTTGAAACCGGGTATGATGTCATTTCCTAATTTTAGAAAATGGCTGTAATTTCATTTCCCTCTTTAGACCGTTCTTTGCATACGGTTTCGTCCCCTAGTGTCTGAGCTGAAAATGTTTTGTTTCCGCTTGAGAGGAAAAACCTGTCAGCGACGGGTCGAGCCCACTGTCTTCTATAAATGAATAATTATATAAAGTGTAGCCTGCAACCTTGAGACCAGTCCTGATCGTAGGTGCAACTGTTTATAGCACACACTCGCCGCTTACTACGAGAGAAAATAATTACTGAATCTATGAGGCGCTGTAGAGTGAAGTCAGCACATGGTGGTTGGTGGACATCAAGCTACAGATACACGATGTGTCCTTGTCAGTAGCTTGCATTACGACCGTGTACACAACTTTGCCCACAGCCATAACGTCTGTCAACTTCTGATGTAACCGAAGTTGTGGGCTACGAAACACACGACAGAGAGACCAGCTTTAAAAAAAAAATTCCAGATAAAAAAAAACGAGAGAAGGGAGTGGTGGGGGGCCGAAATGGAACGAAATTTGGTCAAATATCATATCAGGGAACACGCCATCGAGACCATAAAAAAGCATTTGTTGCATTTCTAGCCACTTTTTAGCAGGTTAGTTGAGAAAGATCCACGTGATCAGTTTATCTAACGATACAATCACATGGGCTTAATTTTCTTCTGATTCTAATGTTTATTAATAGTAGGTCTCAGTGTCATGTGAACTAATCCAGTACCTACACGACATGAGATTGAAATATTCTTTTGTAACAAATATTACCTTTTTGATTACATTGTGCGTGTACGAGGGGTCAAATGCATTATTCTCTCTACTTCAGGAAAGTGATACTTTTTGGTAATACTGAATTGCTGATCCGCCTATAGAGGAATTAAGCTGGACAAATCTTTGTTGTAATCACGAAGTATTTGCTAAGCATTTTCTTCTATGCCCTGATGAATTATTCTTTTCTTTAAATATATAGAGAACCTTGAATCCTGTGCCCTATGAGAGTTATTGTGAAGTGTGTCAGTGTGACAGACTAAACAAACCATCACATAGGGATTTATCGGCTTGTATAGGAATTTTTTTTTCTATTGCAGTGTCGTTGTGGTTGTTGTTTTCGGAAAGGAGGGTGCTTCCACCTCGCGTTTATTCCACACTCGTGGGGGAGGGGAGAGTGGATTTGGGGAAGGGAGGAAGAGAGGGGGGAGGGAGGGAGGAAAGGGATCTTCGGTTGGGTTTTCCGCACTCGTGGTGGCTGTGTGAAGTCCCTCTTGCAGGTCATTTTTTCCTGCACTGTCGCTGATGGTGGCTGTCCATGGCTTGAGTGGTGGAGTCATTGCCGGTCAGTCCTACTGTCGCTCTATTCCTACATTTTGTTTTCTCGACTTCTAACGTCTTACTAACTATGATGTTGCTTTACTTTTATATATTTTTAATGATCTGAATAGCTTAGTAATAGGAACCCCTCACCCCACAGTGGGAAATCACCGCGAGGTGAAGCACTGTCCCTCTATACAACCAACCAACCAATCGCAGCGGGGAGGTCTCTGGCAGGCCTTATAACTAAGCGACCCACAGAACGTGAAATAACATCGACATCTTATTCCTTCACATTTCTTCCATTGCTCTCCAACGTTTCTATGCATGGTTCGTTGGTTATTCAAAAGATCATGAACAGAAGCGAAAACCAAATTAAATAACCATGAGTATTTCAATGTTTCTTGTTATGAAACGTGTGCAAGACTGATGTACCTCTTGACATCCCCATACAAAAGGTTGTCAGTTTTTTAACATCCTCCAAGACTTGGGAAAGACCTTTTTTTACGGGTTTATGGTTGTTCTATCTTGCCATTTTCTTTCTTTGAGAATGCTTGGAACTACATATATTTTGTGCCGCAATCACTCATACAGCTCAAAGATGTATTATGAGATAACTATAGTATGCATGGGTTGTTGCATGAAATTTAGAATGTATCTCCCTGAATCTGTGATTGCAATGGCAAGATGTACGCTTTGTTTTAATGAAAAAGTTTCAGTTTTAGATGGCGATAAGGAAGAGAAAGACAAGACAAGGTTATGCGTTTAAGTTATACCAGTTGATTTCAAATACTATACACTAAAACATTTTAGTGGCCTTAGGCAGTACATGCATGTACACTCTTGAATATATATTTAAAAGTGAGGACTAGTGTTTACTGTGATTATATATTGATGTACTGTGGATGAAGATTATTAGTTGTGTGAACTTATTGGTTTGTGTGTGTGCGCGCGCGCGTGTGTGAATGTGTGCGATTTCCAAAAATACAGTCATCGTTTTTTTCAAAACGCCTTTTACATCATCTACTGTGGCCAACGATGCTCAGCTGCATGCATCCAACAGTGTACAAAATTACTATTTTAAACTCTTCCAGCAGCTAAGTTGACGGACTAAAGTTCTGTTAACTACATTAACACAGAAAATCCGACAATTCACTAACTCCATGACTTTAAATGTTATACTACATTACAGTGTGATGGTAAGGGTCTGCAATCGCCGTTAGAGGTTCAGCTGGTTTCTGGCTGATCCACTGCAGGTGAACGTTGTTCTATAAAGTTTGTTTTGTACTATTCTCCATACCCCCTTGGGGCGAAAGAATAAAAATATTGTCTATTTTCTTGTCACTGTGATTGGGGTACATTCATTTAAGTTTAAAATCAGCTATCTGTGCTGTGTGCGTTTCCTGAACAGCAAAGTTCTCACACAGCCTTCTTTAGCGGTTAACCGTCTTTGTGGTTTAAGGCCTAAAATTGACCCAGTGCCTAATTACGCGATTTCTCTAGCGTTCTAACTGATCGATAACCAATACAAAATATTTAGAAACCATAGGATTCTGGACTTGCCGCTTGACCACAAGAGGCACAGCGTACGGTTTGGTCTAGCACTTCCAACCTATCTGGCCGTCGCCTTCTCTCTTACAGATTTTCCTACCGGCTTGTCCAGCAGCACAGGTAGCCTTATTGTAATTTTCCTAATTTCTGATATTCGCACTTAATCGAACTTATTCGCATGAAGTCGACAAACACCCATCATTCACATTTACGCATCCGACAAGAGACTGGCCAATAAATGAACGATGACGAAGATTGCAATTACCAGGAGATTCAAAATATATCCAAAGCAAATAACAATAGCTTATTAGGGGTCTTCTTTGATCAAAATCATTGTATATTAAAACCCGGTCTCTATTTAATAATTACATTATTTGATACGTTTACCTGTCATTTGGTAAAGTGTACAATGATTGAATAAACAGGGATAAATAAAAGAGATGACACAGCTTTCTCTATTCTACACAAAATTCCGTGACAATGTTAAGGGGTCCACAGTCGCGTTTGCTCCCAGGAAAAGTTAATATGGAACCGTTTAAATGCTCACGTTTTGTCTTTTTTTCTTTTTTTTAATATAAAACTCTGCTAGCACATGGGATCTTTTTCTTCTCGGGAGGTTCATTATAAAAAACTGCATAAGCTTGTTTTAGGAAGCCATCTCTGGACGGTCGCTGGTCGCCCACTCATTGATGTTATTCTGCTGTTTATATGTCATATTAAGCGCTGGCTTGTCACACAGCCTGGCTATATGAATTTGCTTTTGCATGCAATATCTTTAGAATAATAAGAGCTATAAAATCAAAAATAATTGCAAGGATGGGGAAGTTCCTAGAACCTTACGAGCCCAACGTGGTTGAAAGTTTTAAAATTCACAGTTCCATTGATTATTTTACAGGCTAGGGTTACTGACACTAGAACACCGTATAGCCAGCATGATATTCAGTATGTATACAATGATACGTACAAATAGATGAAGGAAGGATGTGATAATACAACATAACAATATGTGTAGAATAGAGAAAGCTGTGTCATCCCTTTCGGCCATTATCACGTCTGTTTATTCAATCACTGTCACAATTTGAAAAAAAGACATATTACTGCTTTTTATTACACTCGATTTTGAGGGACGTATTCATAGCATAAATCTCGAAGTAACGGCTTTACTTTAACCCAAAAAAGTTAGCTGAAGTCCTTAACAACAAATATAAGGTAGGCTCTGTACTGCTTCTGTAATTCTGACTGTCAAAGCCGCATCGTCAATATGCTTTAATGCAACAATAGACGTGTATAACGATTTTTTGTCTAATAGATCTGATGCCCACAGCAGCAAGACGCATGCATGCCTGTTCGCCTCCGTGGAAACATCTGTCGCACTGACGACGCGCACAGGGAAGCCCTTGTTTTTGAGATTGTCTACGTGTCTGTGTTGTCTGCTTGTCTATCTGTTTGTCTATCTGTTTATCTCCTTGTCCATCTGCTTGTGCTTCGGCAAGACCAAGGGCAAGATAGACTACACAAGTCCTCTAGGCCCAGCGCAATACATGGCGATATATTCGGCTACATCAGATCGCGAGTAATCGACCGCTTGGTTGGTTACCTCATCACAACGGTGATCATCTCATGACGGGAGGATAGGGTGCTGAAAGAGGAAGTACGTTTGTCAGGCTCAGGGCCGTAACTTGTAACCCCTCTTTGTAACAGCACGCTATGCAAAGGACCGTTCAATGCGTGCTTGTATATTGTGCGTGGATTGTCTTGCCATCGACCAGGGACACTAGCAGGGTGTCGTGACCTTGGCAATCTCTAATCGCATAGGTCCCAGCTGTGCAGAACCGTTTCCACGGTTTGTGACCACCGCGTACAGACGCCAGGGTTTAATTTTAGAGCAAAGGGACGTATGTGTTCAGTCGACTGTGATTACCCACAAGTCGGCGATTTTATGTACGAAGTGCTCTCTGCGCTTCATTTTGTTGCAAGAAAATTTGAGGTAAGGTTTCAAATTCGCTTTTGCCTTTTCGAAAACGCTTTCCCCTTAAAAACTTCGAATGGATTACCTGCCACTAGCACCATCATCTCCTTCAGCGAAAGAATAACACAGGGAGACCCCTCAGCGGCAGCAGGTCTGTAGTGTTACTGTGTTACTCAGTAGGGTTACTGTGTTGTTGGAACTTAAGCGAGCGGGATACAGAAGAACTGATCAAGTCAAAAAATTATGACACGCGAGCATTTCCTCCTGGGGGATCATTTTTTCAGTTGAATCACGCGGGCTACACTTTAAATGTTTGCTGTTTTCATATGATTGAAATACAATTTTCGGCAATATTAATGTCAATAGACTTGTCAGAACTGGGACACTCTTGGCGCGGAGGCGTAATTTTACACTTTCGGGAATGAGGAGCGGTGAGGGAAGGGTGATGCAGAAGGGCCAGCGTGGATCCCTCGATCGAAATTAGGATCAATTTTCTTTTGCAGCCATGTGCCAGCATAAAACTTCCCAAACCCTCGATGTTCACGCGACACGCCATCGATACCTCAATGAGGGTGCTGACGTTCTCAATAGGATCAAGCATGGCCTGTGCGTGTGTTCCTACCTTCTCCTTATCTATCTCAACGTCGTGCTTGCCGTCCGGAAGACGGAGAACCCATCTCTGTCCTCGCCGGCCGAGACGTACGGCTTGGTGGGCTGCCTGATACTTTACGTCCTGCGGTTCCTCCCCCTGTGTCCGCTTCTGTTCTGCGTCTTCGCCTTCCTGGGCGTCGTCTGCCTCAACACGTTCCCGGGCAAGCCGAGACTACATCACCCACGGCTTGTCTGTTCCTTCTTGTGCTTCCGGGTCGTGACCAGGGGTCAGTACCCGAAACTCGTGCGAGAGAATGTGGAGAAGAACCTGGCCACGTGCTTGCGCGTCGGGCTGAAGAACTTCATGTTGGAGGTAGTGACGGACAACGCGTTGTACCTGCCGTGCATGGAGAGAGTGCGGGAGGTGGTGGTACCCCCGGACTACCATCCCCGGCGCGGCTCGCTGTTCAAGGCCAGAGCCCTCCAGTACTGTCTGGAGCCCGGCGTGGACACCCTGTCCGACGATGACTGGATCGTTCATCTTGACGAGGAGACGCTCCTGACGGAAGACGCGGTGGTGGGAATCGTCAACTTCACCTCCAGGCCCACTGCGCCGCCCTTTGGGCAGGGCGTGGTGACCTACAGCAAGATCCGCATCGTGAACTGGCTGACGACGCTGGGGGACAGCGCGCGGGTGGGCATCGACCACGGCCCCATCCGCTTCACCCTGCAGGTCTTGCAGCGCCCCGTGTACGGATGGAAAGGGTCGTTCATCGTGGCCAAAGCAGGTGCCGAGCGAAGCGTGTCGTTCGACCACGGGCCAGAGGCATCGGTGGCCGAGGACTGCTACTTCGCAATCGTGGCCATGGCACGCGGCTTCCGGTTCGGATTCGTGGAGGGCGAGATGCTGGAGCAGAGCGCCTTCACACTGTGCGACTTCGTCCGCCAGCGACAGCGCTGGGCGCGCGGCATCTTCCTAACGGCGTGCAGCAGCAAAATTCCTCTCCCCTACCGCCTGGGCCCCCTGCTGATGTCGGCCTCCTCCATGATGGTGCCACTGACTGCCGTCACCACCCCTCTCTCCCTCTGGTGCCCCGTGCCCGTATGGCCAGGCCTGAACGCAGCCTATGCTTTCATCTTCAGCACCTTCCTATACCTGCTCATCCTGGGCACGCTCAAGTCGTTCAGCACCTGCTGCTATGGAGTCTGGCGATGCGGGCTGCTGGTGATGGCTGCTGTCCTGGCCTCCTTCCTCATCCTGGTGCTGGAGATGACGGCCATCATCCTAGCCTTCCTCGCGCCCTGCAAGCAGGAGTTCTTCGTGGTGCAGAAAGACCAGCGAGAAAACGTCCTAGAGGTCTGACGGTGGTGGTGACAACTGTGGCACCACGTTAACCGGTCTCAAGCAGCACCGTCCTGACATGCACCTAGTTAAGCGACATAAAGCGAACCAGTCTTCTTGGCGTCAAAACACATTTTCGATGTCATGACAGACACCCCTCCCCCCATTTCTGTTTGTATCTTTTCCCCAGTAATAGTGTGTGACGTCTGTGTTTCCTTTGCAGTTTGTGTTAATATGAATAGTGCCGTACGACAGGTTTTTTAAAACTGGCCACAGCCATGGCAAAACCGTAAAGGTGGGAAAATGCTGTTCTTTGCATGCGCGCACGTACATGTGTTTTTGTGTGAGCGTGGGTGAATGAGTGAGTATATTATTGGATTTCCAGTATGTGGGTGGAGGTTTGTAAGATTAATCTATAAACCATTAACGAACGATTATACTGTTCGGTGTGCTTGTGACTCATTGTGTTTGTATGGAGAAAGTCCGTTCTGAGCCTACGCCATCGACAGTTTGCTGCCTTCACGGGTTTGGTGACGCTGGACTGGTGACTATGATCATGGATTAGGGGTTTGAACCTGCACGTCGCAAAACGCTTAGAAACCACTCTGGTTTGTTACATTTAACTTGCACATCGCAAAACATTTAGAAAACACTCTGGTTTGTTACATTTAACTTGCACATCGCAAAACGTTTAGAAACCACTCTGGTTTGTTACATTTGACCTGCACATCGCAAAACGTTTAGAAACCACTCTGGTTTGTTACATTTAACCTGCACATCGCAAAACATTTAGAAAACACTCTGGTTTGTTACATTTAACCTGCACATCGCAAAACGTTTAGAAACCACTCTGGTTTGTTACATTTAACCTGCACATCGCAAAACATTTAGAAACCACTCTGGTTTGTTACATTTAACTTGCACATCGCAAAACGTTTAGAAACCATTCTGGTTTGTTACATTTAACCTGCACATCGCAAAACGTTTAGAAACCACTCTGGTTTGTTACATTTAACCTGCACATCGCAAAACGTATGTTACATTTAACAATACATATTTTAAGAAAAGTCAGCATGTACTTCTGTTTGTTCATTGAATTCATGAAGTAAAAACAAACAAAAAAAGGAACATGCACACGACTTAAAACATGTTATTTTATATTTCAAACAGTAAGAACTAGCGCGTGTTGTGATGCTGTTTATTTGCTCCCTGACATTCTCTGAGACCGAGGGTTGCCAGGCCGCGAAATAAAGGGACAGAATGACGGTCCATATGTTTTCAGCAAGTGGTTGTGTCCCATGGATTGATGCTTGCTGTCCACCATCGCAACATGAAGTCTACATATTATAACCAGCCAAACCCTACACCCTGCAACTGACACACATCGGGCGCGATCTTCATGTCGATGTACTCATAGGTAGCGCCTAAGCTAATCAGTTAAATGGGTTTCCATGGGTTTCCCAGCTTTCCACAGTGATCCAAATAAAATAAACATGTTGACATTTTATGAACTATAAACTACAAGAGGATCCGTATACACTAATACAGCCATAAAACTTGTCTCTCTCGCTGAATTTTTTGTGCATGCGTATTTCTACGTGTGCATGCACGTCAAAGTGCAGGACAGAGTTGAGGAGTTGGCGGTTCTATCTTCTCTCGACTGCCGACAAAAAAGAAACTCCCATCTAGATTCCTGAATGTGGCATGTTGACTCCGGAACAACCGTTTAACCCGGTCTCACCTCCATTCTAGCGTCAGCAAATTTGCCGGCTAAACACAGCGCACTCCAGCACTTTGTCAGCTTGCAGTTACTTCCTGTCGTCTGCTTGACGATGCAGGGACTAACCACGCTACGGACGTCACAAACAGCCGAGAAATGATTTTAAAAAGCCATCGCCACCCTCGAAAAATAAGAACGTCTCCTGTCAAAGGTCGCAGGTAGGGAATCGCCGTTGGCTGGACGAATCCACTCCGCAATAGGGTAACAGGTTTCAAGTCGTCTGCTCCTTTTCCAGCTGAAGCAGAGATCAGACAAGGCACCGTGGGATCTGCTGGAGGAACCACCCGAAAATGCCAAGTGAGTACGAATGATTGAAGCTGCTCTGAGCAATATAGGACATGTGGCTGCCTTTTGGAATCTGCGTGCCATGGGCGTTGTAGATGATACATTTCAGGCCAACTTTCAATGTTGTGGGACGCTGCTTTATCAAACACTGCAAGTGTAGGTTTATCATGAGCGGCACAACCTGAACATGTAGCAAGTACTGACTGATGCGCGAATTTGATGTTATCAGATTGATCTTTGAGATCTGAATGAATGTGTTTTCGCCAAGCAGATTGGAATTTTGAATTCACGCCCATGGTTTACTTATCTGTTGTGTGTTGTCGTTTGTTGAGGCTTTTCCAGCCTTGCTAATTCAATAATGCCATCACTAAACCGTAAGGCGTAACCTTATCCGCGACGTAAAATGAAGTTCTTGGACACTCAAGGTCAATTCTCGTGTACGCAGATGACTCCGGCACCTGCCAGTCTGCAGTGCAGGAATCTTCAATGACGTCAGTAACTATGGTTTTGGCAAATTTTTCCATTTTCATGTTGAGCCCATGCCCCTTGCCTCGTGTCCTTACTTTGAACTTCGTCAGGCGATGTAAGGGTATGATAAGGACAATATCAGTGATGACTTTGGTATAAATGATCCATCTTTATCTATGGCTCCACAAGAACAGATCATTATACCTGGATCTTTATTTGGTAGTCTTCATCACTGGACAGTAAATTAGAAAGAAACTAGATTTACAATGTTTTGACATTCACGCACGCGCGCACCCACACGTAAGCACCCACGCACAAACTTGCACGCACCCCGCACGCACTCTCTCTCTGTCTCTCTCACACACATACACACACACACCCTACCGCACACTCTCTCTCTCTCTTTCTCATAAACACAATGACACTCTTACAGAGAGAAAATCTCGATTACAAAGGTCAACTAACGAGGAAGTGTCTGGATGGGAGTGGGGAGGGTGGCTGTGATGCTGCTTAGAACCCGCTGACGTCGGCAACACTTAGAAAATAGAAGAAATTGAGACCCCCCCCCAAAAAAAAAAATGCAGTGAAGATTTGTAGCGGTTCGGGTCCTGGCGGTGAGGATGGCGACGATAATGAAGATGTATCTTTTTTTCTTTCTTTCTCGTGATATCTGTCAGAAGGCAGCAACAAGTAAATGGTGCGTTACACCAAGATACTGTGATGAAACTGTCAGGTACAAAGTATTTTCTCTCAGACTCTGTTCGACGGAGCCTTCGCCGTGACATGGAAAAAGGGATCAGTACAGCTACATACTTTCCGACACGGCTGTGTATAAACTAAATCATCTATATCTTTTCACAGAAACTACACGTGCCTCATTCCGATCATTTTTCAGCGGCTGTTGCCTTTTTCATCGATTCGACGTTCGCGTCTTCGTAAAGAATATTTGCTCCGAATGCAATAAACACGACTTGGCCAATATGCTTACCATCGACAGCAAATGTCTTCAAATCTCTGTGTGTGTGTGTGTGTGTCAGTCCGTTCGTCTTTCCGTCCATCAATCTCGGCGTACATATTACTAACTTTCTATTTTGCCTTCCTCCATCCATTCTCCTGTCCATCTTTCTCTCATCTATCGTTGACCTTTTTCTGTTCATTCACCTGTCCTTCGCCGTCTTTTCTAAATATTCAAAAATATCAAGTTATTGTAGAAAAATATCAGGTTTATTGATGAAAAAATGTAAGGTATATTGCTGAGAAAACGGTTTACTGTTGAGTACCTGTTGGTATAATCAGCCTCACGGTGATATTGTGATTGTGTACACTTTTTGTACGTCAGTTGACAGCTTTGATGAGACGTCAGTACGTCAGTTGACAACTTTGATGAGACTTACGTCAGTACGTCAGTTGACAGCTTTGATGAGACTTACGTCAGTACGTCAGTTGACAGCTTTGATGAGACGTCAGTACGTCAGTTGACAACTTTGATGAGACTTACGTCAGTACGTCAGCTGACAGCTTTGATGAGACTTACGTCAGTACGTCAGTTGACAGCTTTGAAGAGACTTACGTCAGTACGTCAGTTGACAACTTTGATGAGACTTACGTCAGTACGTCAGTTGACAACTTTGATGAGACTTACGTCAGTACGTCAGTTGACAACTTTGATGAGACTTACTAGACTTAAACTCGTCTATAGACCATGATTGATATTTGTGCTTCTTCCAGTACACATCCATGAGTTATTCAATCAACCGTTTCAAAAGTTTGTTGTACAAACTTTATCATTTTGGGCTGTTTTCACACTTAGTGTGAAGGAAAACAATGTTCATACTTTTATTGTCAAATCAGTCCTAAAGAAACTAACCTACCGTATGTTCATAATTGTAGAAATATCCATAGGCTATTGTTTGTCGCTGTTATGAGAAAGTTCGCCGGTTATATTTTGTTGATTCTTCACATACAGGCAGCCTTGCTCTGAAACCACTGTTCGCTGCCGAAGGTCAAACTCATTTAATGTGTTGTGTGCAGTATAACTGGGGTTTTTTTCCATTTTTTACTGGCGATCGATGTGGTGGCCAGAGGGCTAGCTAATGGGGTGGGGACAGTTAGTTACAATACAATACAATTTATTAATCCCTTAAGGGCAATTGCTGCAGCTCTATGATACATAGAATATCTACACCCACCCCCCATCCACACACACACACACACGCAATCCTAACCCAGTTCATCCAAAAAGCGAATGGCAGAACGAAAGAAATTCTATGTCTGTCATACATATTGGTGCACAGTAGCGGCGCTCAGATGCCAGAAGCTAGAACTCATTGTAAAGAACATGCTCAGGTCTGGTGACAATACCTGAGGCCTTAGGAACGACCTGCAGCATCCAGAGGGAGTGCAGATCCCTCTGTGTAGTGCCCGTGATCTTGGAGCACATGTTCACGTAAAGCTTCCGTCTCTCTTGTCAAGGAGGACAAACCCAGCCACTCGATCGCGAGCTGGCAAACGCACAGGCTCGCCGGCATGTCTTTACCTCCCCATCCCGATTCTTTTCTCTTCATCTCCTGTCCTGTCGTGCCATGCCCCATGTGTACGTGAATATGACCGTATATTTGCCTGTGCGTGTTTGCACCGTGTTCTCTCGTTAGCGGGGGGTTTTTTTTTTAGGATGATGTTTTGAAGTTGCTGTTGGCCTGCGGGCTTCCACTTAGGTCTACTGCGAGATATTATAGACCCAAGATTCTAATCTTTTGTCTAGGACCGCTGTCAACATTTATAAACCATGGTTTATCTGGGTCCGCGGGCGGTGTCAAAACATTGTCAGACTGAGGACTTCAAGACATTCTCATACTTTCGAACAACCTTCTTGTTTGTTTTATATCACACTTCTTTATCTTGATCAACTTAACATTTATTGAATTCATTTTTTAAAAATCTGCAATTAAGTTAATATGCGTTGGTTAGAGTTATTTGCATAATGTTATATATTATATATTTACGTAAGGGGTTTAGATAAGTTTGTGCATGCATCTACAGTCATTTGTAAAAGGTATCAATCTAGATCTGTAAGATTTTTAAAATCTATTTCTGTATCTCTTGTAGACAGCTTGTTGCCTTAATGAAATGCAATTATCAATGTCCGACAACGTGTTTGCGCAGTTAATGCGCCACGTTCGTGTATGTTGCCCAATTCCCGAACCTTCGGCGTTTGTGCGAGATATTAATAAGCGTGCGTTGCCGAAACTGACATTAACACAAGATAAACGTTCGTGTCTTTTTTACGTAAATGCACGTTTCTGGACAATATATTGGACGAGGGTTGGCTTGCATGAGCGTTCTTATCTCCTGGCGGTACGTAAAGCTGCACAAATACATGGAACAAAATGGACCAGCCTTGTGACCGGCAGAGCAGCTGCATCGTCAGCAATATAGATGCCATTTCGTGTCGAAGCGCGATGCTTGTTGGCTGGAGATGGAGGAGGATATGTAAGAGCGTCGCCAGCTTTAACGGTAGGCAGGACAGCACGGCATGACAGGTCTGGGCTGTTAAATATCGGGGAAGAGTCTGTCGCGTGCTTATTCGTCTGACAAAGGGAGGCAATTTCCGCGGTCAAAAGTCTTATTTCTTATGCAGCCAAAATGTCACGAATGCGAAGGGCATCTGACCCCAATGACACGCGGCTGGGGATGATGCCGATGTGACCTTTCAGATTTCTGTACAGACTTAATTAGCCTCCCTGGGGGTCTTTTCGCAGCCGCTTTTGACGCAGTCTGTGGGCTTTTCACGACTGCTTTGTCTGTAATTCAAAGGACAAGGGCGAAACAACTGTACATGCTCGTCGTGCTGTCAGTTGTTTAACTCTTTACCCTTCTCGTCTTGTTCGCTCCGAGACAGAGTGTTTTCGTTTCGAGCGGTCTGTTTGTTGCTGGCCTTCTTCTTCTTCTGTTTGGGTTTTTTTTTAGTCAGCTCTAAACTTCCACCTGAGCTTAACGCTAACAGGCATCACTGTCTTTTTAATGCTAGATTATTTAGTACTAGTAGTTTCAAATAAGAACAAATGAGGACAGAGCGCTATAAATCGTCAAACGACAACCCCAACAAAGTACTGGCAGCGCTAGACACAACCGTATGCTGACGTATGCAATCAAGGGAGCCTACCGTACCCAAACACGTAGCAAAGAGAGAGTCGAAAGTAAGGAACGTGGCAGATCTTCCACGTTCCTTACTTTCGACTCTCTCTTTGCTACGTGTTTGGGTACGGTAGGCTCCCTTGATTGCATACGTCAGCATACGGTTGTGTCTAGCGCTGCCAGTACTTTGTTGGGGTTGTCGTTTGACTAGTAGTTTCGTTTAGCGCTATCTTCGTTCTGAGAAAGGGATGTTCAAGATTTTTGTCCTACGTTTCAGCACTACAACAGCGATGTATTCTAATGAACTTATACCAGCGGTTCAACAGCGATGTATTCTAATGAACTTATATCAGCGCTACAACAGTGATGTATTCTAATGAACTTATATCAGCGCTAAAACAGTGATGTATTCTAATGAACCTATATATGCGCTAAAACACTTAATGTTACATTGGAACTAGAGCACTCATGTATTCTAATGAAGTTATATCGGCGCTACAACAACAATGACGTTATATGGAAGTGGTGACAAGAAAAAAAAAAGGTTTGTCTGACACATATAATCAACCCCAGGTTTCAAAAGCTACCTGTTTACTACAGAAAACATTTCTCATTTCCCCTTTACACCACTGGAAACTGTCCTCGGTCTTTAACTTAATTTTACAGTCTGCTGATTAGTTTAATTCATCTTTCGTGACTTAATTCGGGTTACGTTCACTAATTTCCTTTTCCTAGTCAGATATCCTTTCTGTCCGTCAATGAAAAGAAGACTTCCCCAAAGTGGCAAATAAGAGGTACCCAGTCTCAAAATAAGCTATGTGCAATCCTATTCTAATACGCTATGAAATACCATTTAATTAAAATTTCTAGATTGGCTTTTTTTCTATGGGAATGTCTGCACCGGAAATACCCCCGTTGCCAATACTGACATTCACCAATATCAATATCACTATATTGCAGTGATGTTATCAGTTAGAATAAATTGCAGTGATCTGTGAAAATAATGATATATCAATTCGTGATATATCATTTGTGGTGAGGTATCGATCCACGTTTGCGAGCGCCACGCTATGAAGTCGCTTGTTGTAAACAAACGTAAGCTGCCCAAGTGTATTCTATAGCAATTGTCGGGGGGGGGGGTGTTTGTGTTTGTTTTTTGTTTTTTTTTTGCAACTGTCTAGCAGATCTTGTGTGTTGGTATCGCGTCATTTTCGGAACGCAAGGGGGGAAAGCGAGTAACCACGATTATCTCCCTTGTACCGTAAACCTATGGTCGACCCGTACTCGCTACCTCCCATGGCTGACTTAATTGCATTGAGGCGGGGCTACTGCGTGCACTGTTGAGTGCTAAATATCCCACCTGGTTAGAAGTCTTGATTTATTTTAAAGAGAGGCTGGCGTTTCCCGCTAATGCGCTCAGTAGTGCAGTTTTATTATCACGAGATGAAATCACGAATGTATATGCTGAGTGTCCAACCCGAATTTTGAACAATCAACACCTGCTCCCGTACCACATGTAACATTTTGTGAAGGGAAACGTCTCTGAAACGTCTCTGACCAAAAGTTTAATTTTGCCTGATTTGACTGCATCCAAATAGTATTTTAGAGAAAAGCAAAATAAAAAATCCCTCTATAAGGCACCCGCCCACCACTGCAAGCTCTGTCACCTGTCGCAACTCCATTATCGCAACTAGCAGCGAATACTGTTTAGGCTCTTGGTCTGAAACTAATGCAGCGTAGTTTCCCCGTTTACATGTGTCTAGCCATTCTGAGGTGCTCATGTAAGTCTGACCGAAGTCCTCCCATTCTAAACTCCAGTCAGTTCGAAAGATGTGGTATTATTGTACGGCACCTGACAGACAGTGGCTGACTTTACCATTTTACCTTGTGGAAGATGAGATATGCACGAAGGGTGGGTGTGGGGGGAGGGGGCATTGTTTCTTGTCCTATTTTTCCTCATCCCTGGCGAAGAATTTTAGTGGTTATAAAACGTTGACCCCCTTCGTTAATGGAGTTATCGCAGACACAAGCAAATTGATACTAACTTGCGAATGAAAGTTTAAATACTTTAATTAATTAGAGTAACAACAAAGGAAGAACAGTGAAGCATGATTAAAAGGCACTGCGACGTCAACATCTCTGTATTGACACCACCAGCGGCGCCAGGATTGCCAGCGTGGTTGTCGTAACGAACGGCGGAGGAGGGGGTGCATGCTGGTTTGTGCGTACCAGCGCGCGTGCATCAGCACGACTGTGGGTCGCGCTCCATGCCAGGCGTGGCGCCTGTGTTTGTGGGGGCGCCAACCGTGCAGTGAGCTTCATTCAGCCTGCTGTTTCCGCAGCCAGCAGCACACGGCTCGGGTGAACGCCGCTGATCTTGTCGCAGGCACCGCTACCCGAGTTGTCTACCTGTTTATTTGCGCTCGCTCATCCAACCCTATCATCACCACCACAGCATCAGCAACGGCAGAAGCAGCACAGCAGTTAGGCACGTCGGCGGCCGGCAGACAGCGACAGACAACGGCACGAGCTCGGCGCGTGCTTTTCATGCCATCGTCATCTACCCAGAGAGCGCACGGGGCTCCCCTGACGGCTGGCGAGTCACCCTGACAACAGCCAGACCTACACCAGCTCCGCCGACCACCACCACTGCCCCTCGCCTCCATGCAGTTCAGCACCGAGGCTGTGCCACACAGTGGCGGCGGCAGCTCCTTCAGCCACGACGACAGGACTGACGAGGACAACACGGACAGCGCCACGCTGCAGATTCGAAGGCCGAACAAACGGCAGCTTAAGGTGTCGTATAACAGTAAGTACCATCTGCCACAACAGAGAACAACAAGCAGACATTTCAGGAACACGCACACACGCTGACGTACGCACACACACACACACAGAGAAGGATGGAGAGAAGAAGAGAGGATGAGGAGTGGCGAGAAACGAGAGCGAGACGAGCCGCGAGCGTCGACTGCCACTCATGTCCACGAGTATTAGCATACAACAGCACAGTCTTAACGCCGACTGTCTGCCTCCCAGACTCTTCGATGCCGCAACTGTTGCATGTACAACTGTCCCAAGCCTCTATATGCGTGCGACAGCAGGCAATGCCGATCCACCCCCATGCGCATCACTTAAAAAAACGCCTTCCTTTCATCGAACCAACGCAATGATTAACCCTCGCAGCTGCCCTGCCTTCCTTCCTAACGTGTACATCACACGGGTGCACCGTTTCCATTTATTCCCCTGGGGATCATTGTGCCATCGGAAGAAAAGCGACTTCAAACCTGCCTCACACTTTCTGACACAGCAGTATGACGAATGCGTGGTTTATGTTAAGCGCCGGAGAGGGAAAGCGTGCGGCTAGCCAGCTAATGGTGGACAGACGTCTTGTTCAGCACGGTTTCCACTTCTGATT
This sequence comes from Lanistes nyassanus, assembly GCA_004794575.1. Classification (NCBI taxonomy): domain Eukaryota; kingdom Metazoa; phylum Mollusca; class Gastropoda; order Architaenioglossa; family Ampullariidae; genus Lanistes; species Lanistes nyassanus. Next base: position 772,969 of record SMGT01006394.1, read on the forward strand.
TCTTACCTCACGGATCGATGTCTGTGTGCGAGTGCTTGGCTTGCGCGTGCTGTCAGCCTCTGAATGCCTGCAGTGTGCACGCAGACGTGATGAGAAAAAGTTCTGTATTCGCCGAAGCTGGCTTTCAGTGTGAGCACAGAGATCGCTGATTCTGCAACTCACGCTGCTTAAACGTGTGCGTTTACGCAAAGAGGGACGTAAACGCACATTTTCGTCCGCTGTCGTCTGCAACCACGTGCGGTTTTCTGCTTTGCACGGCCATGAGGAAAGGAGGAGAGAGATGGGGGTGGGGGGGCAGAAAGAGGGCGCGGATCGGGAAGACACCAGGGGAGTGTCCGGACAGAAGTACTCTGACTGTCGGACGTGGGTGCCGCCGCTCAATGTCGGCAAACTGTGATGCTTGGGTGACGAGCGAGGACAGTATAAGCAGTCTATTCAAACGATGAGCGACGTGGCCGTCCTCCCCCCCCCCCCCCGAAAAAATGTAACCGATGACCCCTATGTTCCAGTTTTCGGTCCAGCAAGTGATTCTGCAAACTTTTCACCTGGCTCGAGTATATTCACGCACTCGCTTACGGGCTGATGCGACGCATATTACGGAGCACACAGAAACGTCTTTTAAAAAAAATACTCCATTCAACATTTTTTAGACATACCATCGTGGTGCCACAAAACCCCAGTAGTTCATAAGCTAGTCGCCACATATTCACAAAATTCAAAGTATACTGCAGGCAGGCCATTTCATCTTGCACCACATAAAGATAATGAAAAGAAAGGTCTTAATCTTAGAACAACTTTCTGTTCCTGTACCTTGCAAAACAAGCTTGATCTTGAATGTAATTTGCGAAAACTTTTCTATCATCAAGAAAACCGGCTTACATAATCTAAAACCGCAGGCTGGATTTTGTTGTCTGCTGCCTGCGTGGCTTTTGAGAGAATTCCCCCCCACCCCATCCGGGCGCAGATTCCGACATGTCACATATAAATAATAAATAATAAATAATAAATAAAATGTGGATTTTTAACGCGCGAAAACACATTTTATGCACACTTCGCGCGGACGAAGGACACAGACACTCTAGTGAAAGCAATGAAACACACACACACACACACATAGAGGGAGAGATGAACGGAACACTGACCAACAGGTTGGGAAACAGATCGTCCTTCAGTCACAGATGGGTGGAAAAGTATCATAAGAGACGATGAACAGCGAAAGTTGTAAGTTAATCCAGACAGGCAGTCGGGACGTCAGTCAAGGTACTTGCGGAAAAGAAAAGTTTTCAAGTTTCGTTTAAAAGTCTGTAGTGATGGGGAGTGGCGAATGTTGTGGGGAAGTGAGTTCCATTGGGTGGATGCCGAGAAGCTGAACATGCGCTGTCCATATCAACATATCAACCGTCACCTTGCATACTTCGTGTATTACACGTACCACTTTAATTCCAGTGAGTGGCTTGCGTGTTCGTGGGATTCAACCTCGATGAACAAAACGCTTTTACAGTATAAACAATTAAAATACTACAAATATTTGCACACATTTATTTTTGTTCACTTATTGACTGAATTATTGCTTTACCGAGTTATATATTTATGTATTACGTATGTATAAATAGTACAATCCCCGCGGAGTGAAAAGGGGATACTAATGCTCATATTTATAACCCAAACAAAATGATCGGTAATAATATTTTTATAGTCGTGTTTGTAATGTAGAAATATCGGTTACCTTTCCTTTGCAAAATTGTATTTCTTAGCCGGTGTTCTTTTTCTGTACATGCGTTTATTGGAAATATGCCACACAAGGGATCCGTCTGTGGGTGAACAGGACAATATTTCTTGAGCTCGTCAAATAACACTTGAAAGTGTGTAATCTGCTTCCTGTTTGAAAAGAATAAAGGTAGAAGAACGTCAATAAACATCAAGACTTTTTTAAAAATTACTGACGCCTTTTCTTGTTTTGGATTAGATTCATTTCAGATGAGAGCACACAACATTCAGATCATTTGCAAAAATTATTCCTCACGCTAGTATTTATAAATCGGAAAGATACTATGGAGCGCTCTGTAATTTCTTTCACGCTTGGGCACATCAGTGAACATAGGCACTGACTGACTGACTGACTGACTCATGCACACAAATCTCACGCACGGTGTAAGCAAACATGCCTTGGTGTTGATATTCAAGTTACATTGTAATCGCAGATTGTTTCCTGGGCAGCGTTCGACAAGCGTAATGAAAATTAGTAGCCTTAATTATTAACATCCTACCCTAAGCTCATTTACTGTCTCAGTCCAATCATTTATCGCGACATCAAGTTGACTCCTCCCTTTCTTCGCGCAAGAGAGCTTCCACAGTCTCACTTGAGTGAGGAGGCCGTCCTCTGCCACAGTCTCACCTGAGTGAGGAGGCCGTCCTCTTCCACAGTCTCACTTGAGTGAGGAGGCCGTCCTCTGCCACAGTCTCACCTGAGTGAGGAGGCCGTCCTCTGCCACAGTCTCACCTGAG
>SMGT01006394.1:785248-804820 GCA_004794575.1 Lanistes nyassanus
CCCCCCCCCCCCCCCCCCCCCCCCGCCGCAGTGGTCTGGCCTCAGCTACTGGTATGGCATTAACAACACCCCTGCCCCCCCACCCCCCGTCGTGAGTTCAATTTCAATTGTCTGCACAACGTTGGAAATATGTATCAAACGTCCAGTGCTACGCGATGGAATCTTCCACAGTAAAACTTGTGCAGCCTTCAGGCGAAATGGTAGATGGAAGGACAGGCTTAAACCTGCTCCACAAGCGAGCGCCAGTCAAATGTATCAGTTACTGAAGTTAGTATCGTTTCCCAACTGATGACTTCGGATTTCTAACACAATAAATGGTGTAATATGGTATAGCAGTACTGCATTGCAGTAGTCTGACTCTCCCCAAGAATGTCTTTTGCTTTGAACACAAAACTCGTTGGCCCGGTGTCAGTATAATGTGACTGGGTGGGACTGAAGCCCGTGTTGCAGCAAGAATTCCCACGTGTAGCAGAGCGTTAACTTGTCTTAGGCAACACCGTCGTGATATGCACTTTATTTACGGCGGGACGTTCAAAAACAACAAAACATCCCAAACTCCTGCGTATATGCACAGCTCTGCTCAGTGTGACTCATTTTAAATACAGACAGTAACTGGCCAGAGGATACGGAGAAAAATGTGAAATGCTTATGGTATTCATCTTTTTGATGCGAATTTACACCTGGGAAACGCATTTCTTGCGTTAACATGAGCAGCTTCAAAGGGTTCTGATTCTACTTATGGCATGTCTCCTCTAAATTTAGGTTGACAAAGATATACGGTAGCTAAAAAAATGTCGTTGATAAATCCAAATGTACATCGGGTGAACAAAGATAAATGGTGGGCTGAAAAAATGTCCGAGATGTCGCATGGAAACTGCGTGATAAAACACACTTCAGCCTGTGTTATCACGCAGTTTCCATGCGACATGTCCAATAAACGTTGACATTAAAGTACACGACAGACTGATTGATGGACGGACGGATAATCGAGTAGATGGACAAACGCATGTAAGGATGGAGTCATGTAAGCCCGCGGACACAAAAGCATTGCTGGGGAGTTATTCTAGTGACAGCAGGTACTTCTGGTACATCAGGGCTATTCCCAAGGGTGAAATCTGGATCGAATCAAAGCCACCAGGGAGATCTGGTTTGCTTTTTGTTGCTTACCCTATCAGGAGTAGCTTGGGCTTTTGTTTTGTTTTGGTTGTTTGCTGTTTAACGTCCGGTCGCAGACGAGGTGCATATCACAACGGTGTTGCTTAGACAAAGTTAACGTGCTGCCACCCTGGGACTCTTGTCACAACACGGGCTTCAGTCCCACCCAGTCACATTATACTGACACCGGGCCAACCAGTCCTAGTACTGTTCCCTGTGGTGCCAGATGTTTGACAGGACAGCTACTAGATTGTCAACTTTTAATGGTTCGGCCGGGGCGCAAACCGCCCACTTCCCGCATCGCGAGCGGAGGCCTTAACTGTTAAACCACCCAGTCGGTCCCCCAAGGAGGCAGTTCTGGAGCGGGGAAGCTAATTCTGGTACTCCTCTCCGGCCTGAAAGTGGTTGGTTGTTCCGGGACAGCTTAAGATGGTTATCTTAAAGGTACTCCCATAATATGCAGAGGAAGCGGGTAGAGTACGGTAACGCACCGATTCAAGTGGATTTTATAATTACCGCAGTAGACACAGTGTAAGACACACTTATCTACGAAATCTGATGTTGATTGAAGTCAGAACGAAGAGCCGAACATACCTGGAAGCCAGTCTTTCCTCCAAGTTTGCTACTGATTGGATATCCCTTAACCTGAGCAGTGTAATAAAGCCACAAAACACGTGCTTTATACGATCTGTCAACAAAACTTCCTGATCAAACATCTCATTAAATGCAACATCGAAAACGTGTCTTTAAATGCCGCGTATTATCTGCTGTTAATTAGGTGATGAAAATTTGCAGTGTTATGTCAGTTCGCTGCGCGACAATTTCAAAAGTTATCGGCTGCGCAGCTTGAAGCGAACATTGTATCCAAGTAGCGACTTTTTTAAAGTCTTCGTGAAAGGAGAATCAAAACAACCATTTGCTTTTCCTTATCGATATTTCCGTCGTGTTGGACCGAGTTTCTTCAGGGTGAAAGCTGCATGCCGAGTGACGTACCTGGGTTTTAGAGACAGCAGTTGTCCTTTCAGAGGACGTTGCTGGGATGACGTCTGCACTGTACGGGTTTCAGCTGAACAGTTCCTAGGAAGCATACAATGTCAAAAACAAAAGTGGCAGAATGGGGGTGTGGGGAGTGCAAGGGGGTTATCCTCCAGGTTTAAGGGATTATGTTCCAGCACGTCGTGTCCAGCACACTTGTTCTCATTCACAGCTTGAATCACAGTCGACCAGGCCAGACATGCGTGAAACTGACAAGACTGTGCAAGACAGTGCGCACCTGGATTTGATCCATAGATTTTCTTAAAGTAGCTGATCTGCTTTATCTGTGTAGGTACCAAGTCTTGTTTTATCCCTTCCTTGTCAGTTACGCTTCACGTATTTTCTACAATGAATCGCTGAAGTAACTGTCATTTTGTGATGCTGTTTCTTCGCTTGAGTAAAGCCTCTTGAACATACGACATATTTCTGGCTGAAAATGTATTTTCGACTGTCGTGAGATTTTTCTGGACATATTTAACCTTTTACGAGAGAGAGAGCGAATATCTGGTCCTTCCCCAAAGTCCACGAACACCTCCGTTCGACACACAGCTATTGCCAGGCAATCAAGCCGACAGGCTAATTGATGGCGTTCCTCTGCTCCGAGGCGAGTCGCGCTAGTCCCACAATGCATTGCAGCACGAACATCCGGTCGCGGCTTCAAATGTAGAACTGAGCAGAGTTGTATAGGCGTGAGGAACGTGAGAGACGCCAGTTCCTAGTGACGTCAGAGCTACTACGGTCATCGCTTCCTAGCGTCGCTCGCGTTCCTGGCGTGTTTAAAACTCGCCTTTGCGTCAATAAGGCCCGCTGAAAGCGCCGTGAACTGGGAATTCGTTCATCTGGTCCAGTAGAAAAAGAAACACTTTTTCCTGTGCAGGGGTAGTCGCATTCAGAAAAATCCGTTGTATAAAAGCGGTGTTCTGGTCGGCAGGGGGCCCCATTGTTAATTAGAGGATAGACACGTTTTGACCCCCATCTGTCCACGGTGCAAAGTTTCGTGGAGTGCGATGAGCATAGAAAACAGAATGCAAACTATGATGGCCAGCACGCGTCTGACACATTTATAGAATGTAATTATTCCGCGCGAAGTGTGCATGAAATGTGTTCTCGCGCGTTCAAAATCCACATTTTATTTATTTATTCACTTGCTACTTCATTCATTGTCACCAGTCATGGGGATCCTTTTTTCTTGTAAGTTCCGCGATCTGTATAATGGTTGTGTGGGGAGGGGGGAGCCAACGTGGTGATAGTGGGAAATACTTGCACGTTCAGATGGGATTGAAGAGAGGGGGGGGGGGGTCACCTGAGGGAAGCTGTTTCTAACAGTCTGTTCCAGTCCGGTCTGTGTTATGTCTTTCACAACAGAACCTGGATGGCAAGTGTGCGCGTTCTTTCGTCTGTTTATATCTTTGTCGTTCTTCATGTCTTTAGCGTACTTTGCAGCGGCCTTGGCAAGTCGCTTTGACGCGTGATGTGGCCTCACCACACAAGTTTCCTCCTTTAAAATGGGAATCTTCGACAGGGAAGGGTTTCCCGGCAATACTTCCTCCTAGAGTTGCTGTGAGGCTGTCTGCAGCAAAAAGAGTGTGTGCACTTGTTGTTGTTGTTGTTGTTGTTGTTCTTGTTGTCGTCGTCGTCGTCGTCGTCGTCTTAGCCGCAGACCCAGACAGTGCGCCTTCTGTAATCATATAAAAAAAACTGAAAAAATGACGGACTGTTTCATGTGCTGCCGGAGCTCCGCTGCTCTCGGTCTCTGCAGACAGGCGCGATCACGCAATTCGGACGGAACCTCAGCTCGTGCAGATCCCGCGTGTTGTGTAACACACATCTGCGATTGGTCGGACAGGTTCGTAGGAGCTTCTGCAAGCCTTTGGTCTCGTGGGCGTTGATCTTTTTTCTTTAGGTCGCTGTCAGTGTTCAGCATTTCCAGAAACACAAAAGGACAGTGACCAGGTTTGGTAAAAACTCGATATTGGTGTGGAAATTGTATGCCGTTATTCCTCCAGTTTGCTTGCATTGTGGCTTTACAAAGGTCTTTTTTTTGTCTTCAGTTTCTGACGAGTCACTTTTGAGCGAATAACGACTGTTAAGTATGTACTGTCTATGCATGAATGCGTTTTGAGGAATGATCGACACTTTTCAATTCAGCTTGCCTTAAGAAACTGAAATTCTGTAGCGATGTTTGTCATAGTCATTATAAGCATGTCACCATCTTTAAAATTTAAAGATTTTTAGTTTCACGCCAAGCAGGTTGCACTGACTGGTCGATAACTCAGACAAATGGGTTGTCTTAAAGTTCTGAAATTCCGCAGCTTTAATGTTCTTCATAGTCAGAGTCACATTTGATCCACTCACCGAGGCAGGCAAACCATTAGTTTGCTTGCGAGGGACTGCGTGGGTAAAACTCCCCTAATGAGAGACTTTGCCTAAGCTGGACTTTCGGCCACGGCGCAATAAACCAGTGAAGATCACCTGAGACTGGTTGAGAATAATATTCTAAGCATGCAAGAGTTTTTGTTTGCAGAGCTCGACAAACTGCACTGGCTGGCATCGGGTGGCTAACTACCCGACCCTTGAGGATCAGCTGTTAGTGACAGACATACCCGAGCTTTTAAAACAAATCTGGGCAAATTGTACCATTTGTCGGGTGTCGGGCTCTTGTGTAACAGACTGTTGTACAGCTGACCGACATATAGGAGACGTCTTTCCTGAGGCGCGGGTCCCAAATAGTGACGAGTATATTCCCGTGTTAAAGACCTCGGTGATCTACACGTTGTACTTACAGTAATGCAGGTGTAGGATCTGTGCCTAGGCTTTCGTTACTGCATGTCTTCCTTTAACAAGCACATAAGGGCACCCAAAGTCTTCCAGCCCTGAGGAATATTGTATCATGGCTCCTTAGGTGAGTTTAATGCACGCAGACTCTCGCAAACGAACTTTGGTTTGTGACGTCAGAGACCCTCCGTTCCGTCTGCTTGTCATCGTCTGTTCTGCAGCAGCAGCAGCAGCAGCACGTAGGAACTAACGCTAGCAGTGCAAGCAGTATAGAAACTTTGATGTCATTGCCTAGCTGCACATGCGGTTCTCGCCCCTCCGAAAATCTCCTCAGGTGGAACTGCCTTATTACGGACACCACGCAACTGTTATTATCGAACAGTGGTTATCTCCTCCTGCCCAGATGGGAAGTTATAGTTGTCGTCTCCTAAGCCAGTCTCTGTCCCAGTGTGTATTAGTGAACAAATCATTATCCCTCTCTGGCCAGCCCCAGTAGCAGCATCTGCTTGGTCGTTGACAGTACACGTGGGTATGTTCTTTGACATGAAGCGTGACACTGCCATATTCTAAACGATAGATGTGGATATATGTCAAATGTCTACTGGCATATAGAAAATTCTAGATGTAGGTTGGCACTCAAATGCCTACCTGCTCTTCAAAACTCTAGACTTCGGCCATGTGTCAGTTACATAGCTACTGACTTTCGAAACTCTAAACATAAGCCAACGTGTGTCAGTAGAACAGCTACTGACTATTCTAGACGTAAGCCGCGTGTCAGTAGAACAGCTACTGACTATTGTAGACGTAAGCCGCGTGTCAGGAGAACAGCTACTGACTATTCTAGACGTAAGCCGTGTGTCAGTAGAACAGCTACTGACTATCCTAGACGTAAGCCGTGTGTCAGTAGAACAGCTACTATTCTAGACGTAAGCCGCGTGTCAGTAGAACAGCTACTGACTATTCTAGACGTAAGCCGCGTGTCAGTAGAAAAGCTACTGACTAACCTAGACGTAAGCCGCGTGTCAGTAGAACAGCTACTGACTATTCTAGACGTAAGCCGCGTGTCACTAGAACAGCTACTGACTATTCTAGACGTAAGCCGCGTGTCAGTAGAACAGCTACCGACTATTCTAGACGTAAGCCGCCTGTCAGTAGAAAAGCTACTGACTAACCTAGACGTAAGCCGCGTGTCAGTAGAACAGCTCTGACTATTCTAGACGTAAGCCGCGTGTCAGGAGAACAGCTACTGGCTACAGAAGTGCAACCTGCCGACCATATCGACTCCTTAAAACAATATCTACGTTCCTTTCATCGACATCTGCGGCTAATGCTTCTGACCTACAATTAGATGTATTTGTTTTCCCAGCCCCTCCTCCCGGCCCCTGTGCTGGTATAAGTTAATACAGTTTGTACCTTCGGCCAAAGACAGCTGACAATGACGTCACAGTCATGGAGGTGCGGAAGCAGTTGATGACACGAAGGTTACGTCTTGTGTATCCCTTTGGCAACGCAAAACGTGTGTATAGAGCGAATGTGCTGCACGTGTCGCTCTACGCGAGCTGTCACACAATGTTCCTGTATGAGGTACTGGTTCTTGTATCACACTGCACGCGCAGAGCAAGAGAGGCTGTACTCGAAAGCAAAGATTTTCTGGATTTTCTGGACGGAGGGTCGGCCTGGTTTTCAGAAATTAGTAACAGCTACTGACTGCATGGGCTTAGCGTTGTTCGTGAATTTCAAGTACAGAAGGATTATAGAGTGACAGTTGCTTTCCATTTGCAGAGGATTTGTACAGCCCACTTGCGTATCGGCGTGCAGCCCTGTCGGCTTGCCGCTCAGCACGTGCATACTGATTCAGTATGCTGGCATGTGAAGGATGGATTTTAATCGCGTGGCGACTACCGCGCTGGCCCAGAAGTGGGCTTTTTCTTTACCACTGCTTCTTACGCCACTTCCGCGTTCATGCGTGTGAGCGCGCGTGCAGCAGCCGTGATTGTCCCAGCACCAGGGCTGCAGCCTCCGTTCCGTCTGCTTGTCACCGTCTGTTCTGCAGCAGCAGCAGCACGTAGGAACTAACGCTAGCAGTGCAAGCAGCGACCCCTGCAGCACACACACAGCCGTGGCGCTGCGGTTGTAGTAGCAGCAGCAGCGGCCGTCGTGCGTACTACACCTTGCGCCCAACTACAGCAGCGACAGTGATCGTCTGTGTGAGGGCACTGATCTGCATAGACCACAGTCACGCGCTCGCCTCGCTTGTTATATTCTGCCGATATTTTGACGAGGACCCGTCGACAGCTTTTGTCTTCTTTTGTTTTATTATCATCTGCAACCATCCCGAGCTTAACAATCCAAACAGCCGGTGGATGAAACCGGAGGCAAGGGGATTCATTTTCCGGAACTGGCCACTTCCAACAGGTAAGCCGTCGCTTTGTCGCGGTCCTGGCCTAAGCGCGCGCGTCTCGGCCAGCCGAGGAAGTTTTACAGACGCGAGGGACGTGAGCGACACGAGATGGTGACGTCATAACTCCTGCAGGCGTCTGTAGCAACCATGACGTCATCATCTCGTTTCACTCCCGGTCCTCGCATCCTCTGCTATTCCCTCTGATGTTTTCTCGGCCTTAGCCTGCACGCCTGCATCGTTTGATATTGTTGATCTTTTGATGACATGCCATGATTTGTCGTTCAAGTTCAAGGCCATTGCAGTGTCACGCTAGAGCGTCGTTGCTAACTAAACGCAGTGCCGAAAACGGCCTAAATGGAAAACTAAACAGACCTCACCATCGAACATTATGGAATATAAACATGTATGTAAGCTGGAGCAAATACATTATAAAATATAACAGATATTTTATATTTACCCTCAGCCTCCTAGAAGAGTATAAGAGGAGACGTAATTGAAGAGGAAACGCCGATAAGAACATCAGTGACAGCTAGGTTCCTCTGGTCAGTTAGGACAAGTAGACAGCTAGCTAGAAATGAACAGCTTAGTGTCAGGCTTCGGACACCATACAGTCAGATGTCAGGACAGTGTGCTCGAGATAACAGTCGTTGCACTGTGGGCGGGGATTGTATCCTTCAAAGCCTGCATGCACATAGTTGGCAGTAAGGTACACCGCTCTGCACGAATGCTGCTGCAGTCGGTGCACAGTGAACCCGCACTCCGCCCTCTCTCTCTCCCCCTCCCCCCACGCCCTCGATTCACATTTTTCTCAATAATTGTCTGTCATAGAAGGCTAACCGCTCTCATTTAATTGCTGCGTGCCTGCCTGCGTGATTTAGCTGTCGGCTTGCCGTCTGGATTTGTGACCACCAAGGGAGGTCAAACCTCGGCGTGAGCCGTCAGTTGCTGGTTGAGACATCACCAAGTGCTTTCGAAGCTCAGCATGACAGAGACCTGGAGTTGTGTTCATGGCCGTTAGTTAAACCTAAACCGATCGCGAACAAACCGTTGTTGGGAACGATGGTTGTCACGTGATCCTGATTGGTTTGGGCTTAACCAGCGGCCATGAATAATTTTCCCTAACCAGTGCAGTGACTGTCATGCTTTGCGGCGATCGCTTTCGAAAGTAAGCGTTATGTAACAATGTAAACTCCATTTTCAAAGTGTCTCCGCCAGTACACAGAGAAGGAATAAATAACCACACGAACCTATTTTTAGCTGCATTTAGCTACATTTCCATACCCAGTATGGCATTTACGGTGAGTCAGTTGATTTAGTGGTTTGCAAATTAAAATCTTCATTTTCCTTCACGCAACATTCACTCGACTAAGTGCATCGGTTGTCACGCCCCCAGTCCCCTCCACCCTGTCCGTCAAAACAGTGTGGCCTTGGCAACAGATGGACCCAACTGTTGCCTTTGTGTCGGGGGCTTGTCAAGTGAGCAATCAAGCCGTCGGTGAACAGTAAACAAGGATGACACAGCACCATACTGCACCATGCCTTGCTGCCAGGCCCTCGTTACTATTTTCTCCACTTCAGCTTTAAGGGTTTCCTCTTCTAATAAATAGATTTGTTGCGTCTGTGTTGGCTGAAACCAGTCTGTGAAGCGCACTAGCAGATCCCTCGTGTTCACCACGCAGAAGATTAAGATTTTTTAAAAATAGAATCAGGCCTAATGTACGGCCAATTACTCTTTTTAAAATCGGAATTTAAGCTCATTAAACCTAGATTACGCGCACAAATGTTTTTAAACCGGTAATTTGTACAACCCGTAGCATCACTGCAAGATTTTTTTTTACTTTATTCACACTAGTCATATAAAACAGAAACAGTAGTCTTTTAATGAGTAAAACGATATGTCTGGACGAGGTTTGTATAGTAGATTCACAGGCACGTCTTTCTCAGATCACCAGCCAGCGACCCTTAAGAGGTATTAAAAAAAGTTCTGACAATGTCTCTGTTTTAACTTATGAAAAGCAGACCGAAGATTCTTGGCAGATTGCCACAAAAATATGACGTGACATATCATTTGACAAATGGGAATCAGGAATGTGAAGTGGCGCATCATTTGACAAACCACAATTACGAAAGGTTGTAGGCAAATACCTAGATTCAAATTAACCACAGATGGCTGGACTATTTTCTTTAACCTGTGCTTTTCATTCGACTGAGTCGAACCCTGTCAGTCTGACTAGCATTCTGTCGGATGCATCTTAACAGACAGCTACTGCAGGCTTACACTTGATAGCGAGGAGGCAGGTAGGTATTTGGGCTTAACGCCGTGTCAACAACAAAGGCTATATCACGGCGGGGATAGCGAGGAGGCGGCGTGTCCGTTTATATGTTGGCTTGATGTCGGTTCATTAATTAACCCCACTGACAGTGACTTCGAGACTAACGTCAGATCGTGAAGAAAGAGGCTTTGTTACCTGATTACAGGACGAAAGTTTCGCATCCAACTGCGGCGGAACGCTGACGGCGATAAAGGTAACCTCACCTCCTCATCTTCGTCTCTCATCTTACCTGGCGATTGTCAGGCCCGGACACGTGGTGTGACTTTGAAACCAACAGCAAGAATCTCCTCTGGCTTCGCTAATTTTGAAAAAAAAGCTGCTATCATATTGTCTTGAGTTTCTGCGAATATAAGTCTAGCGATTCTTTCAGCAACGGAACGGACTTTCTTGCTTGTAGGGAAAATTCCTTAATATTTTCTTCTCTACACGAGCTTTGCTTCTGGAATAGTTGAGAGGGGTGTGCAGGCTGAGCGACAGTCCCAGGAAAAGTTCAGCGAAAGTGACGTCCAGCAGACAAACAAGATGGCACCACGCTGATCAAACAGAGCCACTTCTTGGGAAAGTGATCCTAGGCAAATCGCCCCTCGGTATTTTCGTGAACGGGAGGACTATCTTCTGTCTACGGTCCGGGGCTCCCCGCGGTCAGCTAGAATGTCGCAGGTGGAGCGACTAGCTTCCAACGGCCTGGAGGCAGGGGCAGAGAACGGCGAGCTGCTGTCCCTCAAAGACCATGCTGATTATCAAGATGGCGCCGAAAACCCGTCCCCTGCCAGGAAAACATCGGCATCGGGTGAGTTGCATTCGATCTCCTGTACACCTGTGGCTTTGTCCCTTTGGAACTTTATTATGTAATGGATCCCCCACCCCCATCAACCTTAGCTAGCTACAGTAAGGTGTTCAGCGGGGACTAGATGTGCTAAGACTAGTTCTGTTTAAAACTTGTATGCCAGTAACAGAAGGAAAAGGCCGCCCTCAAATGCCTCAGTGTTTTGCGTGCGTGTATGCGTGCGCGCATGCACGCCCGATAAATATCCTGGTTTGAACCACAAACAAAATTACCATGAAGGCCACTGCACGACCTACAGAACCAATCGTCAGCATCAGCAACAAAATGAGATTCCAGGTAAACTGTGCAATGAAACAGGTTAACTCTGGAACAAATGTTTCTATAAGTCGCAAATTCTCATTTAAGGAAAAAAATTTCAAACAAACGAACAAGATTTCCACTTGCGCTTGAACTTACGGTTTCTTATTAAGGGATGTGTAGCCGTACTAGCCACGGAAATATTGAATAGGACAATACTAGTTCCCTTTTTTATCATTTTATTGTCACTTGTCTTGGTAGTGTGTCAGGCTTAATCACGCGTGAATACCTCGCAGCTTTACTTTCCTTGACTCCCTCATCTGACTTCTATTGCTTGTAACAGTACTCATTCACTTACTGTTCCACTCACTCACTCTGCTCCACGCACGCACGCACGTACCCAGGCTCTCTCTCTCTCTCTTAACCCACCTACCTACTCACTTACACACCAACCTAAGTACTCACTGGCCTATCCACCCAACTACTGTAGAATGTGGACGACAATGTGCACATGCACGCTTGCTGTAGCTTTTTTTCCGTGAGCCACCTAGCCTTTCAAAGTGTCATACATTGTATAACGTTTTGATGACTTGAATTAGATGTACAGACTGTTCGTAGCCATGGCAACGAAACTTGTGCGATAGATGTGCATCTTCCAGGGAAAAATGCCGAGAGCTGGCATTTACGCATACTGTCGCTATATCTGGGTGTTTTCTGGCAGTGTCGTTTCTCATATTACCATGTCCAATGCAGCAGAGATCTGTCATCCTACGCCTGTAGGCCGCACTGGCTGAAGATACAAGTGCAACATAATTTCGCGACAGATTAACCTGGCTTTCAGTCGATTGTGCTCCATAGAGATGGATTGTTTTTCATTGGCAGGAAGGGTAGACGAGGCGTACGTGCGTCCGCTTGGATGTGTATACATGCGTGTGCCTGTGCACAAGTGCGTGCATGCGTGCGTGTCAGTGGTTCTGGATTTTTTTTTAAACTAAGGGTCAAAATGACCCTCTAGCCTAAAATCTGAGGGTCATTTTGTATATTAAAAAGGGAGGAGGCAAGGATCAACCTGAAAATCTCTGCGTCGTTCCTGAATTTTTGTGCGTAAATTACCCCTGATTGTGCATTATCAGGAGCTCTGCATGTGTATATGTGCGTGCGTGCGCGCGTGTCTGTGTGTGGGAGGGTGATGAGAGCGAGAGCGTGCGCTGAGTGCATCAGAGGGAGGGGATGAGAAGAATGCGGGTAGTTGAACTGTGTGCGTAGATATGTTCCCGTATTTGAGGCTCGGAGTAGGGTACCCTACAGTGATTGCTCCACGTGTATCCAGCCAAGTAGATTCATTACAGTTCACTACCCAAAGAAGCAAGAAAATGTCGTTGCCAAACACTATGCTGTCGTCGCCAGCTCCTCTTCGCTTCTGTTTTTAACTGCATGTCTTCCCTAGCTAGATTAATCTTGCTGGAAGCGAGTAAGGCTTTAATCGACATCACACTCCATCACTGATCGGCCTCCGGCATACCTTTTATACGCAATTACCTCCCACCCCAGCTCCCAGTCTGATATTGACGCAGCCTGGCCAATATTTTGTCAGCAGGTCAAGGAAGTGGTTAACTTGCGACGATCGTTTGCAGGTCGTGGTCTTTAGATCAGATCGCTGTAGCACCCCAACCATCTTTGGCAAACAGAGGTCTGTATTGGTTGGAGATCTGAGCGGTTTTTCAGTCACGCATTGCGAACTGTTCTCATGTTTCAGCTGGGGTATGCCGTCTTACCTAGTTGTGTACTGTTGACATTTTAGCAAAGTCCTTACTGTTGTCATAAGGTAGAAATTATTTGGTGCTTTCGTTTTGTAAGCTGTGTTTTCTTCGTTGTGACTAGTTTGAGAGAATCTTGGAACTGGCCCATTTCCGCAGTACCGACAGGTCGACACTCGAATTGGATAATAGGATTTTTTTTAATTAACGCTAACTTAATTTTATGTGTTGATTCCTGCATGCACAAATGTCTGTTGCACTCGAACCTGATGGGCTGATGGGCTGATGGGCTGATGGGCTGATGGGCTCGCACACGCGCTCAGACGCACAAGTACACACACACAATTCGTAATTAATATAAGCAGCAGAACTACCTAGAGCAACAACCTCTTCAGTGATGCAAGTTTTTGAACCAGTGAAATCCGTTCGTATCGCAGGGTTAACAGATCGTCGATTCTCCTCCTTACGCCAGCCCCAACCGCCTTTGGTTTACTTTCTGGAATTACGCATTCTTTCACCTCTCCTCTGCCCCCGCCTCCCCCTCCCCCCTCCCCCCTCCCCCGTGTCGGTCGTCCTTCCTTCAACGCGTCTTGTTCAATGCGCATGTCAGCGCGCGCTCAGAGACCTTTCATGTCGATCGTTCATTGGTTTCCATCTAACGACCTCACAGGTCCGCTTTAAAGGTTTGTAGTCCATAGCTGTGCGAGCTACGGCGTCAGCCGACAGGGCCGCATATTGTCCGAGTCGCTACAGCTGTACTTGCTGTCCTCAGAAACGGCCTGTTCCATCCCTCGTCTACAGCGTCTCGTCAAGCTTCTGCCTAAGCCGCAGCCACGTTTTCTGGCTTGTACTAGGCAGATGCCAGCGCCCGTGGTTGCCATGGTAGCACATAAACAACGCTGACCTCATGGAAGTCACATGACAATTGTTTTCCCTCTGTTGCAGACTTTGGCACGAGTGGTTGGTTGGTTGTTGCTTAGAGTCCCGCTGCAAACTATGTGCATATCGGGACGGTGTTTCTAAGACAAGGTGCTGCCACCCAGTCACATGTTACTGACACCGGGCAAACTAGTCCTAGTGCTGTTCCATATGGTGCCAGGAGTCTGGCAGGGCAAAGATTACCAATTTTTAAATCTTAGCTATGACTCGGCCAGGGCGCGAACTACCGGTTCCGGAAGCAGACGCCTTAACCGTTAGACCATCGAGGCGGTCACGCACGAGTGGTGTGTGTTTGCTTGTGCGTAGATTATGAAGCATAAAACGAGCAATAAAATCGAACCTCGAGGGAAAGCCGCAGCGTAGAATGTGAGAGGCACTTAAAGACAGTTCGCTGTATGGTCGACTACCAACATATAAAATAAACAGCCGACCACAGTTCGCTACAGTACAGCGCGCTACATTAAGTCACAATTCCTTGGAGTAAAGACGTGTGCTGCAATTGTTTTATCGTTGCTGTTATATCGCATTGTTGAACAGATACCGTGAAGTGTCCCAAAACGCAGAACATGTTACAGGGAGCCAAGCCAAGGGGAAATTATTGGTGTCAGTCGGAGGTGCAGTTCATAAGGGGACGGTTAGATGTTGAGTTTCATTGGGCGTCACGAGGGAAATTCCAACTGCTTCTTGTTCGGACTCTTCGATTTTTCTCTAAACCTTTCCCCCTCCCTTACTCTCTTTCGTCTGCTGAATGAGAGCGTGTACCAACAGAAAAGCTATTTCTTTGGGAAGGGGGGAGCAATGGGTAGGTGTCGGGCTCCAAGAGTGATGTCCCCATGCTTGAGACTATCGCGCGATGCTACCTTGCATTCCGAGTATCCAGCTGCCAGTACAACTGACCAGTTCTTGCTCCGGGGAAACAGATCGATAGGCCGAGAAAAGCCACCCGGTTTACATACCCGCCGTCCGCGAAAACATATGGATCGAGTACCGAAATGTCTCTGTAGGCTGCAGGCGCCCTACTCCATGGAACCACGGGTATTTTATCGATCCTCGCTGTCGGGCGGGTAAGGGGCGTCACTCCTGTCAGTGCTGGGTCCGGACCGGATCCTAGATTCTCGTTTGTCCTAGTTATGGTTGTTGCCGCTGATGTGGAAGAAACGGCAGAAAATAGAGCTGATGTCAGTGTTTTATCTTTGATTTCATTCTCCGCGCTTTGTCTGGCGCCACGCTAGCTTGCTGTACAAGAACGTCAGCAGAACGGAAGCCCTCGCCCATTGTCACGTTTTGGGGTCTGGTGGGTCAAGGAGATTGCACCATAGATTCTAGGTGTGACCCACCCACTGTCACATGTCACTCCTAGGTTATCACCTGTCACTCTTAGTTAAGCCTGTTCGCTCCTCCTTTTTTTACACCGGGTAGGTGGACGCATTGTGGGTAGCTGCTCTAGGTCGGCCAGTACCGGTTTAATCGAGCTTAAGGCATGAGAGCACAGGGTACTTAAGCTGGGGAAAGCTTGAGAGGAGATACACAGGGACAGACAGGGATAGGACATGGAGTTTTTGCAGTTTGATTTCCCCTCTGGAGTTTGGTTATCTTCTTGTCTGATACCGCGTGGTATGACGTAATCAGACAGCATCTTACCCTAGACACGAGCACGGTGATTCTTTGTAAATAATCTGTAGATATATTTGATGTTGTCGAGCCAGTTAGTGTTTGAAATATATGTTGAATAACGATTCGCTGCAGTTGTGTCTTTTACGAGGGTGGGGGCTCTTGGGCAAGAAGTGTTCTGCCTGTGAGACTGAGCGAGCGTGTCAGAGTATGAGAATCTTTCCCTCGGTAGATTTCTCTAGTTATTCGCATTATTTCATAGCGTCGACATCCTTTGGTGTAGAAACCATTGACCTGAGGCAGTAAAGGTTTTGGTGACGATTGCTCAATTAAATCTACATTTACGAGATCACCATAAAAGTTTGTCCAGTAATTCTGAGAAGTCGAGTCCAGTAAGTTAAGGTACGGCCTGTCACGTCACATCCACGACCCTCCGACCCTAATTAAGGTCTAGTATCCCCTTGTTCCAGCCGCCATCTGGGCGCTCGCGTCATCACCAGCCCAGGTTAGGTTCCTGTTCATACTTCTGATCAGGGGTGCTGGCCCTAGAAGCCAGGGGGCAAGGGGTTACTTACCCTGAGGCACAGCTGGGAAGGGATGAGCTCTAGTGCAGGTGTCAGGCTGGCCAGGTGTGGTTTAGTTTGTTCAGGGGAGGATTACGTATCTGGGGGAAGCTGCTGATGCATAGTATCGAGCACCAGGGGCTTTGATGTAGCCGATGGGTGTAAACAACTGGAAAGGGAGGGGGTAATTATGTCCACTCTAGGTGTCCACTTAGGGGCATGTTCTAGTAGTTGACACGGGGTGTGGCTTCTGTTGTCTCTGACCTGATTGGTTGATACATGTAGCCGCCTTGTTGACCACGTGCATGTGAATGAAAGAATCTATGGACGAAAGTTGAGAATAAAAGGACTGGTTAAGACCGTCAAATCATCTTCCGCCCAAGTACCCTGTGAGAGGACATCTTCCGCCCAACTATCCTGTGAGAGGGCATCTTCTGCCCACGTATCCTGTGAGAGGATATCATCAGCCAAATCTACAGTGAGGGCATTGTTAGCCTGAACTCCTGTGAAGAAGAGCTGCTGTGGCGAGACGTACGTGTCTTGTGGTACAACCCTGCTGAAGGCTTAAGGATTCAGCTGCAGAATTGAGGTGTCTCGTTGTACTAGACGTGTGGAAATCTAGTAGCAGCGGCACGTGTCTTGAGTTGACCAGTTGCAAAGCGCAAGGGACTCTGCGAGGGTGTGTGATCCTTCCAGACTGGGGTGTGGCTCTAGCACGTGTTCCTCTGCTGTGGGAAACCTCAACGCTGAACGGGCGGGAGAGGACTGCAGAACGTAAAGGAGGGAGACCGAAGACCGCGGACAGACAACCGTCTGAAGCAGGGGGCGAAGGTCCAGCCTTACAAGGAGGCTGCCTGTAACCGAGCTCTTGGGGTGAGCTCAAGGGGCTGTGTGTCAGCCTTTGGAAAACGTCATATCCTCTGTGGCATCGAAGTCTGCTGTTACGTGGAGGTGTTCAAGAGGTATTCAGGGTATCTACTGGTGAACATATCCAAGGAAGGAGCGCTCCCACGTACAGACTGTCGTGCGGACTGTAAGAAGCATTCGGGAACGAGTGTTGTGTTCTGTGAGTGTTGTGCATCACGTGGTCATTCTGTTCTCGTAAGCAAAGGCGAGATTGAGGTACGTGGTTTGTCATTGTGTTTAATGACGAGGCGGGTGATGTAGGGTGGTATCAGATGTTATAGCAGGCCTAGCTCAAACAGAAGGAAATTGCGGGACCTCTAGAGTTGAAACGAGTGGTAACATATATTGTCTTGATTGTAAATACTCGCTGTTTATATCAACAATACATTCTTCTTTTTTTGTGTTCACTGTATTACGGTCTTTTGTTGTTCTTTATGGGAGACTGTAGGTGGTGGGGGCTCGGCCATATGATTAAGAAATCATATTAATTAATTCTAGTAATACAGTGATAGTTCCACCTACACATATGTCACACTCTTGACGGTGGTCGTGAGAGCGAGCAGAGCAGACGACCCGTCAAGAGCAAAAAGAAATCTCCCTAGTTGTGACACCCATTATGACTGAACGGAAGTGTCTGGGGCAACTTTGGTATATGTATATATACATATGTGTGTGTGTGTTTTTTTTTTGCGTGCATATATAATTATATATATATATAGATGGGCGCCAACCTATAGTTCGCTGGACGCGGTCATGTGCACAAGCATGTACATTCCTCCAGTTATACAGACGTAACACGTCTTGACCTAATGCCTTGCAAACAGTCGTACAGAAATAATCTAGCCGCGTGCATTAAAGTTGTTTACCTATGTAGTTTAATCCTCTTTTCTTCTTGTGGAGCATAGGGCCTCGACAGTTTCCTCCACTCCCTTCGGTCTCTGGCGATCATTTATGCTGCTTACCAAGACCGTGCATGATAGATTTTGTCTGATTTCAGTTTGGATTTTCTTTCCAACAAGACTCCCTGGTGTGTACCTGTAATTATATATATATATATCTTCTGTATGGAATATTCTTTTTAACGTGATATAGATTTTGGCAGTTAGTTGAGTTGGAATAGTGTCTTATGAATACTTTCATCTAACTTTGTCGATCATCGTAAATTTTGCATCAAAATGGGTGGAATTAAATAAAAGCCGATTGTTGTGGATCAGCTCAAACAGATATTTTTAAAAGTGCATCGACTGGTCTCTGGATAGTAATCCTGTCAGGAGTAGCTTAGTGCTTTAACGCTTTTAAATCGAAATTTGAAGGTGTTACTGTTCCGGTTGGTGAAATCTTGGAACCAAACCTAAGCATGCGCTAAAACAAAATGCCATCTGCTGCACAATTCTCTGGCGCTTTGAGTTTTCACTTATTATTTTTGCTTTTTTCCATTTATCTTTATTTTTCCATACTTAACTCCTTTGTCTAATGCCCCGGTCCCCGACACGCTCAGTCTGGAGATATCGCTAGAATAATATTGTCGCTTTCCTCTGTTTTAAGTTGTGCACTTGTGTGCACGCACATAGGCTAGGAGAGGATTGCAGGAAGCAGACCACTGAGATAAAATGTGTTGTATTTTCGTTACAGGAAGCGCACAGACTGAGAGCAAACACACAGATTTATCGGCTTGTGAACAACTTGCAGATCTTGGAACGAAAACTGTTGCTAGCTGCATTTGCTCCTTTCCCCTCGATATGCGCTGATGCTGACGGCTGGACAAAGCTGACTCGTTCCTGGATCTCGGCTGTCCCAGCGTGTCGCACTCGCCGTGTAGCGTAGTAACGAACATTTCATGCAGTCGGTCTCTAACACCAGTTCTTGCGCGGTGCCAGACTTGCACGTGCAGACTGAGTTGGACTGGCATGGGGCCAAGGCCAGCAGCCGTAAATTAAGGTCATTTGATCACCACTGTATTGTAATTCAGATAATTGGCCTGCTGTAGCTTAAACAAAGCCTGGGTGGTCGCCCTTGTACCGTAATTCACGTAATTTACCCGCTGTAGCTGTAACTGTCGGAGACTGTGGATTGCGCAGGGAGGACAATAGAAAAAAAATCGATTTAGCGCTCTGCGCATGCGCTCTGTAGGAGTTCGAATGGCTTGGTGAGTGAAAGATCGAGGCAGTTAGGACAATGTTTGATTAGTAGAGAAATAAGACATTGAACGTCTGGTGAGTGGTGGATCGAGACATTTAGGACGGTGTTTGAGAACAGAAATGAGACATTGAACATTTGTTGAGGGGTGGACGGAGGCATTCGCGGACTCTTGGGCGGAAGAGCAAGACACGGACACTTTAATGATTGACAGATGGAGCTTCTAATAGTTTGATGAGCAGAACTTGAAAGGTCTGGCTTTGGATCGACATTGGCATTGGCATGGTTTTGTGAGTAAATGGTAGATATAATGAGTGGAGAGCAGAGACACAAAGGGTTTGTGAGTGAAGGACTGAAGCAGAAGCAGTTTGAAAGACGGAGGATATGGGTCACGAGATCGAAAGTTCGTTGATTAAAGGTGAGGGTGCAAAACCGGGCTCGTGAAAATTGAGAACTCAAAATGGTCTGAGGGGTTAAAGACCATAGGAAGCAGAAGCTGAAGCAGGAGTTGAGTTGATGCACAGGTGTTCCGTACTATACTGCCAGCCGTCACAGCGGTGTTACGGCCCGTTAAACCCTTGTATCTTACGTGCACTTGTAAAATCGGCTAGCATATGCGAGTACATATGCATCCAGCCTTGTACTGGACACCATGACATGAACAACATACCTGAAGTATGCGGAAAGCCAGATAACTGCAGAACACTTTTACACCAGCGATTCCCGTGACTCTTGTTTTACTGCAGTGATCCCTCTGACACTTGTTTTACTGCAATGATCCGTCTGACACTTGTTTTACTGCAGTGATCCCTCTGACACTTGTTTTACTGCAGTGATCCCTCTGACACTTGTTCTACTGCAGTGATCCCTCTGACAC
>SMGT01006394.1:805305-818485 GCA_004794575.1 Lanistes nyassanus
CTTGTTTTGCTGCAGTGATCCCTGTGACACTTGTTTTACTGCAGTGATCCCTCTGACACTTGTTTTGCTGCAGTGATCCCTGTGACACTTGTTTTACTGCAGTGATCCGTCTGACACTTGTTTTACTGCAGTGATCCCTGTGACACTTGTTTTACTGCAGTGATCCGTCTGACACTTGTTTTACTGCAGTGATCCCTGTGACACTTGTTTTACTGCAGTGATCCCTCTGACACTTGTTTTACTGCAGTGATCCCTGTGACACTTGTTTTGCTGCAGTGATCCCTGTGACACTTGTTTTGCTGCAGTGATCCCTGTGACACTTGTTTTGCTGCAGTGATCCGTCTGACACTTGTTTTGCTGGAGTGATCCCTGTGACACTTGTTTTACTGCAGTGATCCCTGTGACACTTGTTTTACTGCAGTGATCCCTCTGACACTTGTTTTACTGCAGTTATCGCTCCGACACTTGTTTTACTGCAGTGATCCCTCTGACACTTGTTTTACTGCAGTGATCCCTCTGACACTTGTTTTACTGCAGTGATCCCTGTGACACTTGTTTTACTGCAGTAATCCCTCTGACACTTGCTTACAGTGGTAATCACTATGACTGGTAGACTCCCTTTCAAATCCATCCCGTTTTGCAGCCGAACCTCTCCGCGCCCCTGTTGAATAATTCACCGGCCGTCTGATTACGCTGACACAGCATCATCGGCAGACAACATTGTCTGGGCGATCTTCTTGCTGCTGATGCACACGCGAGTGTTACAGAAGCGAGGAGCGCAAGACTCCAGCAGCTGACCGCTTGCGTCCTTCGCATCTGTAAAAACTCGCATCAGAACTGGGGCGACTGTTTCTTCCCTCCGTCATCCATACGACTGACGAACTCCGGCTGTCTGTAGTGTCAACACAGAGATTTACAGCTAATTTTAGCTCAGTGGTTAGACTACGCTAAATAGGCTACAGGTGCAGCAGGTGAAGCTGACGTGCTAACGCCTCTTGTTGCCTTGGCTGTTTCCACTTGTGCGGGACGCTGTGGCTAACTTGAAAATGTTCAAGAACTTTCATTCTTCTCACTCGTACGAACTCACTGACAGCCTTATGTATTTCCCTGTATGTGTGTGTGTGTGGATGTACGTATGTGAGAGAGAGGGAGAAGGGTGAGAAAAAGAGTTTGCCTACTGACAAACTCCGATATCTGCAGTAAGTACAACTACACACACTTTGACTAAATGGAGTTCCTCTTAGACTGTCGGCAAAGAACTAGCACAACGGGTAGACAAGTCCGTACTAATCAATGGTGAGTGCTATTTTGTGTTATGTCCTCAGCTGTATAGTTTGTGGCCGAAGAACAACCAGTAGCTCTGTGGCTTAATTGGAGTCTGGGAGAAAATGTTGAGCCGTTATAATGTCTCTTAACTATCCTGTGTAAATAAGGTCGATCGATTTTTATGCGTTGTAACCCGTGCACTGAAATTTCCTGTTTTGAAATCCGTTAGCCGCGTTGCCATCGGCCGTAATTAATTGGGCTGGACTTTATTTCTTCATTATTGCCGTTCGCTGTTTTTTTAATATATGTCCACAGACATTCTGCACAATGTAGAGAAGAACATAGAATGCACGATTATTATCACTTCTTCACAGATCGCACATCTGTAAGCATGCTTTTGCCTGCTCACAGGTCCAAACACAAAAAAATATTGTGGGATTGTAGCCCACATTTCTCCTAGCCAGAATCAATCTCGCGCATTTTATTGACATGAGTTCTGCGTTTTTAACTTCCCCCTCCAGCCCCTCAGACTCGACGTGTATTCAGTACATGTTCAGCGTATGCAAAGGTCGCCAACATTGGCTTCATTTTAAAAATGTCGCAGACGAAATGCCGAAATGCAGTGGTGACGGTTGTCTCTATGTCAGCTTGCAGCACGTGTAGAAACAATGGTCTGCTCAAAGACAGTTGTCAACAATTTGCAGTGACCATGGCATGGAGAAGCCATAGTTTCCTGTTGTCCACCTATCCACGCAGCACACGCGAGCCTTTTCGTCTCCGGACTGGGGGCGAAGGCCTGAGGGCGGATAACCCGTGAGTTGAGAAATTTCACTGAGTTCACGTCTGCCTCCCTTGGGTCGAGCTAGCGCGTGGACCGACTGGTTTCCGTTCAGCTTATTGCCGCTTCGCTTTTCGAGTGGCTAGAGACTTCGGGGCTAGCTTGCACTGCCGTTCTGATCTCCACTTACGGTCATAAACTTTCCTGAATCTTCTACTTTAACTCCCATAACAACATGCCGTTTGCGACTAGTTTGATCAGTCTAAATATCGACCCGTTTCATTAGTAAATCTGGTTGTCCACGTGACATGTATGAACGTCTTGAAGCCTCATCTAACCAATTTCTTTTGTTGGACCGATCTACACAAGATAAACATCTTGCCCTTGACATTTAACTTTAGTTCCAGCCATGTTATGATGGCATCAGATCATGTGTGGTGTGTGCGCGCCCGAGCATGCGTATCCGTGCGTGGGTGACCGCTTTTTCTTCTGAGACGAGATCGCCTACATAACGTTACATTTCACTGGCGATCGAATATCAGGCTTGTGCGTCTATTTACGGCCCATCCTCTTGATTTAAAAAGGTCGTCTGCGTCATTCGTAGATATTTTTGTTGTCTGCTGTCGATGAAGATGATATTGTGTTTGCTGCGTCATCTTATTTTGACCCGGAATCAGTCTCAGACAGAAGCTGAATTTGTCATGTAGGTAGTAATTAACCGTGGGGCGACGTTTTTGCTTTGTTTCGAACTCACGGCGATTGTGTCGGACCCACTGGATTGTCAGAAGCAGTGACAGCTGTCGCAGCAAAGAGGTTATATTGTCGATCTCGTCACCCACACGTCTTTTTGCTTCTCTTTCTCACCTGTACACACAGTCGCATGCACGCAAGCACACACACACACACACTGCAATAGAATGGACAGCAATACAGTTTATAACGGTTACAATGCACAGTTCGACAATTCCGTCGGGGCTACAGTGCACATTTAAATGTACTAAAATATACGTATGTATTTATTTTTGTTTGGTTTAGATCTGTTCATAGCATTCTCGTTTGAATTACTGGATGGACACGGTATAAAGGTAGAACCGAATTTTACGCGTGCAGTTATTTCCCCTTTACGAATGTACTTGAAAAACATAGTATGTTCGTGAATAATATCGCGTGGGCAAAGCAAGTAAAAGCTGGAGCTTTAGTGGCGTGAAAATGAAAGTAGAGTTTATGCATGGGTCTCGGCTTTTGGCGGCCTCATGGTGGAGACCCCCTTTCCGTTGAACGGTTCGCCTTACATCCCTTACCCCAATAAAGAGCAGCGAGAGGTAGATATTTTGAATACAGTACAATACAATGAAATAAAATAAACACATTTCCATTTACTCTTGTTCTAGACCGCGCCTTTGAATTTGGAATGCTGGAGAGACGTCACCAGCCCTGATAGCTTGCGATTATCTCCCTTCAATTGCAGGCCCCGTATTGCCTCCCCATATAGCTGTGCCTGAGCTTGCTTCTTCAACAAGTTCGGTCATGGCTCCAGAGACGTGACGAATGACGTGCATTGCATGGTGAAGATCTGTGAGCGTACGATGTAGGGCTGCTGGAGTTGTGAACTATTAAGGAATGTACATGCACTCCGAGTCTGTCTTTTCTACATGGACCAATGCACGTAAAAGGTTCAGGATAAATTAACGGTCTTAACCGGGCGAATTTGGGTATCGTACTGTGCCGAACCTGACGGGGTTCAGAACAAGACATACCTTCGGTTAAAATAAGGTCTTTGTGACCGTTTTACGAATAAAAGAACAGCCACAAACAGTGCAGTGCACCCTAGGGCAGCGTGATCACAGAAACAATTTCGAGCGGGCTGAGAGGTCTGGGTGTGGTTTCGACTTCACGATTATCTGATGCGAAAATAAGGATTCCTACCGGTGCAGCATATACAGCCGCTTGGCAAGCGCAATTTAAGAGTGATGTTTTCCGAGTTTCTTCCTGTTAAAAGCTGGCCAGGTGCTAGCCCTGTTCCGAGTCTTGGCAAGACTCACCGTGTGCATTCTAATTCAACACAACAGTATTGCTCGTTAGGGTTTTTACTCTTTGGAATGATTTCCAGTATAAGTGCATATCTCTTTCCCGTTCTCTCTGAGAGGGTGTCTCAAGGGGAAAACTAAACATGCATGCGCGATGGAATAACTTGTATGCAAATGGCCTTGTTGGCCAATTTAGGGCACAGTCTATGGATTAAGGGTTTTATGTAATGAGGCTTCTACGTATTAAGCGGTTGTGTATTAAGAGTTGTGCATTTTTCTTCCCCGTGTGTCTATCTGATAATGTATTGATTTTTTAAAATAAAAAGTTAAGAAAGACGCGCTACCCCCATGCCAGTAGACAGTGGATACTGCGGTCGCACCGCTTTCGCGTTGAACTCGGCCATCTGTTTGGGGGGCGCTGCACGGAAAGTTTAACTGCATTAATTCAATGGCAGAGAAATGCTAGATTTAAATTCTGATACGTTTTCTACCATGTTCGAGGTGTGGGCTTTGCTTTAGGGGGCCATACAGCTGCAGGCTGTTTACAAAAAATATAATAAAATCCTCCCTCCTTCCCCATCCCCCGTTACGTGCAGTGGCAGGATCAGCAGCAGTTGTACAGTTTCGGTTTTTCTCTGGTTTAACAATGTCCTGAATATCCCCTTCCACCCACCCCCATTCCCGTGTCTCTCAACCAGGAATTTTCTCGGCTGAATAAAAAAGTAGTTAAATCTTCCTTGATTTCCTTATTTTCAGTTGTTGTTGTTTTTTAATACTGCAGTCGTTGGAGACGCAAATGGACCTCTGCCGGGAGAGCAGAAGCCGAAGGAAAAGACAGGAAGATTTGGGCCAACGACAAAACAACAACTTTTAAAATAGCAGCGAAAATAAATTGAGTGGTGCGTTATATCGAAACAATACTAAACGGCATAAATGGAATCATAAAGCGTGACAGAAGACCAGGCGAGTGGAAAAACAAGATCAGTGACCGGGGTTCTGTACAGAAGGTTGGGAGCCGCTTTCCCTCGGGCCGAGCGTCTGAATATAACTGGGTTTGTTTGGTTTTTTTTTTTAAAAGGGCGATGGCGGTTAACGTGCGTGGGTTGCAGATTCATTATGCAGACGTGAGAGAGCCTGACACACCGGTGACCCGCCGGCGATAATCCGACTGAGCTTTGTTGACCTGACGTGTTTGATGGCCCGACCTGGCTGCACGCCAGGCTGGGCGCGATCTTTGCCAAAGTATTTTTCTGTTGGGCATTTTTCTGTTCGTCCCTTACCCTCCTTCTGTTCCCAGTCCTCCGCCCACTTTCTAGAAAGCGAGAAATTTCATTGGGCATACTCCAAAAACAAGATTCTCTTTCTCTCTTTTAAAAAAAAAGGTTTTGGATTGCGTCCATTCATTTCGTCGCATTTTCCTCGTGTATTCTTTGCATAATGATGAAATATTTTAGCCTGCAGCCGGTATTTTCCCTTGCTATAATAGTAACATTCAACCAAGCGGAACCAGGAAGACTTGGCAGGCTGACACCCTACCTGATGACCATCAAGGTGGCCTGCACAAACATTTATAGACACACCTCCTTTTCCATAAAATACACAAAGGTGCCATTATATACAACCCGCTTCATATCTTGCTTTGCAGCCATTAAAACATCTCGGTACGGTGACTTTTTTTAAAAAAAGTATATGCATGTGCGTATTCAAGTTTGTGCCAACTCCAAGCTTGCCACATCTTCGTAAGGTTCTCGTTAAATGACTTTTAAAGTCGACCACGCACACAGACGATGGCGCGCTTTTTGTAACTAAAATGGGTGGTGAACTCGGATAGAAAGCTGCTAACTCTTTAGAGCAGCTATTGTCAGGCAGCTGTCAAGTACTCTTCATGAACTTCCGCCTCTTCGTGCAATTGCGTGGCCGCGCATGTGTGTGTGTATGTGTGCATGAGAGCTCGTGCGGGAAGGGATGTGTGTAGGGGTGGGTGAATGTGTGACTGTGTGTGCCCGCGCGGAAGCAGTCTCATGTATGCGTTCTCGTAAACATGGGGTTGGCGTTTGTGCGAGTTCTGGATGTGTGCGTGCATTATTGCTGGCGTGAATGCGTGACCACCAGACCAAGCGTGGAATTCTTTATAGCCTGTTTATCATGGGCTCGTTATAATTTTGATGTTTAAACCGGCCAAGTTTTTTTTATATCTTGCTATACAACATTCAACAGAACGAACAATTTACAGCATCGATGAATAAAGTGCACCTCCGACTGCTTCTCACACAACCGATTTACAACCAGCCTCCACTACCGATCGACACTGGTCTGAAATGGTCGATAGTGGTTGATAAAAGTCGAAACTGGTTGACGGCCTTGCATCCTGTAATACAGTAGGCTTGTTTCGATCCAGTTTTGATTTCAAGAGTTTGATTTCGATACTTGCCTGTGAATTTGGAAGACAGCCCCGTTTTCGTGGCCTGCGCCGGGCAAAACTGCAAAAAAGAACCTGTGCTGGGTGCGTGAACATTATCTTTTCTACAGGCGTGCGCGTAGGTGGACTTAAAATACATCTGACGAATTTAACGGACCGCTTGTACGACCAGCATGCCGAGCAGACGCGAACATTCATACAGCACAGCTCTGGACGTAGAAAGCAACTCCAGGTTTCATTCCGGCGGCCGGATGTGCTCCAATTGTCATCCCGTCAAACTTAGCTTATTACGCGCGCGTGGGGGGGGGGGGGGGAGAGAACCAGCCTGCAAGCTTACTCCCCGTGCTGGGATGTACACTGATCGCTGTCAGGGGGAATGACTTGCACTTGAGTCGCTCTGGCATAGAAATGTGCATCCCAATAGCGGCTAGCCGTTGTTCAGGGGATGCTTAGGGTTGTTGCTAAGCAACAGGAAGGTGATGCTTGTTACGTGACTGGGCCGGCTTGCATGGACGTTCGTAGCTGCTCTTCCGGTCATAAGATTGGTCGTACACCCTGTTTTCCCTGTATACTTTACCTGCACATTTACGTATATACAGGAGATACGAATGCTCAGGCAAGCCAGCCCTTGGCCTTACGACCACTATTTGATCGGAAGTGGAGATAAGAACGCTCATTCAAGCCAGCCCTGGAATACTGCGGGTATAGTTTGGTTTTGGAAGCTCGGGATAGAACCCTTTTTGCAGTTGGCTAAAACCATGCGGATGGATGATTGACAGTTCTTGATGAGATCTTGCACCAAACACACTGGCGTGCACAGTTTCGGATAATTAAGGCTGATGGCAGATTACGGGACGCTAATCGGAACGGCTAATTACTTTTTTACCGTGGTGGTCAAGGCATTTCGTCGCGTGATGTCGGACGATCTCTGAATATCAAGGGCTGCAACTATCAGATGGGATATACTGGGTGGGTGGAGAGGGAGGAAAAATAGGGGTGTGATTTCTGTTGGAAATATTTATACTAATCATCTACCTCACGTACGTAAGCATGCCTTCTTCGCTCGCTTTCCTGTGCTTACTTTTTGTCTGTTACCCACTTCCTGAGACTGAGCTATCATCACGCCAACACTCGGTCAAGCTGGACTATAACTACAGTGTTGTGGTTTGATCAACTGAAGTTTTTTGGGGACGTCTGTTTTTAGTCTGGTTGTTTGTCGTACAGATTTACCAAGTGCTCATCCTTTTGTAGATGTATGAACAAAGTTTCAGAAAAGGAGGGAATCTGATATTAAGGCGTCCGCTTCCGAGGCGCTCTTAGCGAATATAATTGAGCGATAGTCCACGCCGTCCAGCGCTCTCCCCGCCCTCCCACCATCGCAACCCAGCATTACCTCTGACCAGACTTTATTATACTTCTGACATTAATATTCCTTGTGCCTAGTCCGTTCCTCTTAGACAATCGTCAACAGATTTATAACTGTGTGCTATTGTAATTGGTAAAATGTGTTTGGTGTTTCAGGGCAGAGAAAGGTGAATTTTATTTCCACTGGTTGGAGGCTTCGGTAATTTTTTTTTTCAGTTTAACCTTTAACCTTTGCCACTGATCGAATGTATTAGTCGTTTAATACCGGAATGTTCGTGATAGCCCATGCATTTTCCCCACGTGTTGCATGTTGGCAGTGAGCGGGCATTGTAATGCAGAGATTAATCTTGCCCTAGAAGCCATCAAGGTTTATATGGCTTTATCGATCGGCTAGCGTGCCATCCAGTACGATGTGTGTATCGCTATGGCAGCTGCTTGAGGTTTGAATCCAGTGCTCGACTGTTTTTGTACGTACGTCTGCAGAAATCCGTGTAGCCACAAATAACTTTGCGCGGACTACTTCACGACGTTGAAGTTGCACATGTTGGGCACGACGTGCAAGCCTTGGCGGCAGTGTCAAACCTCGATGGCACGCCAACAGCTGCTGCCGTCACGCTGAGTCGTTGCTGTTGCTGCAGCGGAGACAACAGGCTGTCCTCTGGAACTCCAGCTTGGCGGCGCCGCGCGCGCGCGTGGCAAAAGGAGCCCATACTTGCAAGGGGGGAAAACGCCAGTCCCCCTTGGCCTTGACGGGGCCAGTACGCCGCAGCAGCACAGTACAGCACGGCGCAGAAGCGGAGGGTATCGAAGGAAGGGGGGGGGGGCAAGCGAGGGGGGAATCCGAAAAAGAACGAGTTTGTTTACAATCGCTTGGCGTCGGCAGCTAAAAAGGCGGTGGTTAGTGGAGTGGCATCAGGCTGCCTGCGAGGTAGTAGCAGCACGTCGCAAACAGTGCGGTCTGCCCGTATCGTCATCTCGATGACCCCATTTCCCCGGCATCTCTCAGCGGCTGCCAGCAAAACGCCAGCATCGCGCTTCACTGAAGCCGACTTCCGTGCCCGCGAGATTTTTTTTTTCTCTCTTCTGCTTCTTCTGGCCTTCCTAGTTCCAGCGAAAGCTCGCGTTCGTTCCAAGAGGCTGTTTGATGCGTTAGCTCTCGCTAGAGCATCTTGGCTCTGGTCGCCTGCAAGAGTCACGTGACTTGCGCTCTGCTTACGTGCTTGATCGTTCGCCGTCTGTACATCCTTGCCATCTGTGAAGCTGCCGAAGGAGTTTCGATGCCGTCGAGATCACTGGAGTGCCTGTCTTGCCGTGTTGCTCAGGTCTGGCACTGTCAGCAGCAGCGTCTGTGTGCGCACCCGCGAACTGGCCTTGAACCGACCAACAACGATGCACGCTGCTGGTCATCTTCAGCTTAATTAATTGATCTCGCGGCTTGGCATTGACCGCTGTGTCAGGCTTGGTCCAGATCCGGCGTCTGTGGGGAACTTGATGCAAGCTGGCCACTCACGCGCCTAACGTCAAACGCGTTTTAGAGCCCCGTTGTCACTGTTTGTGCTTTTGGCCATGACGACCAACGAGGAAGCGCAAGTGATATGGTGATGGAGGTTGCGTCGAGTTTCGCACGGCTGAAGTGCACTCTTGACCCCTAAATTAAGTGACCCCTGAGGGTAGAAAACTAAACACAAAAGCTTTCGAGTGAACGCACTTGAAACTTGGCAGCTTTTGTGGTGATAAAAGCTGAATCTGCCGAGTTGGTTCATCGTTTCATCTATGATCATCTAGCTTTGCACCTCGTGAACCAACCCGCGTAAGTGTCCAGAAACAGCGGATAGGACATCGACTGCACGTGTTTTATCCATTTAGCATCGGACTCGACGATCATCATTTCAGAAGTGCTCGTGCGCTGCTTTGACTATAGGTGAGAAAATACGCGTTTATTTTCTGTGAACGAACTTTGGCTGTCACGATTACATGCTTTGCCAAGACTGTTCAAAATCTGCATAGCGAGGGCCTTATGCCCACAATGCGCTTTGTTCTGACTGCACAGCGGCAGTCGACTTGCAGAACACGTGGGCCACTGAGTGACGGCTTCCCGTTGTCTTCACACCTCCAGTTCTGTATCCTTCCATTTGTTGATACCTGCACTTTCGCTTTAACCCTCTCGCTTTCCCTTCCTCGGCAAGGAAACTCTGAAGTATTGCTACTGCGTCATTATTTTCCTCGTTCTGGTTAAAAAAAATTCGCCAAAGACCTGTTAGTTTTGATTAGAGATAAAACCCTTCAAAGCTGAAGGGAGGTGCGATTGCAGCAACTCGGATCGCTTGTTGCAGCGTCTTGTGTTGCACTTGGGAGTAATCTTTAAAAAAAAACAACCAAAAAACGCCACCACCGTCACCCCCTCCATTGCATGACCACGATATTGGCTAAAGCCAAGAAGAGGAAAGGTGGGCCTATTGTTAGCCAGCGAATCGGGATCATTGGCTAATCAGTGAGCACATAGTCCGAAACCTGTCAGCCCTTATATACCCAAGGCGACAGCCCCAGGAGTTACACAGACATCCCAGAGGCGTGCAGAGGTGTGTAAGACATTCCAGCTGTGTACGGCCTCCTGACGGCGCAGAAGGTCGTAGTTCAGTGTCGCATCGTATCACATACTTCGGAGGCAGACATTTAGGGAGAGACAGTCTCGAGAACTCCCTCCCCTCACGCCTTGCTGTCGTCTCTTGTGACACCTCCTTGTCCCGGACATCGATTGGTTCCTGTGCTGTGAATGGCGCGAGCTTTGTTGCCTGCAAGCCACTGACGTATTAGTCCCAGACAGCCACGTTAACCACAAGGCTGTAGTGCGCAGATCTGGCAATCGCTCGTGTTTGTCAACAACTGCATTGTGGGATACCGAGGAGCCGCTCCGTTCTGCGACGCGCCGAAAGACAGCTGCATGATAATCAGCATGCGACGAGAGTGTCCCGCATGTTTGCCCGTCGCGTGACTTAAACTTTGGCATAGATTTGTGCGACGAAAGTTTCAGTAAAAACTTACTGCGTCGATCCCTTGAAAGACTAGCCCGAAACTTACAAGACTGCTTGTAAATTCACCGCGGAAGGTTATACCTTTGGCTTAGTGCGTGAATCGTTATGCGCTAAACTGCGGATCGAAAACGTCCGAGTAATTCACAAGAAAGACGAAGAAGACGTGCTGTTGTTCAAACGGTTTGACGACGAACGCTCTGGAATATGGATCAAAACGAGGCTGTCACCGTTCCCATGGACAGCGGACTAGATCTGAAGCATGCCGACTCCAACAACTCCATCCCTCCACCCCCTCCCCCTCCCGTCCCCCCGGTAGCCACGGCGGAATCGGACGATCTGCTTGACACCCCCGACGAGGAGAAGGTGGAGGTGCAGCCTCAAGAGGCGGAGGAAGAAAAGATCATCGTCAAGGAGGACAAGGAAGGTAACTCTCGCTGCACAACTCGTGCTGTCTTTGAGCGTGAACGATCTTCCGTGTTAGAACTGGCCAATGGTGGATTTGGGGGGAGAACAGATGACGAAAGACGAATATGGGTTTGAAGGGGGGAGGAAAAACATCAAATATTGAAGTTTATTATATTAGATTTAATGGGGAAGTACTAGTTCTTATCTGCATCCTTTTCCCTCCTGGTCCCTACCTTTCCCCTATCCGGACTTCTGCTCCCTCCTTTACATACTCTATCGTGAACTCCCCCACCTACTCGCTCTCTCTCACACACACACGCTCAAAACCCACTGACCCACCTAGCCACCCACCCACTCACTTACTCACTGTGTGGCCTATACACATATACACACTCAAATATTATGCCTAAATAACTACAGTCGAGTTACCATGTCAAAATATAACATCCGCCGCCCTTACCCCCTGAAAAACGTCAAGCGTTCTTAACTGTGGCTAGAATTAATTTGATAGTTACTGATCGTTAACTTTAGGAACAATTAAGCTGCAGTCACGGTTCTACTCCTTGCTGATGGGTGCCTAAACACTGTAAGAAAGAGCGTACAAAGGCATTGAAACGTAAAGTTAACCTGACATTTTTGTTCTAAGCAATAAAATGCCTTTTAAATCTGGAAGGCATCTTTTTAAAACAAACTTCAAAAGCTGTCTGTGGGTGTGTCGGGTTGAACGGGCAAGTATATCGATGTTCCACTGACGGTGCGGTCATAGAGTCATTTGTCGTTAGTAGTGAGGGACTCGAACACGCTTTACAGTATGAAACGGGCAATGTAGTGAAAAATAAAGTTACAGAGACTCCTGAATAAACTTCGCATAAACAACGAAGACCTTGGCTGAAATAACTGAGAGGTTGACATTTTCGTACAGAGATCCTTTCGACTGAACAGGCCCTTGAGATATCGGCAAATAATTAAGGTGCTTGTTCGCTAGTTTGAGGTGAAACTCGTGCGAAATATGTTCACAATTTTGGAATAGACTGCGAAGTCTAGATAGAGACCTTTGTGCAGAATGTACAGCCGTGGTGACGTTAACGCCATACTGAAATTACAGAACAGTATTTTTCACATTTGCTGCGGAATAGGTTTTCGCCAACAAAATTCCATAGCAGAGTTGTTCGTGCCCAGACTGTTCAGCTGGGCAGGACAAACATCGGAAGTATTGTCCTGCAGCTAAGTACAGTCTTTAGACCGAAAGTGCCGATCAGGCTTCGGTCCATTCAATAACAGAATCGTCACGCATTTTAGACTTGATTTGAATAACATATAATATATATAACATATAATATATCTATAACACATATATAATATGCGCCTCAGTTGGTGTGGTTTTCATTTTTGTTTCTGGCACACCGGGTATGTCTTTTAGTTTCCGCGGCTGCTTCAAGCGCCAACAGAATTTCGTTGAAGGGTTTTTCTTACGCTGTCAAAAGTGTGTAGAAAATTTCACAGGGACTATGCGACTATGAAGTGACAAGAGCAGTCACCCTGCAGACCTGGTTATTAACGTAATAAGGGGTTTGCTTATTGGGGAGGACTCTACCGGTGGCGTTTCATCCCCCCCCCCCACTCCACAAGCTCTTTTTTCCGAGAGAGAGAGAGAGAGAAGAAAGAGAGAGAGAGAAGAAAGAGAGAGGAAAGCTGTCTTTTTTTCGAGAGAGAGAGAAGAAAGAGAGAGAGAGAAGAAAGAGAGAGAAAAGAGAGAGAGAGAAGAAAGAGAGAGGAAAGAGAGAGAGAAGAAAGAGAGAGAGAAGAAAAAGAGAGAGAGAAGAGAGAGAGAAAGAGAGAGAGAGAGAAAGAGCCAGACTGAGTAGGTGTGCTAGAAATTCAACCACCA
>SMGT01006394.1:846802-867044 GCA_004794575.1 Lanistes nyassanus
CAGACCACCCCTCTCTTCCTCTCACTTCCTATCCAGACCACCCCTCTCTTCCTCTCACTTCCTATCTAGATGTCTACGGAAAAAATGTCCACCCAGATCAGCGGGAGAGAAGAAGACAACTGTTCATCTTGGCCAGATCAGACAACCTGTGCTGGCTAACATGAGAACTTACCTCCAGTGAGTTTAGGCAGTCAACTTGTGCATCAGCACTTTTAATGTAGTTCCTAATCAATGGCAGGTGGTGATCGATGTGCTGTGGGCAAAGTAGAAACAAAACTCAAATTGAGCTGAATATTTCTGGTTTTTTTGAATGCTTTGAATCCTCAAGTTTAGTTATTAAATGTACCTTGGCAGTCAATGCCTCTTTTACACAGAACTAAATGGAATGAAAACTGCAGGAAAGAGCATAGGAAAACAGTTTATCTTATCAACTAAAAGGGCAAAACACAGACAGTCGACGTTTTGGGGAATTACCCTTTCGTCAGGACAAGGACAAAAGAAAAACACAGGGAAAACTAAACACACTACAACAGACAATGAACTGATCAACAACACTTGGAAAAACTGTTACTTGACCAGACAAAACACTAATAAAGCAACAACACAACACAGGTGATTACAGTCAAGGTGTAACGTTTATAGAACAAATATTAGAACGAATGACTGCTACTTGGAGTGGTAAAGGATAGGAAAACAGTTAATCTAAACCAAGTATGTTTACTTTTTGTCCTTGTCTTGACGAACGGTAATGCCCTGAAACATCGACTTTTGTTTCGTCGTTTTATTGGATCCAGATTAACTGTCTTCCAATCCTTTACCAGTCCAAGTAGCAGTCATTCGTTCTAATATTTGGAAAGAGCATATCTAAGTGCATGCAACAGAAATGATTTGTGTACTAAATCAGACAGGACTAGTTTTTCACTAAAGTTTTAATTTGGGGGTAATCCTTTTCTCAGAACAGGATGAAATCTCTGCTGTAGACAGCTTGACAATAGACAAACATGATATGATATTTCTCGATCTAAAATCTAAAATTGCCATGTTACTTTTAACAAGTACTCTTTTTCCAATCTGTGAAAACTGCACTGCAATTCACATGGCAGGGTACAACAACAACAAAGGGTAATGATGGGTGCTAGAGATAACAGGGAGGGAAAGCTAGAGTAACCAATGACAACCCCAGCCAGCCAGCCTAGTCAATAGGGGCTATATTAAGAAGGAACCTAACCTGTGTGAACACAAGATCTGACCCCACATCCTTCACATTCTTACTTACAAAGGTGAATAGCCACTATGCCATGGGCCTCCCCTACACATGAGATAATTCCTGACCTTCCGAACTGATTGCATGGCAGCGGGTCCTTGTTTGCTGGATTCTTGAAGTGGCAGGTCCACTACAGACTTCACAACCACCTGATGCACATCACTGATGTCAATGTTGTATGCATGCCTACAGACAATAAAAACAGGCATCTTGGTTTACAAATGCTCTTGATGCGAGGCAAAGAATTCAGATCCTGAAATTCCATAGGCTATAAAAGAAATTTTAAAAGCTTGAAGAGACACATTCAAGACAGCAAGAGATGTACACTTTGGACAGCATGCAGCATATCCTTCCCAGTACATGAATTAATCTGTGCTAACCATCCATTAGCTAATGAAAACTGCTAAGAAATCCCAGTGGCAAGGCACAAACCCTAACAAAGATATAATTAATGACTTCACATATTGTGATATAATTAATGATTTCACACATTGTGATATAATTAATGACTTCAAATGTTGTGATATAATTAATGATTTCACACATTGTGATATAATTAATGCTTTCACATGCTGTGATATAATTAATGATTTCACACATTGGCATAATTAATGATTTCACATATTGTGATATAATTAATGATTGCACATATTGTGATATAATAATTTCACATATTGTGAGTGCCTAAAAAATGTGGTGTTTGATTCAAGAAGCATAACCGTCACCAGGAAAACTTCTATCACTCAGGACAACTTGAAGTGAAGGAAACTGATATATCAGTCTTTTTCAGAAATCTCATCCAGGCAGCCTCTTCAATTGTCAGATGACCTTATTAATTATGCTTTTTGTTCTTCATGTGACATTTTCCCCCAGTGATGTATTTTCTTAAAATGCAACCTACTTGAGAGAGTTGATCTCAAGAACCAAGTTTTCTGTGCTAACTCCTTCCTCCTGGGCTCTCTTCAGAGTATCCACAACTTCCATATAGAATGCTGGAAAAAACCCATGGGAAGTCAGTTACACAACAGCAATGACGAACCACAATTGTTTAAAAAAAACAGCTGTCATGAACGAAAGCACAAATAAATCTTACTAAACCTCTGCACCGAGTCAGTAGCAAAACATCATCAGTGCACACCAAGCATTTAACAGTAAATTCATTAAAAAAAACATGGCTGACACATTGCTGATCATGAAAACACACTTGGATTTCCAATGGTCTGCTTTGCATCCCTAGTTCAGTGCAAGCACCAGGAGACACAGTCCAGGCATGACAGAACACTGGCAATACCTGGCCCCTTCATGTGGCATTCCAGTCCTTTGGAGACAATAAAGGGAGGTAATGCTCAGTTGGGGACTGCTTCCTGACAGCAGATAGATGTTTTTGTTTTATTGTGTTTATGAGAATTATTGTACAGATAATATTCTTAAGGTTAATGAGCAAGAACTGTGCCTAGAGATGTTTAGGAGTTGCACCTGTAATTAAGCTTCTTCGGTCCTTGTGAGGTTGGTCATGTTTTGTACTTTGTTGTTAACTGAGAAATGAAAAGAACACGACTGCTTGGGCAAAAGTGGTACTAAATGATGGAATCATTGGCACAAGTCCCCAGGAGTCGTTCTGCAAAGCACTAACCCCCCCCCCCCACCACCACCACCAAAAACAAACAAAAACAGCACTCAAAAGAAGTGTGACAGCACAAACAATAAAGCAAACATTTTGCAGTAAACAAAATTGTCAAATTCCTCTTTGGAACAAGACTTGTAATATTTTTCAAGTTTGGGGATTATGAATGAAGATGTTGTATATGTATACATGCATGAATATCTCAATATGTATGCTTTGTGTGTGTGGGGGGGGGGGTGAGGGCAAGACTGTGTGTAGGTTGTGTGCACACATCCAGGCATGTGCTTAAACGTGTATGTTTACTGTCAAAATTGTTAGGCTAAGTAAAGCTAGCTACTTCCATTATATATACATATACACATATACATGAAAAACAGCAAACCATATTAAAATAAAAATGGTAAGCAGATATTTATTTGACCATCATTATACCATTCCACATAGTTTGTAAAAAATGTAATCAAACAATATTTTTTTAAATTCTATATATTTTTTAAAAATCTGTTTAATATCTTTATACAAATACAATCGTATAAAATTCATGGAAAAACAACCTGCTGGAATTCTGTTTATATACCACAAGTAATACTTTAACAATACTCTCTTCTTACCTTAATTTCCGTCACAACTTTGACAGCTATGCTTGGCACCATCCTCGTATCATTTCTCATCACTTCCCCATGAAATGAGTGGGTTTTTTTTAACCTCTTATCATGTAATAGATAAGATGCACTACATACCGACATTAGGCCAACATACTGTGTATGTAGATAGGTAGGAAGGCAAAACATTTGGCCAGAACGGTGTATTACATTCTAATGCAGATTTTTACTCCTCAGGATATTTTACAAACATTTTCCCCGCCCTCAACACACGAGCAAAACTAAAAGTCCACCACCCATGCTGCCCAAGTCACTAAAGATTCCCTGAGCAGGTGAATTATCCTGTAGAGGTTTGTCACTACCGACTGGCACCATAAACACAACATATTTAACACCTGCTTCAGACAGTCATGAGCAAAATCAACACCAGAAATCACCCACAAGCACACCAGGTCCAGCACAAAGACAGTCCAGGGAACAGCGGATTCAATGAACAGAGACGCTGTCAATTCACATGAACATATGATAAACTCCATTACCAGCCTAGCCCAGAATTGTAACGGGTAGTACAAGAAACCACCGTAGTTCAACAAAAATGTTTCATCTGACACTGCAGTCCACACATGCACACAGTCTATGCACAGTCGTATCCAGGTGCTGAGGCTCCTGATTTGTGCTTCTGTCAGTTCACAGAAAACTTCATAGTTGATGAACCACAAAACACAAGTGGAACACACAAACATGAGGACTATGGGGAAAAGGAGAAATAAATGCTTACTGCCAAGATCATCATGCTCCGAGCCTTCTGACGGCAAAGAGTTCTCATCCATATCCGAGTCTGGTAAACTATCAGCATCCTCCTCGCTTTCTTCATCTCGTGGGACAAGTGCCTCCCCCCACTCACACCCTGCCTGCTCGCCTTCATCATCACTTTCCACTTCCTCTTGGAAACGAAATGCATGGCTCCTGGCTCCAAATTCTGGTGTGACATCTATGAAAGGGATGAAAAACATCATTGAAAGAATCAGGTTCAAGCTTGGCAGCAGTTCCCCCTTCAACCACACATGCACTCTCTCCCTCTCTCCTTCAAATTCAGGAAAGTTAAATGCTCTTTCCAGATACAACCCAAGTAAAACTATAGTCACCCTAGTTTATAATGAATGTATACATTTATCTAACACCCTTAGCTAAGGAAATAAGCATAACAGTGTATGTTGTAGTAAAACGTAGATCTCATCGAAGAGTAAAACTGGATGAATACAACCTGTTGTATTATGTTCAACTGAAATGTGATAGTACCCAACATATATATCTGTCAGTCTGGTGAGCATCATCATGCGTACCTGGAATTTCCTGCCTTTTGTCGTCATTGTCAAACTTGTCAAATGACGGATGGGCCTGAAGCCGAATGTCAGAAGGCAGGACAACATCTGGACCAACCTTAACCTGTTCCAACATTTTTTTTAAAATCCAGCACCAATCAGTGTTTTATAAACTATTCAATGAGATTTTCTTTCTTTTTTTCGTTATAAAACACACAGGTGTGGGTATATGCGCATCTTCGCCCACACATAAAACACACACACACTTTGTCTTGCTTCCTTGTCACCGACTTTGTCGTCACCACCACTGCTGCCACTGTCCCTGCTGTCAGAATCATTATCTCTCACATCAACTTCAATTACTCAGGGCCAAAAAAACAAGCAAGTTTGTCCAGCAACTCACATTTGTTGACAATAATGTTCGTGGCCGAACCTGGGTGTTTCTGTAGACAGTCACACCATTGCACATTATGGCACCAGTTATCACACAGCTGTCTTCCACGGTAACCTCATCCCAAAGGTAACATCCTTCAAGTGTTACGTTACCACCTAAGGAGAACAAAGGAAATCTATGTACAGCCTACGAAGGTGTCTATCCAGTGAAATTAATCAAATGTTGAATTACAAAGTTGACTGATTACAAAAACAGCTGCATGTGATTTTCTCGTGTCACAAATGTTATATATAATGGTACAGAACAAAAATTGGACTTGTCATTTTAGAGACTAGCTATAGTTGCATGTTACCAAGAAATTACTGACAACATATGCAGTAAACCAAAGCAAGAGTCTGGGCCGTTGAACAACCAGCCACCAAAGTTGATAAATAACCTACAATAAGCACCAAACACTGTTACCTATTTCTCCTGTCTGATAATTTAGACATGCTTTCACCAATCCAGCTGCTTGCTCTGGCAGTCTAATATTAGTAATAATGATGCACTCACCTATTTTGCAGTTTTTTCCAATGACAGAATTGGAGATACGTGTTCCACTCTGTACAGATGAGCCACTGCTGATCACCACATTCTCCTCTAGATTGCATTCTCTGAATAATATACGACATGCAATGACAGCAGCCACAATTCTGTGACCAGAAATCCAAATCATCCCAGACAGCTCTAAAGTGTAGCACCTGTCAATTTAGGTACCTAAATAATAAAATATTTTTTTTACAATTCTGTTGTGTAATACAGTTTCTGCATCTGGACATAGTTATATAAATCCTTTTAACTTGCACTAACACCTACAAATTTTAAAATCAAAACAAAGAATAGAAAAAAACTCAAACAGTTAATCCTAACATTCAAGACAACAGCCTTCATGAGACTGTCAAGGTAAAAAGTTTTTTTGATATATTAAAATGACTCCTGCCAAGATTTTAACAAAAGCCATGTAACTGGCTCCCAAGGCTTCGTGGTACTAAAACATTCCTAATTCACCAGAATAGTTACTGTAACAAACAACATGCCATTACCTGGCAAGTTTGACATCTTTGCTAAGATAAATATTGTGTCTGCGGACAGAAATTGGCTCTCTTCGGTCACCGATCATGCTATCTGCTGTCAAAGGACACACCCATCGCTGAATAATATCACGACTGCAAAAACAATGACAGAAACGGTTCAAGACACGATTTAAAGAAATAGACGCTCTTAGTAATCCCCACTAACAGGATGCTAGGAAAAATACATGTAATCTTAAATAGATGCACTTTGAACTTTTAGTTCTGTATACAAAATGCATGGGAATAGGAACTGTATCAAGCAAGTCCTACATACCACAAAATGGATGGTCAATGGTTCTCATATTTTTATGATTTTAAGTGACTTTGAAAAATAACAACAAAACCTCAAACAACAAACTTCATTCACACATTATTTATACTAAAAATTGTAGAAGAAAAAGACTACCTTTACTTAAATGATGCCAGACATTTAGTTCTGAATTTGCTGCTCTTTCAAAATATGAGCAAAGTGGCATAATTAAAAGTGCATCATATGAATAAATCAGTGGCATAAACTGACAATCCCATAATACAACATGAAATAGCTGAAACAGGCAATATTTGCTCTTTCATTCACCAGTTCCAGAATTTGTTGTCTTAAGACCAACAAAAGATATATTTGCTAATTTTCATAGACAAATTCTGTCTTTTGGAAGAACACACTTACATTTTCATCAAAAATATCACATCAACTGAAAGCCCATAGTAAATTTCGCCAGTTGCTCTATCAGAGTTGTATCCTGCTTAAATAAAATTATGAGACATAACTACAGAGAGAAACAGCTACTTAAATTCATCTGTTTCTTCCCTTTCTACACTGGATTTTATCACACAGGTTTTTTTGAAACTCCACAAATCACTTGGTTAGGTATCCTCCTGCATCCAATCTACAAATCGAAAAAACAATTTGGGACATGGCAAATGTGTTACTCTGTTTGTTTCAAAAGTGCACTCCTTGGGCTTGGCTGCACAAGCATTGCTATTTGTATCCATATGCATAGGTGACTGTAAATATAGGAGGGTCAAAGGGGTGTCTTAATGGAACTTTCATTACTGGGAAAAGGAACTGCAACCCTCAGGCATGCTCACTCGGATCCATGTGGTTAACACTAACATCTGATGTGCTGATCATAAGGCTGCACTATAGCAGCATCCAGTGAACGTTTACTCAGTGCAGGGTAGGGTAAGGGACAGTGCAGGGTAGGGTAAGGGGAAGTTCAACTGTTGGTAGGTCAGTAAGTTGAAAGGGACACCAACCTGACAGTGTCGTACATGTAAGGGTTGGTGACACGTGCACAGTACTCATCTCTTATGATGCTGATGTGAATGGTGTTACCAAGAATCTGCCACACACCACAACACATTAATTAGCACCACATACAGATCAGCACAATAAGTGGATCAGCACAACATATCAAGTTCAGTTTGCACTTGAAACTTAAAACTACTGATCGGGGGTACGGAGGTCTGGGAAAACTCACTAGTAAAATCAGAGATGGTCTATTTACAGATGGTGAAGTGCACTACTGGGAAAAATTAAGCCAAAATCAGGCACCGCCTCTAGTGGCCAGCACATGGCATTTGGAGGGGAGGTAATCCAGTATTGTTTGCCCTAGCAATTAGAAACTCTTAGATTATACAGTCTATGACAAGCTGTAGCAAAGTCTTATGCCTAGAAAATCTTTCTTATTTATTTTACAGGCAGCATCTGGAAATAAGGAAAACAAATTAATACTGCAATCAAAACAAAGCATATACAGCCTAATTCTAGAGTTAGCACATCAGGATCTAACTTCTGGTGCAGCTAATCTGTCTCTCACACACACAATGTGCAAGGAAACATGCAGCCATGTGACTCATTATGACTTGTGGTTGTGAATGAACATGGCCAGCATTGTGACAAACAGGAAATGGAGGACAGGACATATGTTACAATAACATGTTCTTCCACAAAAGTGCCAATGAGCAAATGTCAGCAAAAAGAAGAGGCAGGCAGGACTACTGGAAGCATTGTTCTTATGCCCACCACACATTTTCCACAGAAAGAAAACCACCTTGCCAGGGCCTGCGTGTGGGAAAACAGGACGGAAAAAATTTTTAAAAATATAAATATATTATAATCTAAAGACCTACTCTTTCTGTGTCCAGTGCTGCCTTGGGAACTTACACACAACATCTGGCAATCTCAGCTATCCACTCTGACAGCAGAAGAACAGCAAGAGCTAAAGAAGCTAAGTGTTTGTAAAACAACCAGGAAAAAAATCCACCCCCACACCCCCCCCCAAAAAAACAAACAACCCCCCCCCCCCAACCAACAAACTTAGAATATCTCCTTCATCTTGGCCATATTGCATGTAAATTCTGCTTACCTCCTCATTGATGAGAATACCCCGCACAAAATCATCCAGGGAGGAATAGTCAAAGTTGTCTGTAAACAGCTGAGGCACTGCAGGTGTGCACACACACAACTGGCAGTCCATCAAGTCTTGGTGAATGATGATGTCTTGGTTCTCATCAAAAACCTCCTGAAATCAGAATCTCGGCTGAAAATTGCATCTAACTTTTTTTCTACCAATTATTTTTGTAATCTGGTGAACTAAAGGTTTTAGTAAAAAAAACAACAAACAACAACAACAACAAAATTATCAAAGAACAAATGAGAACAGAGCGCTATAAAATCGTCAATGGACAATCCCAACAAGGTACTGGCAGCGCTAGACATACCCGTATGCTGACGTATGCAAACAAGGGTCTAGGGTCGTTTAAAAGAAAGGGATGGCAGATCTTCTAAAAGATCTGCCACGCTCCTTACTTTCGATTCTCTCTTTGCTACGTGTTTGGGTACGGTAGGCTCCCTTGATTGCATACGTCAGCATACGGGTATGTCTAGCGCTGC
This sequence comes from Lanistes nyassanus, assembly GCA_004794575.1. Lineage (NCBI taxonomy): Eukaryota > Metazoa > Mollusca > Gastropoda > Architaenioglossa > Ampullariidae > Lanistes > Lanistes nyassanus. Next base: position 856,017 of record SMGT01006394.1, read on the forward strand.
CAGTACCTTGTTGGGATTGTCCATTGACGATTTTATAGCGCTCTGTTCTCATTTGTTCTTTGTTAATTATATTGTGCACCTTGAGAATTCCATGTATTTGTCCTATGTTGTGTTTGTCTTGGATCCCAGTCGTCAACCTACGCTTAGTGAGCGAGTTGACGATATAAAATAGGGATCCGCTGTATGCACACGTTGTACACCGAGGGTTAGCCGTGTGAAGACTAGGGTCGTTTAAAAGAAAGGGGCGGCAGATCTTTTAGAAGATCTGCCACGCTCCTTACTTTCGATTCTCTCTTTGCTACGTGTATGGGTACGATAGGCTCCCTTGTTTGCATACGTCAGCATACGGTTGTGTCTAGCGCTGCCAGTACCTTGTTGGGATTGTCCATTAACAAAAAAAAACCTTAAATTGTACAACACATGCCAGTCACAAACCTTCTCTCACACCCATATTAATGACATGACTGAAACATTAATTTAGAGCCATTATTGTGGCACCCCAGCTACATGGATCCTTTTAAATGCAACCATTTGAATTTTGTCATTACTCAGCAAAAAGCAGATTTGAATTGCATATTTGGCATCGCTCAGCCACAAAGGTAACCTCTCTGCACCCATTTTCATTTCAAGATCAAACAGATAACACGTGTAATTATTCTACCATTAAAATAATGTGCAACAACCAGAAGAAAATTTCTAAGATAGTATGAAAGCCACAGCGGTGCTGTTCAGTGCTAAGTTCAGCCCAACTTACTACGGGCACTTTGGGGTTCTTATCCAGGCCAGTCTTCTGGTAGTGATAGACACGCTGTGTTGATGGGTCCACAGCCAGCAGAATGTTGTCATCAGCACAGCGAGTACGATGCATAGGCATAACTCTCTTGAACAACATGGTCATAACTGACGACTTTGTCTTCTCTCGACGCTTTCTGGGAAAGGAATACTGTTTAAAACTCCACTGTTTCCTATATGCTGACTCTAATTCAAAAGGTTTTTTAATTCAACTTAATTCAATGATGAGGTTATTTTCATTCAGAGCACTATGTTTGCTATTGAACTTTAGACATTTAGAATAAATTAACAGTTTCATTATTTTCAATCACAAAATTATATTGATTTCTTCTTTTAAAAAATGCATCTGCAATCTGATGGTCAAACACTAGTCACTCCCTTTAAAACTAGGAAAGGATTAGAGAAGTTTGTTTTAAGCAATGAGAATCTTTACATGTGCAAAAACAACAAATGAGCACTGTGCACTTTAGAGACAGAGGAAAAACCAGGAACCCTACTTGTGCTCCTCCATAAGCGCCTTGAGGTTGACGTTAGCAATGACATCACCAGACACCAGAAAAAAGTCATTTTTGATCAGAGATTTGGCATCTATTTCCCGCAGAGCATCGCCTACTGATAAACAGCCTTCGGCAAGAACTGGTTTCACCATCATAGACGATCCATTCTTGCTCCATCGGGAATTGCTACAGCAAACAGAATGAGGACCTTGAACTAAATTGAAGTTAGTTTGCCCTTTCTCCTTTCTACAGACAACAGAGTGAACCAAGCTGGAAATAAAATAAACAGTTAACTTCCATCTAAATAATGAAAAGATATAAGACCCAGCCCAATTCCAGAACACAACTGCAAAGCATGTGGGGGGGGGGGAACCCAAACTAATGGTATACAAAACAACATATAGGCCACGAAAGAACAACAAAATAAACACCCTACTATCATAAAACGTCTGATTATCGATACAGTCGAATCCGGTTAATGGGACTACCGGATAATCGGACCAGCCGCTTATTCGGACCGAATCTTAAAGAACCGAAACAAATCCTGTGTACATAAGCCTAATATTATTCGCTTATTTGGACCAAAATTCAGCTTAAACGGACCAAAGAACGTGACAGCGAATAAGAAAAAGAAGACGCAAGTCGCCTGCGTACAGCGGATGTAAAGCGTACAGCACGTGCCGTCTTAATTGTAACATGGGGCATGTTCGAGTAATCGGACCAGCGGTTATTAGGACCACTCCCGATGTGGTCCGATTAACCGGATTCGACTGTATATGTAGAGTGCTCTACACTAGGCATCACAATACAGTATGGAGATCTTTTAAAATGGCAGCTCTGACCTTATGTGTGCTCGTATCTGATCAGCAAGATGGCAGCAAAACACAAAGACTTCTTGAACTCCAGAGGATGCCAAAAACTCCAGCGTATAGTCCAGCATGGGAACATTCACCAAAGGCAGCAATGCCTGCCATGAACAAAATTATAACCTCAGTTATGTTGTTTTTCCATATTACTTGTAATGTACTCTAAGACAGGAACAGTTGTCACAGACGCCAATGGCTATGCCAGATCATGACATACAATAACAGACCCCCTATTCGTCCACTAGCTATAGTGTTGATAATGTGATGTGTTTCCCTGCACTTTGCTGACATGATACATCTCAACTCGTGTGAGCTAGCGAGAACATCTTTCTCTCAAGGCTTGTTTCTTCCAACAACAATAATATTATTTCCTGAGATTTTCAGTTTAGCTATGTGGGACTGGGAATTAGAATCTTGCTAGTCCAGCAGTGGGAGAGGGGCGGGGGGCAGTAGGGGAATATTGAGTTATACTTAGGTAAACCTTCAGAAAATTCTATTTCTCAAACTCTGATCAGCACCACTGTGTAAATCTTTGCCCGAGTCCAAATGAATTAAAATAGTTCCAAGATATAAACAAGAACATCTTTCAGATGTGTTTCTTGCTCATGAAAAATCACATTCATAATCAGATAATTGTTCTACATCATTTGAAACAGAAACAGTCACAATGGGGTAACTTTTTGATCCTGACACCTTTGCACTTAAAACAGCCCACCAAAAACAATACTGACATTTGACTTTAGTTTTAAGCACATGCACCACTGCATCCTTAGTCCTTTACATATAGTCAGCCTATTCAGGAGGGAATGAAACATCAAAAGAGTGGTCACCACTGTAATGAACAGCTGATTTGAGCTGTGTTAAATGGTTAACTTCTCTCCTCTGCATCAGGACACGAGTCCTGGACAGGTAATACATTACCCTTCCCACCAGATACATTCAGCCTGTCCCTTATAGGTACTCTCCCATCAAGGACTGTCAAAATAAGCTGACAGTCATAACCATAAATTTAAGTATGCTATGCAGCTCATAATTTTAATGTGATTAATGTTCTTTATATTTGAATTTTTGTTGGATGTATGGTTCAATCATCACTAATTTGTAATAATAGGGTTGGTGGCATCCCACTGACAGTAGATTGGGTGATTCGCTTTGTCAATTAGGGCATATCGGATTTCCCTTTAAACGTTCTCGAAAGATTTAGATAAAATAATTTGATAATTATTATCTGGACAACATGAACTAACGATGTCTTCGAGATTTTAAAACCTGGTTGCAGACAACTGATTGCATCAGATTTACTTTTAGATTAAAAACAAAAATTAAGCATTCTTACCCGAGGTTTTTCCTGAGTAACCGGCCCAAACCGAACATTGAAGCTGTCTGCAATTACAACAGCTTGAAGGATTTCTTCTTGCTTTAGATGATCTTTTTGGGGGGCCATTATGAGTTTTGTGAGGTTTTATTTACAAGTGCCGACGTAGAATGGAAACACACTGACACTGTCAAATCTTATTATTTCAGGTTCGAATATACAAAGCCCACGCGCATCAATCCATAAATGATAATTGCTGAAATAATACAAGAAGCAATGTTTACAGGCTACATGCATCTATCGAATTATTTGCGTCTCCTCTGTTGCGTGAAAAGTAAACAAGCCGTGCAAAGATGCAAACACCACATGTAATTGCTGACAAAATGTAGACGATGCAGGGGAGTGCATTCTGACTAACTTCCGCTATGAGGGAGTCTAAACTTTTTCGTCATTCACTGGAGACTGCTGGTAAGTAAAAAAAAAAGTGAAGAATAATCGCCGCTGCCTGTTTTTTCATCGGTTATGAGGATTTTATACACTACGTTGTTTTGTTGGACGTTATTCACAAACTGTCATTCCCAGTGAATTCACGATCAATTGAAGATTTTAATTGGACAATTGAGAGACAGAAGTGGATTCTGCACACCCTCTCTCCTGAGTTGGGGAGTGCCCGGAATCCGGGAATGTGTTCGCGTCTATAGTTACAATATGTGTAGTTATAAATGATACTTCATTTACTTGTTCTAATGAACGAACTGTTGTCAAAACGAAAATTTTAACACAGAGAGAAACAGAAAGTCATCCGTCAAAATTCTTAAAAATCTCTTAACAATAACAGTTGAGTTATCAGCTGAAACTGAACTTTGCTGCAAGGGAGAAAACAGCAATAAAAGATCAAATAAAATAATAGGAGTAGCACTGAGACAACTTTACCCAGCAACTCTTTCTTGTTGTTTAGTCTTCTTTCCTTCTTGTGGAGCATAGGACCTTAACAGTTGTCCTCTACCTTCTGTGGTCTCTGGTGATCATTTTTGTTCCTTCTAAGACAGGCAGACACCTATGAGTTCTTCCATTCGCATTCCTTTTGGGTCCGTCTCCTGGTCTGCTTTGGGCGCCTTCACTTGCCTTGCGGGTTCCATCTGTTTCTTGTACAAGTTTTGTTTTGTGCAACAGTCTTTAAACTTTACATAAAATTTAGTACAAATTCTGTTTGTTGATTAGTACAATCTTTAGACTTGCATATCTTGTATTGGGCTGGATCTTTCAGTTTGTGAGAGGCGGGGATGGGGGGTGCATTAAATGTTTTGGCGGCATCCCAAGGAGGAAAAGCCATGAACTCCTAGGTGGTACTTTTTTTTTAAGGAAGCAAATGCTAAGCTCCCAAAGCTCACAGAGCCCAACCCTCAGATCCAGTGTTGGTGTACAAGTTCATTTCTTTGTGCAAGCCGTATAGTCTGTAGACTTTGGATATATATATATATATCTTTTAAAAGTTATGTTTGTTGTGAAATACAAACTTTAGACTTCACAGGTCTTAGCCAGTGCATCAGGTTGCAGCTTTTTTTTTTTTTAACAAAGGCTTAAAGTGCACAACAATGATTTTTTGGGTCCTGGTATCATCAATGTCATCCAAATTTATAACATATTCTAAGAGTACATGCACATTTCAGCTCTTCCAAACATTTGCCAACCAAACAGATCATTTTCATGAGATTTTGTGCAACATTTTTGTCATGAAGCGTATCTTCAGTTTAATAATGTATTAATAATGTATTATCAGGTTAAAGGGAGCTAATCCTATCACCATGAGGACTACAGAACGATTTTATGTCTGTAACAGGTTGGCTACAAAAGTGACCACACTTCGTTAGAAATAAGAAATAAATCTCAGCCCTGGGTTTCACACAGATGTTCCATATATGAAATTTCTGTAACATCATGCTCGTTTTTCAAAATTTACTGAGCCCTAAGCAACATCAGGGCTTGATAATTGCCCTAATTGCTTGGTGCAGTTCAGTCATGGGGCAAGTAGAATTCCAACAGCTTGCTAAGTCTTTGTTTCTTATTTCTGCTGGCATTTGACCATATAAGCTTTTCTCATGATGATATCAGGGATGTGGAAATATATTGGCCTGGTGCCCCATGACAGCTAGAAATCTTGTCTTGCCATTAAAAATTAAATGTCACCAGTTTATCAGGTTAAACTTTTCTTCTCTTTCTTTTTTCCCAACTGTTCGTTTTGAAAATGCTTTACCAAGAAAATCTGAGATACCATCGCCCTCCCCTCCCACCACCACCACCACACACCCCCAAAACCCCCAGCTAACATTTTGCTACCCATGGAAATCTAGACAGAGAGAAACCTGCCTCTGTGAGCCTGTTTACCTGTTTACAGTGAGAGTCTTGGGTCCTGGGCTGGCTTGCATGAGCATTTTTATCTCCTGCTTATATGTAAAGGTGCATGTAAAAAACAGTGAATTGGGTTCATGACCACCTTATGATTGGAAGAGCAGCCACAAACGCGCATGCAAGCCAGCCCTGGTCTGTCTGTACATGGCACTTGTTTACAGGCCCTGCTGCTTGTGGTATCACGACTTTTGTTGATGACTTGAGATAAAATAAGGTAAAACTAAAAGATCCCACTTTAGGTATCAAAATAGTCATAATCTACTGGTTTGTGTGGTTTTTATTTGGTTATATAAGGTTTTTTGTTGTACAAAGATCCTTGAAGGATGAAAGGCATGTTCAGAGCTGACCTTTGTCTCCTCAAAGTTACTGCGGCTATCTCATGCCATTAGGCCAGTAGAGGGGGGAGGGACTAGACAGGTTAGGCAGGTGAGTTTTACAGAACTGAGAGACCCCTAGGCCAAGTTTTATAGACGCAAGTGGCCTAATGTAGTGACGTCTGAAAATCTTGGGGAGTCTTAAGGCCAGTAAAATAGGTTGGGGTGGGGTGGGGTATAGACGGGCAAGGAACGAGAAGGGTTGCATATGTAGTGACGTCACACCTTTTGTCCATGTAGACAGGGTACACCGGCAAGTTTTAAGAAGCTGCGAGGCGCCCCAGCAAAGCTTGATGCCGATCTCGATCCCGATGATCCTGTCGGACATGAAGCTGGTGAAATCCTGCAGTTTCATCAGAATCGTGTAAAAGACAGTTTTCATCAAGATCGTGTAGGTAGTTGTACATGATAACGCTGACAAAAAGTTAGTGATGTTTCATCGTGTTCGTGTAAATATAGTCTGTTTTGATTAGGATCGAGCTTGACAGACGTCGCCGATCGAGTTCTGTGCGTGGTTAAAGCTGGCCGAGTGTTCCGCCGGGGAGTAACCGAGTGCCTGAGAAAGCGACTGTTGGGTCGCAGTAGAAAGCAGGCCAAACCTCTTGGCTTTTCCTGTGAACGTGCGGCCCATGTTCGGCGATTTCGCTTTGATGCTTAAAAAAAGCAAGCAAACACTATTCACCAGGCTACACTGGGGGGGGGGGCAGGAAGGGTGCGCGAAGGGTTCTGAATTAGGCTGGGCCGAGCCAGCAGAAACTTCGCCGTCTTTCCTGTGGACCTAAAGGAGCTGAAACTTTGCACGTTAAATCTTTCCCTGCTGGTTGCTTTGACCTGTTTGTATTTATAACTGACCCGCCACACGTCGACGGATGCAGGAGAGTCTTCGTGATTTGGGAGGGTGTATACATGGACTGATTAGAGTGTCTGGGGGGAATGCCGGGAAATTCGGAAGTTGAGAATTGTCTTCAACGCAAAATGCACAGGTAAGGAAAGGGTTTTACATTTTGAAGAGTGCGGTGACATTTACTACACGACTTCAGCGCTCAACCGACTTGAATGCTTTGTTTTATCGTTTTTTGGTGTCTATCTGACGGGAAGATCAATACCGTCTTGTTTGATGACAGTTTCATAGTAGGGAAGGGTTGCACCTGACGAGAGCAAAAAAAGGGGGGGGTGGATCGTTGGCTGCAAAATGTCGTTCATCGAAAAATAATAACTATGCTGTCAGTCAATGGGGACAAAAGACAGCAGTACACTCCCACACCAGCTGTACTTTCATTTTTTTGGATAGACGACTTATACAGGACACGCACGCACGCACGCGCTCTTACACGTGGATGCCACACCGCCACGTGGTGGAAATCAGGATAAGATTAAGTGAATCAGAAAAGTAGATCGTCATTACTCCCCCCCCCCCCCCCCCCACATTCTCGTGTCGAACTAACACATACTGCACAAAAGGGCTTGTATCATGGCAAAAAGAAAAGTTAGGGTCGTACTACTCTCTGCTCCGAGATATTTTGAGCAGTAAGAGAGCGCTCGTGGCTTCTGTACGCTTGCTTTATACTCAGCCGTCCTAGATGGGCTCAGCAGGTCGCGTGTGTACGCGTGTGTAGAAGGAACGTCCAGAGCCACACCCACGTGTATTTCTAAATTTCCCTCCAGGTTTGTATTTTCATCTCTGTACGGTGTGTGTGTGTGTGTGGAGGAGGGAGGGGGAGAGTACAGAAAGTTCACATGCAACTTAAACGGGCGATCGGTTGTTTCCCAAGTACTTGCTGTTGCTGTTGGTGTTAAAAACCTTCCCCAGAATACAGTTGTCACAGTGGGGGTGCTGTCAGCCGTGCCATCCCCATTGCAAAGCTGGCTGTTCTATTTAGCTCAGATTTAAAGTGTAATCTGCCTCGATCGGCTGTCTTCCACCCACTGGTTGGTTTTGTTTGGTTTTTTTTTTGGTTTGGGGTTTTTTGGCGGGGGGGGGGGGGGCTACCTACGTGCCCGATGTTGCCTGTGTGTTGTGGTCTGTCTGTAAATAGAGCGTGGAGTTCAGCAGCCTCGCCTTGTCAGTAGTTGGATTTGCCTTGGTGCACTTAATCCGAGCTATTTCAAACGGTGCTGACACTGGGGTTTTGGGGGTTTTTTGGTACTCGATCTGTATACGTGATATGTCTCGAAGATCAAACTGTGCCAACAAACAATACACAAAAAATACCCTTAGGATCAATTCGTAGGAAAATACTTCGGACATAGTTTGTGTGTAATGTTTTTTGGTCGAGATGCCATCTGGAGCGAGAAGAAGATAATTGTTGTGAAGCTGAGCAGCAAGTCTGTATTATCGGTTGGGGGTTTTTTTCGTAAACTTTATTTTTAAAAAAAAAACTCAGACAACTGGGAGAAGTGCGTGCTGTGGTACGCCGTCTGAAACCAGTTCCTTCAGGTTCACGGGGTCAGCGCTCTAACCACTCAGTCATCCGGTTTTTCCAGTGCTGTTATATAATGTCTAAAACTAAAAGATCGAATTTCAACTTTCCACATCCCCCCCCCCACCACCACCACACACACACACCAGGGGAAAAAAACAATGGCGTGTACGGCAGATGTTCTGCAGATGACTTTCCACTGTGGTTCCTCTTTGTCATCCGACACCACCATGGCGGCATGCCTAAGCCAGCACTCCGTCATTCAAAGTCGTTCAGTTGTCCCCATGCTGGAAGGTTTGTGCTTGGCTGCCTACTCCTCTTCTGCCCTCTCCCCCCACCCATCCCCCTGCCGATCTTGTAGGTTCTGGCTCTCTGCGCCTCTGTCGTTTCCTGACTCGTTCTAGGAAATTATATTATTTGGATTTTCTCGCTGCTGCTGTTCTTTCCGATCCAGAACTTTTGTTTTTCAATTCCGCGGAACAGAGAAAGTCGAGATTTGATAGCTTTGCTTCCCAGATGGAGTAAACGTCGCCTCCAGCATGGAACCGGGTGGGGACAGTGGGGTATAGTTTGTATCCGTACACGTAGGTGTCGGAGGACCCGGCCATGTGTGTGTGTGTGTGTAAACGATGTACACTGTGTGTGTGTGTGTGCGGTCGTGGTGGGAAGGGAGAGTCTCAAAGAAATGTGTCGCGGATTCCGACCTGCCACACTTCAGCCCAGCCTCAGCAGCATCTGTCTCTGTGTGCGGGCAAGCACCCAGAACAGCATGCGCCAGGGTAGAAAACGCGATACGGATCTGGATTTAGAGGGATTTTTTGGGAGGGGTTACTGAAAAAATCTGAAACGAAACAAAAAAAGTTTCTGTCTGGAGGTTGTGAATATATCTGAGTGTAATAGTTCTGCGCGTGGAGCCCCTAGAAAGAATCAATTCAAGCATGCCAACTTGTGAGCCGCCCCATATTTTTTTACGGCTGCGGAATACGTGTAAAATCCTTTCGTAACAAAAGACATCAAATGGTAAGCGTAAGGGTGAATATTGCCCTTTTCATACTCTTGTATGCTGCGCTCTCTCAAACCTTCCTGATATGCACCTCGTTGCGGCGGAACGTTAAGCAACAAACGCCCACCTGTTTTTCTCCGTGTTTCGGCGTTTGCACACTTGTCCATACACGTACTTGTGACTCGCAGTGATGCATCTCAATTCACTGAGTTAACTTTGACGGCAAGTCGCTACCAAGCGCCCCAATATGTGTCTTGATTTAAAAGGTGTGTCACTACCTCTTCTCGCTTGCAAGGTATTTTCACTATAACGAGATTGCTTTTTTTAAAAATCTGACTGAACACAAGAAGAGGTTTGTCTGTCTCAGACATAGCTGTACAGTTATTATTGAGTTGGGGTTTGTTTTGTTGTTTTTTTTGCAAAACCCTATTTCTGTGCAGCTAGAGGCGAAACATTTTTTTTTATTGGGGCGTAGCATTTTCCAGGCAGGTGTTCCCTCTAGCAATCACATTAGTCTTGCAGCTAGGTGGACTTTTTAGGAGCATTGATCTATATTTTTCTTAACTTGAAATTGTGTGGGCCGTCCACTGGTTAGGTGTGAGCACCTTTGTATGTAGTGAATGCCTTTCAAACGCTTGTGAAGTCCTTGCCTTTAGGACCTACGTGTTTCCCACCACTGTCCAAAAAACAAGGAAGCCGAAGACCTGTACCACTAACTGTAAATGGGCTGTTTAGTGCTAGAAATGTCTTTGCAGAATCTAACAGAACCAGGAGTACCCTGCACAAAACTTACCCCTAGATGTAGATGGTAGAGTGGGCAGGTGCACATCCGTGCATATTGATGCACATGAACATATCTTTCATATTGTATGCATGCTAGATGTAATTAGTAAACTCATTTGCCTGTGTTACTTCTCTCTTTTCAGTACATGTACTTCATAAGGTTAGAGTTTTAAAAAGAGCACCCAGCTGCTTCCACTGCAAAGCCAGTATTGCTAGAGAAAACGGCTATGCATGGCTAATCCCAGTAAGTGTGTAAGTAGGAGGGGGAGGGGAAAGTGACATTATAACACTTTACTGACTACAGTAATAGCAATACATAGCAGTTGTAGCATTCCTTGTACAGAGTGGCAGTGGAGAGCACCATGGACATCTGTGGGATACCAGTGTAAGTGACACGTCAGTATGAGAGTGAAAGGTTTATATTCTAGCATGTCACTATTTTGGTAATGAAAAAGATAATAGATTCCAGATTATACCACATTATTACCACCATTATTAACACACCAATGGATTAGTTTAGAGAAAGTCATAGTGGGTGGGAGCTGGGACAAACAAACCAGGGCTCAATA
>SMGT01006394.1:867182-894599 GCA_004794575.1 Lanistes nyassanus
CTCCAATGGATTAGTTTAGAGAAAGTCATAGTGGGTGGGAGCTGGGACAAACAAACCAGGGCTCAACACTCCAATGGATTAGTTTAGAGAAAGTCATAGTGGGTGGGAGCTGGGACAAACAAACCAGGGCTTGACACACCCAGTTGCCCAAATGTACTGGAGCCTCAATTAGTGCATTTTCCTCTGCATTCTATCAACTCCATCTTACCACAGCTATTATTCTGGTGGTGCTTTCAGTGCATAGCTTAGTGATAGGACCCTAACCTCCCAAAGTGTGAAATCACGGTTGAAGCACTGTCCCTGTAAAACTACTTACCTACCTGAAGGCCATGAAAACTTGCCAGAGACCCTGCACCATCATATAGAGTGGAATTTCATTCAGCTTCGACGATCGTGACTGAGTCATGCATTGCCGTGATGCCCAAACAACAATTGACTTCAAATTTCATCAGTTGTCCAGCTGCAAAGTTTGCATTATTTGAGTTATTTTTAAATATATTTTGCGGGGGGGGAGGGGGGTGTTAGTAGTTGGGCAAGTGAGGTGGGGTGCAAGTAGAATTTTTGAGCACTTGTCCAACAGGTCAAGTCAAAGTTTTGACCCTGTGTTAAGCCCTGAAAACCAGTCGGGTCCCGTGTCTATACTCCTTCAGTAGCTGACAACCTAACTGTTGAAGCACAAATGTTGCCGTATCTTTGCAGATGAATGGGATACATGGTACAAAATCCATGAAATAGTATTGATGTGCATCAGGTGGTGAAAGTAGCAAATATTCATGTGCACGTGAATGCACCCCAAAAAGAGAGGGATAAGCCATGCATGAGTGAACTAGTGGCAACAACAGTAATCTACTTGGCAACAGCAGGGTTTTATTTTTAGCTTGTGTCTAGGTGTCTTTGTAGGCAACCAAACATATACAGTGGACATCACCGGTAAAACTGTTGCAGCAAAAACCAGTGCTCATATTTACAGGTATTCTGGTATTCTCATGAGTCTTTATGTGCATGCAACTACCCACAGGTTTGTGCTGCCAAATTGTTTGCACTAAATCAAGTTAGCATATCTGGGGTATCATCCATTAATCATTAGGCACCATGCAAGAGAGGTGGTGGGGTGGGGAAGACAGATTCAGCTGTGAACCAGCTGTATTTTTTGGCAGAATAACTAAACTCCAGCCGAACTGTCTTGATGCAGGCTGTTTTATGTTGTAATGTTGACTTTCTATTGTGAATTGAAGGAGAATGGTTGATGTTGATGCAGAAATTGTTATTGGAAAAGAGCCTTTCTAGAGCCACCTTGTCTTAAACAACTCATTGGTTTGTACACTACCAGGCTAATGAAAACATTTAACTAATATTGTAAAGCAGACTTATTGTGCTAAGCTTTTAAAAATGCACAGGTATGGCAAGCAAAAGCAACATTCCTTCCCCCACCCACCCACGACACACACACACACTCACCACAGAGCTCCCATACACACTCTCCTTACCCCCACCTCCTCAAAGGGGACAGTAAAAGGATTCTCCATATTTCTCTTTTGGTGTGTTTGTTTAGTTTTTATTCAGGCTGCAAGTATTACTGAGCTAGTGTAAAGCCCAGGACTGTTTTAAGATATTTTGTGACTGAGCAGAGGATAGAGAGGACAGATAACCATACACCTCCTTCAGCTATGCACCATTTCTTAGATAGTGATGGAAGTATCAAAAGGGTTTTCTCAGTTTTGTTACTTTAGAGTACCTTTTCATTTTTGTTTAAATCTGTGCATGCCTGCTTGTTATGGATTTGTTGGCTTTCACTTCGTTCTGTGTATGAGATGACAATAGGGAGGTGTGTGGGTGCCCACAGTGTGCCTTGTTACCTACCCACATAAGTTTGATGTCATTTTAAGATTCTCCTGAGTCTTTTGGATTTGGTTCTCAGTCTTTCTTGTCCAGAAAATGTGACTTTCCTGTATTTTCTACCATATCATTTTCAGGACTGTAGCCCCTTCCCATCAGTAAGTTCATGAGAATTGTGGCTTTGACAGGTATGCTATCTGCCAACAGTCTTAAGAAGGATAAGCAATTCCTGGACAGGGTGATGCACATAAAAATCTTTTCAAACAAATTTTATTTATTCGCACTGGTGGAACATTTCCATGCCACTGCTAAAAAAAAAAGCTTAGTTTTGAGTACAAACACATCTGGTATGTTCTTATCTCCAGTTGATTTTCTCAGATTTGAGACAATTTTTTTGATTTGTTTTTTGTGAACCAGTGATTTTCTTGACTTGCTTAATTTTTTTTTACATATCCATTACTAAAAAAACATGTCAATTTTTCAGAAATGTGTTCTGTAGTGTGGAACCAACTAACCCATGCATTGCTTCAGAGCATGGCTCAGAACACAGAGAACAGTAATGCCTATGGTTGAAAACAGCAGTGTTGTGGAGTTAATCTTAAACAGTCATGCTTTATGCATGCTCACACTTTGTCATAAAAAGGGAGTCATTTTCCTGACAATAAAAGTGATAAACAGTTCTGTAGCTGTAGTTGCACAACCACTACCACTACCACTTTTTGGTTAAGAACAGATTTACATAACTTGTAACTCTCTCTCTCTCTCATACACACACACATTCACATGTCCTGTCATGAAGATTAATGACAACAAAGCAAGACTAGAGCTGGATGTGCGTTGCATATCGATGCTTGATTTTCTCTGCAACACTGGCCATATGTATAGGTTTGCAGAGTTTCTCAACACTACAGTTCTGGGTGGGTTGGGATCCTTTCAAGATCCATTATGATGACTTGATACCTTTTTTGACTTGATGTTGATGTATCTGACACTGTTCCCTTCATTGTCATTGCCTGGATTGTCAGAGTCATCATTATCATTATCGTGGCTCTCTTCTTCCTGTAGATATAAATAAAAAGAATAAAACTAAATGTTAAAAACAGGAACTAAAAGTTATAAGCAGTAAAAGGTTTCAAAGTTTTTGACATAAAATTATGTGACTGTGAGTTTGTGCCTATGTGAATTCGTGTTACTGTAGGTGAGCAAAAAAAGAAGAGGTGATATATTGGAAATTTACACATACTTATAAGAAGCAAAAATTGTTTAAAAACTAAAACATAGTGATACATGTTTTATGTGCAAGTTTTTTAAAAAAATCTTTTAATCTGCATGTTGAAAAGAAAACTCACCTCTCATTTACTGTTGGTAGAAAATACAGCCCTCATGTCATGCATCTGTGATGCTCTTAGAGTGCCCTTTGGAAAATCATTATTGCAGCATGCCATTGGCAAAATCATTATCACAGTAATCTTTTTCCCAGAAGCTTTCTTGAGATCAGGCTGTCAGTCACTGATATCTTGCCTTACAATTTGGGTTATTTTTATCACTTTTAATTTCTTTTTGTATTTGGGTAGAAAGGGGAGTGAATCTGCATGTGCTGAATGTTCACCTTTGCCCGAACCAAACACTGTTTTGTAAGTTGACACACACATCAGGGATTTTAGTTTTGGTGGTGTGTACCAATTACAAAAGAAATAAAGAAAGAATGAAAGAAGAAAGCTGTTATGTGTTCTTTCTGGCCATGAGTTGGCTGATGAAGATATTTTATTAGTGACAGCTTTCTTTGTGAATCCTTGAAAAATGTTTCACAAAACAGAAATATATGGGTAAATATCCGTATGCCACTATGTACCACCAGTCTTAAACATCTTCTTCCCCTGTGTCTCTCTTCCAGTGTCAATAAATTAATAACATTAAAATATGCTATACACAAAAGACTTTTCTTTAAATCACTCAAGTGCACGCTCACACACAATGTAGTGTCCTTTATGCATCATAAATTGTCTGACATGGGCATGAGATAAGAGGCTGTGATTGGCGGTATAAAGAACTCACACCTGGCTCATGCATTGATCCTGATAGCCTATTTAAGCAGAGGGTCTGTATATTGTTTTCCCCTGCTGAGTTCAGCTCTCTGTAGGCAGAAGTTTTTCCAGTTTCTGAGATGCCTTGTGGCCCTGGGACAGCAAATTCCACATGCCTGCTGACCAGTATTCCAAGGTGGTCTTGCTGATAATTTTAATTATTTTGACTCTGTATTTTTTTAAAATTATGTGTGTAGAGTGTTTGATTTTAAAGGGATTATGAAAATGTAAATTTGTAGTTACTCATTGTATCGTCTCTTTAAATCAGCTGTGTTTTCTGTCCCTGCTCACCATCAGGCGCTTAAAAAAGTAAAACCAGCTGGAACTTATTGTGTTGAGAAATCTGCTTAATGATCTTTTCTGATGTTAGTTTGCAAAATCAGGACTTGACATTAATGGTGGCCCAATCACCATGAGCAAGTCAATTGTCAGGGAAGTAACATTACTGACAATCTGCCCAATTGGCTCAGTAAAGATCTTAAAATATTTTAATATTTCAAAGTACATGTACTGTATTGCTGGACCTTTTGGCAAGTCCAGATAATCTGTGTGCAAGTACAAAGACAGCTTGCCTAACTGGTAACATTAAAAAAAGCCATGGTTCAAATGAAAATGTCACCCTCAAAAAATGATTTGCTGATTTCACATTTGCTGAGACAGTAGTATTTCTCAAGGTTTAGTATTGCATAATACCGATGGTATTGTTTTATGACATGATGCCTTTTTCATTTGTGTCGTAATTTATAAACATAGATTCAAAAGCATTTGACACAGTGTGTTTAAAATTAAAGTTTAGGGGGAAAAGGACCTTGGTCTAGATTTCCAGTGAGATGTAACTTATTTAACAACAGAGGAGAAGAGGCAATTTAGCTACACACGACACAGACCGAGTCAATGCTTCAGGCGAGGTTTTATTTCCAAGCATCAGTCACGTGCTGTCATTTTATTTTCGTAACATATTTATCTTGAAACTTTGAACTGTTTGGATAGCATCTGGTTAAAGTAATGCCGAGTACATCTCTATATCACTCTCTCTCTCTCTGGTCCTGCTACCACCAGCCCAGCTACACAGAAGGGGAAGAACGAATGTGAAACAGAAATGTCTGATTATTCTGCCACCCTCATAAAGTAACAATTTGTCTCATCTCGACCGTCTCTCTTCAAGTAACCCATGCTTGTCACCAACACGGAGGATGGTGGGTTTGGATCCCGTGTTTGGCATACATTCTTTCTCTGCATGTGGCATCAGTTTATGGGACTGATTTCAATAAGAATTTTGGCTACCACATCCTAGCTCACTTTGTACACCCATAATCCTTTCAGAAAGTTTTGTAGAAATGTTAAGTGCACATAAATCGAAACTGCACCATGCAGGAAGTTATATAATAGTAACTGGGATTTAAATGTCGAAGATCATTTTTTGCACACCAACTTTGGTAATTCTGTTGTCTTTGCTGCAGCGTGTGGGGGATGACTCTGCGCAAGATCTGCTGCATAGGAGCTGGCTATGTGGGGGGCCCCACCTGCTCCATCATCGCCTACAAATGTCCTGAGGTTCAGGTGACAGTGGTGGACATGAGCCACCAGCGCATCGCAGAATGGAACTCAGATGAGCTGCCTATCTTTGAGGTGACTAATAGGGAACTGTTATGTTGAAATGTGTGTGTGTGTGTGTCTCATAAAAAGAGAGGGGCGGAGAGAGAGACTTTGAGATCAGAATTGAAATAACCATTGTCATGTATTTTGAAAGTTTCATTATCTCACCTGATGATTGGCAGTCTAGAGCCCATATTAAAAATGGTTGTAGACTGGTTCAAGCTTCTAGCTTCAAAGAGTTGTTTTAAGGATCTATATATAAACAGTTGGTGGGGAAAAATGGTTTGCAGCTGGATTTGTCTCATAATGTACGCAAAATCTCATGCACATGTTTATATGCCCCAGTTCTAATGGTCAAGTGTCTGAAATCCTGTCTTGCCCCTACATTTTAATGTTTATGCCCCAGTTCACTTTTTTCTTGTCTATTGGGAATCATCCCTTAGTTTCGTTTGCTGTCATCAATAATCTCTCTTGACTGTTTCTTTCCTCTAGAAATCCATTTATTTAGAGATCTGTTTTAAACTAATTTCTTTCTTGATTTTCTTTGAAGTATGTGATAACTTTCACTTCGTAAAACAAAACAAAACTTTGCCTAGCTGCTGATTGCAAATTACAAAAGTGAAAGGGTCCTGTAACAAGGGGATTGATTATAACAGCTGCCAGCACTCCAAAGGCTTGAAGTGCCTGAAGGGTGGGGATGTGTCTGCTTGTTTTGGAAAGAAAAACACTAAAGATGGGTGACAGCTGCAAAGATAATTTTGCTGTTGTGTGGTTGTGCATGTGTCTGCTGTATTTTGATGTGATTTCTGCCATTCTTTGCTTATTTTCCCAGATTCCTATCTTCTGCTGCTCTTTGTTTGAATCTTCTATTTTTTTCTTAATTTCTGTTGGCCTTTGCTTTTGAAATTGATTTTGGTTTAGGAATGGGTTTTCATTATATAAATCTTGTTGGCTTTGCCAATAATATGTTGATGTGATCTTTGTTTGGATGTATGCACAGGCAGGTTTTCAGACTCACGCGATTATTTGAGAAGAGTTTGAAAGGCAAAGAGTTGAAAGGAGTTGGCACATGTTTCCATGAAGCTGTTTTAAATTATACTTTTTCGCAGACATGCATGTGCAGATATGTGTGTGTGCACATGCAATCATATATGCACTTGTGCATGTACATGGATGTTCAAAGATGAATTTTGTTGCTTTTAACTCAAAATATTAAACTAGGTGTAAATTCAACCAACCAAACAAAAATATATGCTTATTGGTCATCCCACAAAATGTGTGCATTTCCATGCTGATGTGTCTGTTGTGTTTTTTTGTTTTGTTTTGTTTGTTTTTTGTTTTTTGTTTTGTTTTTTGTTTTAATGTGGTTTTCAGTTTGTGGATGGCGGAATGCCTAAATCCTTGAGAACAAGATTCCCAAATTTTCTTGTTACCGTGTTGGGAAATTCTGTTACTTTCAAGCCTCATTCTTCAAGCCAGTGTCCCATAGGCAAACTGTTTGGCTTGCGTATCATATCAAGTGATATGAATTGAATGCTGTCACATCTGTGGGTACTGTCCAGATCCCAGATGACTTTTCTTAAAGCCTTAACCAGACAAATTTAGGTCAGTTGTAATACAGTGTGGGTTTTTCTTTCTTCAAGTAAATTATGAATTACTAGTCTAGGTACATTTTCTTTAGAGCTGATTGAAACTTGCTAATAAATTATGAATTACTGGTCTGTGTAAATTTTCTATAGAGCTGTTGTGTAAAGGTCTCATTCCACTCTCACAGCCCAGTCTTGATCAAGTCGTAAAGTCATGTCGAGGTCGAAATCTTTTCTTCTCCACGGACATTGACAAGGCCATTGTGGAAGCAGAACTTATCTTCATTTGTGTTAACACTCCTACCAAGACTTATGGACTTGGCAAGGTAGGAGCCATGGATTTTCCCCACCAGTTCTTTAACTCTTTGGCGACACAGGCTAAGACCTATGTAGAAACCATAGAGGACGCATAGATTTACACGTTTTTAAAAAAAATACTCCTTAAAAACTACCAAACTCACACTAATCTAGTTTACATGTTTAGAAAGATCTATTCCTCTACATTCCAATGCAAACAACACTTTAAGTTAGAAATATTAAATAGTACTTACTATTTGGTGCCAAATGTAGTCACTTTTTGCACACACAAAAAATTGAACCAAAAGGAGGTTTCACTGCTTGTACACTTCCCACAGGTAAATAAATCCAATTATCAGGAGTATTCCACTTTGAATCTGTTGGTGAATGGTTCCACTTTGAATTAAAACATAATTCCACCCTCGTCTAAGGCGCTCGGGGCTCAGATGGAAGGTTCTCTTCGCACGTGTCGCCATTTTGAATGACGGAAGTAGACCGGCCAGTCACTGCACTTAACCTCGTTTGGCAAGTCGAAACTGTTTCCGAAACTCATTTAGACAGTGCAGGTGAAACAAGCGATGATAGAGCTTTACAACGATACAAAGTTTACTTCCCTTATACCGTTAAATGCCTCGCTGCAAAGTTTTTAATCTGTCACATGTTTTCAAGGTGCGTGTCGTCTACGGTCAGTCGGCGTCACTTGATATGCGTCTGCGGTGTCGCCAAAGAGTTAATGGCAGATAGGAATGTTAATCTTTCACGTGTAGCCGTTAGCATGCCGAGAAAAGAATGACTACATGCTGTGCCTGTCTTCTTATTGAAAGATTAGACGATTTTAGTTTTTGGAGAGGAAGACAATCTTTTGCAGATGTTTTTGTGCGGTTATAACTTCTAATTATCATATACTGGAGAATATAAAGCCATACATGCACTGAATGTAATCATTTGTGGCAATCATAACTGGTGCAAATCCCCCTTCAATTTCTAGCCAAAGCAAAGATTGTGCCTGCAGTAAAGTGTACTATTTTCATCAGAATAAAATGAAAGACAAGCTGAAAAAAGGGTGTGCAATTTAACCAGAAAACATTGTATTATTCTGTAAACCAGGGCCGAGCAGCTGACCTCAAGTATATCGAATCCTGTGCACGGCGGATTGCGGAGATTGCCAAAAGCTCCAAAGTGGTGGTGGAGAAGAGTACTGTACCTGTCAAGGCAGCGGAAAGCATCTCCAGCATCCTCAAGGCCAATGTCAAGCCAGGTGTCAAATACCAGGTACCTTGTAAGAACCTGGCAGATGCAGCTTTGGAAGATTCTGTCTCAGAGTTCTGAGAACCCAGCAGAAAGAACATTGATTAGTCCTATGTAAGAGTAGTTCTGACAGAATTTCCAGCATGTGCAAGAGTCCTATATGATCCCAGGTAACAAGACCCAAATATTCTTAAGGAAGCTGCCTGTGATATTGGTTACTACAATATGGAGAACTGTAACAGCATATCCATACAGGCGGTATGTCCATTGCCAGGAACAATGCATTGGCCAATAAGCTGGCTAACTAGGTGATTAACCACATCTTTCTTATCAGAAACAACATATTTTTATTAGAGGCACGTGGGGTTCCATTTTAAATTGACTGTTATACTTTCTTTTTAATGTAGGTCTTGTCCAACCCAGAATTCCTGGCAGAGGGAACAGCCATCAGCGACCTTTTGAATCCAGATCGGGTTTTGATTGGTGGAGAGCAAACACCTGAGGGATTGGATGCAGCCAATGCCTTGTGCTGGGTTTATGAGCACTGGGTGCCAAGGGAGAGAATCATCACCATGAACACCTGGTCCTCAGAGTTATCAAAACTGGTACAGTGCTTGATGCTCTTGGCTGTGAATGAGACCTGACATATATAATTAAATGATTATGATACTGTTTGACATTCTCACTTGCCTAGATGTTAGATAGATTGTATGTGCAGGATGCATCCTAGTGGAGTTAAGTTCTTTACTAGAGATATAAGAGATCCTGCGATAGAAGGGGTGAAATTTCCAGTCGTCGTTCTAATTTTATATCCTTCTGGTATCTCCTGCTCACCATAGTCTTAAGGACATTTTCTTTTCCATCTGGCACAGGCAGCCAATGCATTTTTAGCACAGCGGATATCAAGTATCAATGCCATGTCTGCCATATGCGAAGCTACAGGAGCTGATGTCTCAGAAGTTGCCCATGCCATTGGCACAGACAGCAGAATTGGACCCAAATTTCTGAAGGCCAGCATAGGTCAGTCCTGGGTTTCTTTAGCATAACAAGATTACTAGAAGAATTGTAAGGCATAAATCGGTCGTAATTATTTGGCAGAGATAGGGGTTGGCACAGAGGGCTTGTGGTGACCACAATGAGGACCACAGAGTTAAGGCTTGAATGATGATGATTTACAAGCACTAATAAAGATCAGACTAATTAAGCCTCGCTTGAAACTTGAATATTCGATCACAGTTGCACCAGTCTTTGGTTGATAAACCTTTAGAAGTTAAGAATCTCAGAGTATGACATCTATGTGCTTAAATGATCTCATTTTTTTATCTGATGACAGGAACTGGACCTTTATCATGAGTGTGATCAGTTAGTAATTTAATATTTGAATGTAGCCCTGGAAATATTTGCTTTTCACCTTTTATGTATTTCTATCCTTTTTATTGGTGTGTTTTACTCCCGTGAGTGGGGCAGCTGGAACCAGAGACAGGTACTCCTTTGTAGGACTGAGAGAAGCATCTGAGTGCATTTAAAGTCTTCTGTATAAGGATGTTCCACTTGAAGTGTGCTCCGCAGTAGGTATTTCAACGCTCTACTATAAAGTTGTGCTGTGGTTTACTGCAAACATTCTCCAGAATCAGTCTTCCTCAATAAGCACTTTCCACTTTTGTGTCTGGCATGACAGGTTTTGGGGGCAGCTGTTTCCAGAAAGATGTTTTGAACCTTGTGTACCTGTCAGAATGCCTCAACCTGCCGGAGGTTGCTGCATATTGGCAGCAGGTTAGTATGGCTGACTTCAGGGTTTGCACATCTTACGATCATGTCATCCACATATTGTGGTTCGGTTAGTACGGCTGACTTCAGGGTTTGCACATCTTACGATCATGTCATCCACATATTGTGGTTCATGCCATTCTCATTTACTAAACATTTAGTAAATTTACAATGCTTTTTACCAGGCATTAAAAAAGATGACTTTTTTCTAGTTTTGGTCCAGGAAAGGTGACAAAATATTTTTCAGATTTTCATTTCTGTAACTTTTTCATTCCCAAAGTGTCATTTTATGTGCAGTTCAATGATGCTAGATAATCATGATGTGATCAGTGGATACTCTTGTTATTTTATTACCTATAAATTAGTCATTTAGTCAGTGGTGCTGACTTTTTCTGATGTGGTATGCAGGTGGTGGATTTTAACGATTACCAGCGGCGCCGTTTCTCCAGTAAAATTATCCAGAAACTGTTCAACACAGTCGCCAGCAAAACCATAGCCATCTTGGGCTTTGCGTTCAAGAAGGACACTGGGGACACAAGGTATAAAACCTGCCTTCTGATCGGCTGATTTGAAAAATTCAGTGACAGAAAGATGGGGATGCTGAAGCACTTTCCTCATCTTAAGTCAGTACAAATGGTAGAGTATTAAGGATCAAGGATTAATTTTTTTCTGTTTTTAGAGCTTTCCTTTGCTTGCTAATATGACCAACTAATTATGTTCTATTATGACTAGAACCGTGCCTACAAATCTGAAACAAGACGTACCTAAGAAACTGACCCAATAAAAGCCAGAAAAGGCTAGCCTCAAACAAAGTCAGCCGAGGCGGGTTTCACAACATAGCAAAGCTAGCTGCTAGCTTTAGTGAATCAGGCAAATCTAGCGCAGTAGATGTGCCTGTGAAACACCTCTTATTGTAACAGCTTCAGAATGGCGAACAGTCATGCTGAGCGTTGTGGTTTTCTTCAATACAGCAGATGAATGAGCTATACTAGTTGCATCCATAAGGCTGGCAATAAGATAAAGTATCATAGCTTCCATGTGGATAGAAGATAGACTACACCATATGAGGAATACTGATGCCATGTTTAAAACATTGTCAGTCCCTGCAAGCTGTAAGATTAAACGATCTATTTTATGAGATATTTGGTAACCTTATTTAAAACAAAATGATTTCTACATCACTCCAAGCTGTAAGCTGTGTTTATTTATGACTATTCTTTCAGTTCCTCGTAGTGCTTTTAAACTTGACTTAATGCAGAATTATTGTCACTCTTGACGCCATAACACTGGCGATGCCATCTTGTCTGATGCACTGATGCACAGGACCATGTGCAGGTCATTTTTATCGCTGGTTGTTGTGGAAATTCCACCGTAATTTTGAAGTTATCACTTGGGGTAAGAAAAACTCTAAGTAAGAACAACTGTCACCATGACAGGGAGATAAACTGGTTGTGGCTTCAGATATTGTGAATAATGTGAAACTTTAATTACTTTCCTAAACAGGGAGTCATCTGCCATCTATGTGTGCAAGTATCTCCTGGAGGAAGGGGCTCACATCAACATCTATGACCCCAAAGTCAAGAAGGAACAGATCATGAAGTACGTTGCTGACGCCACTTGTGCTTGACCAGCTTTTCTAAAATGCTGTTTCTTGTCACAATACTATACCATGACCCAAAGTGCTATATTCTCAATTTAGCGACCCCTAACCGCAACCTCCAAAAAAACAACCCACACAGCAACCCTGGTAAGCCCCATCCGCGCATGCGCACAGAGCCTGTACCTCGTGCGCACAACTCACTGAGCGGCTCAAGCTGACTTTCTCAAGCGCTGTGATGCCGGCAGGACATGTGTGTGTGAGCTACCCACCTTCCTCCCTCTCAGCGTTGGCTTGGCCTTTGGCGGTCCCACTACCTCTGCGCTGCGTCGCTTTTCAGGAAAGTGATTTGTGATCTTTTCCTTGCGCCCTCTGTCTGCGTGTTGCTTTTTCTTCAAACTTTTTTCGTCCCAGCGTTAAGCTTTACTGTCTTAGCCGTTTTACTGCAGTGGGGGGGTAGCGCGTCTACGGGTGTAGACCCAGACGTACATTAGCTGTGCTCACGCAGTGTTTGCCTGTTAGCTTTGCTGCTTGTTTTGCTTGGCTAGCTGTTACCGCCCGGTACTGCTGCCCGCCCCTGTGGTCTCGCGCCCTCGGGTACGGAGGTCCCTCGGCCTCCTACCCAGGGCGAAGGGGTACTTCACTGCACAGCTTCTGCGGCAGCCTCGCAGTTCAAGTCCCCGTCCCTCTCGGCCTGGATGCCTCCGTCGGTCAATGACCCCATTTCCGCTGCTCTCGGAGCGGGGGTGGGGGAGACCACGGCTGTCAGTCATCCGCCGGCGGGACTGTCGGGCGTGATGGAGGAGGCGTTCGACCGCATCTTTTTACGCTTCCTTGGGATGCGTGAATCTCTCTGTGCCCCCGCCAGCTCGGGCGGGGCGCAGTTAGACGCGGCTCACACCTCTGGCCACCCACCAGAAGCGCCCCGCGCTTCTGGTGTGCAATCACACCGACAACCCCCCTCCAGTTTCGTGCATCGGCATGCCTCACCCGCCTCTGCCCTGCATGTTCTGGTTGGGGGCGCGATCGCCCTCTTCGCTTGTCGCCGGTAGTGCCCGCCAGTGCACACCCGCTTGCTGAAGAGGGCTTTGCATCCCACCATCTGTGCTCCTCACCTGAGTCGAGAACGATGAGTGGGTAGGGGGTGATGTCTCGGGGGTGTCTGACCACGCTTGGCAGTCATCCGCCGGAGAGACTGTCGGTCGTGCTGCACGAGGTGTTGGAGTGCGTCTGTTCACGCTTCCTTGCGAAGCGTAAATTGTGACCCCTCTGTGTCCCCACCAGCTCGGGCGGGGCACAGTTAGATGCCGCTCCACCCTCTGGCCCCCCACCAGAAGTGACCCGCGCTTCTGGTGTGGAATCACACCGACCCCCCCCCCCCTCCAGTTACGTGCATCGGCACCCGCCTCTGCCTCTGCATGTTCTGGTTGGGGGCGCGATTGCCCACTTTGCTTGTCGCCGGTAGCGCCCGCCAGTGCACACCCGCTTGCTGAAGGGGGCTTCGCATCCCACCATCTGTGCTCCTCACCTGAGTCGAAGAAGGATGAGTGGGAAGGGGGCAGGGACCCCCGAGACGGCGGACGAGAAGCCGGGTGCGCTTCTCGCCTCCATTTCGGCGCTTGCGGTCCTCCTGCAGGTTCCCGCAACTCAGTGTGTGACGCAGCAATCACAGGTTGAACGAGACATATCTTGGTTCCCTTCGATTCACCCTCATGCACCTCGCTCACAGTCACTCTGTCTGCGTGCGTTGCTGTTGGTGCGGTCAGCTGTCAGGAATGGTGGTCTGACTACCATTTCAAACAGCGTCCGGCTGCGCCCGTCACTGATCTGCCGCAGGAAGCTTTGTCTTTCCTCCCCCAGGCGGCCCAGGTGGGTACCGTCCGGCCCCACCCAAGCCGTGCAGAACCACTTAGTGGTCAGCCCGTGATTCTAGCTGGAAGTTCGGGTTCTGTTGCCCCCGGGCTCACGACCTCCTTCCTCACTGAGCTTGCGCTGGTCTGTTGCAGACCAGTGCGAGACAGCGCTCAGGGATGTGCTAGACATGTCTGGTGTAATGGATTCCGCCCTACCTGCGAACTTGAGCGTTCCATCTACACAGGGGCTGCACGGTTTTTTCCGCCTTGATGCAAGGGCATCATTCTTTCACCCAGACCAGTTCCACCCGCCATGGGGACTAGAGTTATGCATGGTGGCTACTCTAGCGGGCTCCCCTGGGGTAAGGACGCTCACTGGTACTTCTTGTGCCATGTGGCGTTCCCTTTGGTCTCCTGCCTATGGGGCGGTTTTGCTTGCAATCACTCCCCCCCACGGCATGTCGATGTCTGCCTCGCTGGCGGCTGCTGCCGCCCAGTTGACGTCACTGTCGGTCGTTATGGAGGAAGAGTAGGTACACGTTTTTCCCCGCAGTGGGAAGCCACCTGTATTCCTGCCAGTTCTGGCGGATGCCAGGGGCACGTGCCTCCCCCTTCTGGCCACCCACCGGAGGTTCCCCACCCTCCAGGTGTGCACCATGCCGACACCCCCCTTCCAGTTTCGTACATGCTCATGCGTCTGCCGCCTCTGACACTGTGCGTCCTGGTCGGGGGAGCGCTCGCCCTTTTTCTCTTACCACAGAGGAAACCTGACACGCCACTAGCGGGCTGTGATACGCACTTCCTTATCGTGACTTGGGCGTCACCTCTTACTCAGCATGACTTCAGGTTTCATACGTGCTCACGCGTCTGCCGCCTCTGACACGGTGTTTCCTGGTCAGGAGGGCGATCGCCCTTTTCTCTCCCACAGAGAAAACCTGCTACGCCACTGGTGGACAGTGCTGCGCAGTTTCCCTGGGGAGGGACGGTCACTGGTTCTTCGCGTTCCATGTGGCGTCCATATGGTCTCATGCCGCTAGGGGCGGACTTGCTTATGCACTCTTCCCCCCACGGCATGTCGGTGTCAGTCTTGCTGATGCCCGTTACCGTGCATTCGACGACACCGTACCTCGCATGTTGCTGAGGGTGCACAGTTGCCAAGTTTGCACACCATGCACTTGCACTCAGCAGAGGGGGCTTCCTTGTCCACTCTCCTGTTTCCTCTCCGGGGACGGAACTGGCTGAGTCGGACTGGGGTTTGGTCTCACTTGCCAACAGCACCGAGACAGTGGATGAGAAGCATCAGAGACGCCTCTTCTGCATGCTCACTGCAAGAGAATCGATCAACCTTTCTCTCGCTTCTGTCCCTCCTTTGTGGGGTGTACCTCCTACACCTACTCAAGGTGGGGATGGCAGACCCCTCCTAGCATTTGTTTGCTTCAAGGGGTCGGGCGGACCACCCCCTCGCTTCTGTTGGGCATGCACTCCTCAAAGCTCCGTGGGTGGTCTGCAGGCGCTGGGACAATCCTCCTGCAGGATCTCTCTTGGCGCCAGGAGGACGGACTTCGGGTGTAGGCGACAGTTCCCCTACACCTCTGTCGTCTTCGTCCTCCTAACCCTGGTAAGTTGTTTCGTCAGGAATCACATCACCACCTCCGTTTTGTGCTAAATCAGCACTTTGGGTCATGGTATAGTATTGTGACAAGAAAATGCAAATTTCTTATCTAAATTTGTGTTTCTTTAGCAATACTTACCATGACCCAAAGTGCTATATTCTCAATTTAGCGATCCCTAACCGCAACCTCCAAAAAAACAACCCACACAGCAACCCTGGTAAGCCCCCTCCGCGCATGCGCACAGAGCCTGTACCTCGTGCGCACAACTCACTGAGCGGCTCAAGCTGACTTTCTCAAGCCAGAAGAACCATCAGCGGGGAGGAGGGTGGGCATATGATGGGTCATGGTAAGTATTGCTAAAGAAACACAAATTTAGATAAGAAATTTGCATTTTCATGTACAAAGAGGATCTTGTCACATTCAAACTGCTGTGCAAGATCTACACAGGAACAACCTGGAGGTCAGCAGACATTTGGCTTGTTACTCACAGGCTTGTGGATTTTCTCTGTAGATTTTGGGTCCTGTTTAATGTGGGTGGCTATGGAAAAGGTTCCGTGTAGATATTCCAGGCTCTTACCTCTTTCTCAGGCACCAGCTTTGCGACCTTTTCCAGTCTTTCCTGCCTCTGAGATACTTTTGCTACTAATGGGAGGTTAACTGAACAACTATCCAGCCAACTCTGTCCAGTTTTGCTGAGCATTTTATTGGTGCCTTGTTCTCATTCATGAGTTTTACGTATTTCAGTCTGTGTTGAATATTTCAAAACATTTTAAAAGAGAAATGGTCCACTTGGCCTTAACAAAATAAAACATTAAATTGGTGTTCACAAAGGGATCTCTACATTAGCTATTGGCCAGGGCTGGTGGGCATATCACCTGTTCATATGTAAAGGCCAGGCTACTCTGATGACCTGTTCATGCGTAAAGGCTGGTCTACTCTCACGATCTGTTCATATGTAAAGGTCGGGCTACTCTCATGACCTGTTCATACATAAAAGGTGGGCTGCTCTCATGACCAAAAGACAATTGCTCATGCAAGCCGTCTCAGGACCCATATGCTGACCCCCAAATCTTTGTGTAGGAGAAGAGAATCATGAATGTTGTAGTGCAATTTTTCAACAACTTTTCTTAAAACAAGGGCTGAATGTATTCCTACAGTTAAAAAAGTACTTTGTTGACTTGCAGTTTTTTTTATCTTCCCCACTGGTGTGTGTCATTGGTGCATACATTAGACATTGTTTGTTACAGTTTCCTTTCTCATGCAGTGCAAAGTCCTTAGACTGCATGCATACGTGAGTTTGTGATTGCAGGCAGCCTCATGATTCTTCTTCAAAAGGCCTCAGACATTGGCACAGACATTGGAACTGGTTTGTGGCATCACACAGGCAATGCAGGCAACACCTGGCAGTTCTACTCTGTTGACATCGGGCAGATTGACTTCCCCTTTGTGGTCAGTGCGAAGTTTTGCAAGAAGGCCCTGTTATGACCACTTTTCTTCCCTATTTCCTACCATAAAAATGGCACCTATAAATCATAATTTTCAGGCTGTGATGTTTTAGTTGTGGATCCTTGACTAGGAAAAAGATGAATCAATGAACCTTATGTAACCTCTACACAAGAAAGAGCCAACACAGCAGTTTGTGATGGAGAGGGTTTTATTTTCGCCACTGTATTAGCAGAGATCTGTGGAAGAACATCCCAGGGCTGAAGACATCGCTGGGAGTCTTCCGTGCTGTCTTGCAGCAACCTCGTGCCCTCTCACTCAGACACATTCCCCCCATTCTTTAGCAGTCACCCACACACCCCCACCCCCAATGCTACCTTGCTGCCCTTTCTTCCTATTGGCCATCCCTGGGAAAAACCGTTTCCCCACCCCTCTACTCTGACCATTACGCTACCCCCCAGACCCTTCCACCCCTTATCACTAACTACTCTGCAGGTTGCCTCCCAGCCCTTGCCCGCTGACTGACCACTCGCCTCATACAATATAGCAGGTGTCAGTCACCTAGTGCCGCCCTATTTCCCTACCAACTGTCTACCCCCCCCCCCTGTTGCTATCTCTCCCCCCGATCTTCCTGTTTCTTGTTGGTCCCGCTAATTGCTAAACTATTTCCTAGGAACTGGCTAAACTTAAATGCTTGAAGAGGAATGGGTGTCAAGGCTTTAACATATTTAAAAGTCCTCAATCCTGGTTTTCTACATCAAGAAAAGGACAATATGAACACGTTGTGTGTTGATCTGCAGATTACACTGGCCTCTCTGCCAACTCCAGGATTTGGTTCTTATGATGTGGCAGTCGACGACCTGGACTTTGAGAACTGTGAGCCTGGTCAGCTGGTTAATGACACTGGTCAGTAGTAGCTAGTATGCAAGGGAAGGATAGTATGCAAGGCAAAGATGGCATGCATGGCAAAGACAGTATGCAAGGCTAAGATAGCATGCATGGCAAAGATGACTGGACCTTGTTTTTATTATGTGGATACTTTGAATTTTTAAACTCATGGCACATTGCTGTTAGTGGCATTAATGCAGCTTTAAGATAATCTTACGGGGTTGGGGGGAGGTTTAGGTGGAGTAAACAGTAAATATGTTTCAGTGGTTATCTCCTGCTTCTACCCTGGCAATGTCCTAAACAAGATATAACAACCTATTTTTCCTTCAGATATTTTGATGTTTATGTTTTGTCTGCTCTCAAAAGCTCTTTCTTTCAAATAATCATTGGACAGTTTTATAAATAATAAAATTGAAGAGTTCTGTTCAGCTATTTTGCACATTAAATTTGCCATGTTGACTGTAGGAGAAGGCTGCTGCATTTAACATTTGTCTTGTTTCAGATAGTCTTTTGCCCTTCTCCAGCTTACATTACTGTAACCATAATGGGTTTTGCAGATTTAAGTATTGACTGTACATTCGACCATGGACTGTGTGGCTTCTTTGAAGTCCGAACGGATGACTTTGATTGGATTTGGACCAATCAGAGCACACCAACAGTCGGCACAGGACCTGATCGTGACCACACATCAGGCCAAGGATATTACGTGTACATCGAGACGTCACCTCCACAGAAACCTGGTGATGTTGCTGACTTATCGTCAGGTCTGCAGGTAATGAACCTGAATTGAATTTAACACATGGGTTATTATCATGTTTTAAGTTATATGGGCAGAGATTTTGTCATAATTGACCTTGTTTCCTCCTTATTTTGTGTTATTTTTTGAGTGTGCCTATATACTCTCTCACATTCATTCACCAGATTTTCTTTTCACTCATTCTCTCTCTCTCATACAGACATGTGATATGCCCCCACATTGAAAAACATGACAACTTCAGCATCGATACATATAAACATTTTTTCTTTAGATCTTCCTATCAGTTTATATTAATCACAGATGCAAAAATCATGCTTTCTTTACACAGGCACCAACAAATGCCACTGGAGCGTGTCTGAAGTTCTGGTACCACATGTATGGCGCTCATGTGGAGACACTGAAACTCTTCCTGCAGCAAGGTTCAAATCATACACTGATCTGGACTCGGTCAAACACACAGGGCAACATCTGGCGACAAGGCATGCGCACCATCATCAGTCGTCAGTTTTTCAAGGTGAACTACTTGTTATAAATACAGTAAAAGCACTCATATAAGACTTTGAAAAAGCAGCCCCAAATTTTTTTTTTCAGATCTCAGTAAATGGAATACATGTGCACAATGTAAGGCAGTTTTATCTCAAATCAGACTAAGTTTATCTCGCCACATCTACTTTCAACCCACCACAGATCATGCCAATTAAAGAAATTGAAAATTTTCAATAAAAAAAGTAATGCTAAAACAGAAAAGAAATGAAGTTGTGAACAGCCTTTCACTGATGTCTCTGTTGTCTAAACCTACCCCTTGTAATCGGCATTTTGCCCTAAACCCTGAGGAAACATCACATTAAGCTCTCTCTCTCAGATGTGAACCTCACTTTGACACTGTAGATCACAGATCTCCGAGACTGGTGTATGAAGTGTCATGTCACAAGAAGCATACCTGATTCCTGCAGGCCAGTGGCCTACACATGAAAGACGTTAAATCAAGACACCTGTGGCTAACTTGGCCTTTGCTGGTCTAGAAAGTGTAAAAGAGATGTAACTGTACTTTGTCTGCCTGACCTTGCGGTTACCAAACTTGGTGAAGTGCCCCAGACAAAGGCTTAAACATAGATATTAAACTTAATATGAAATAAGACTTTCATAATTGAATGATAACAAAATCTGTGATACAAATTATTTGTCCTACTGAGAAATGTCGAAAAGACACATAAGTCGTATATTTGTGCAAAACCAATGCTTCCACCAGTCCATTTGGAGTAAAGGTGTAAATGGATGTTGGATCAACATTTATTGCCAACTCTCTTTCCTTGCTCCTTTGTTCGGAGCACTTTCAGTCTCTTTTCTAGATTTAACACAGTCTTTTTGCACTTCTCATTGGACTTTGGGTCGACATTTCACATTTCTTGGTGAAAATCTTTGCAAAGTCATCTAACCTTTATTCGCTTGACTAGGCAATGTCATGTGCTGCACAAAACTGTCCACTTTTGTGGTTGTGGTCATGTTAAGGAAGTAGTCGTTAATGGGAGGTTGTTTATATTGCGAATGATCTTCATCAAAATTGCTTGGGTCATATGCTAGAGGAAGTTGCATATGGGAAGGTCTTATATGGGAGGTTTTACTGTATAAATAAATACAATATTCTCTTGCAATATAAATAACATTTATCCTCTAAAGGTTTATCTAACATAGAATGTGAGAAAGCAAGATGAAAAAAAACCAGCAATAACATTAAATTAAGATTCGACAAGGAAAGTTTCAGGCATTCCTTGAAAGGGCTTAAGGTAGGTGGAATGGCATGTTAAAACATACTCAGGTAACGAACGTTGTTCTCCTAGTTACAGCTTTTTGTGAACACATGCAGAGACTGCAAGTTTAATAAAGTGAATTATACACTCACTGTTTTGCAGATTGTCTTTGAAGGAGTGGTGGGTGTTAGCGACCTTGGAGACATTGCCATAGATGATGTCTCTCTTGTTGATGGCCCTTGTCCTCTGTCATGTGAGTCATTCATAAGGCCTTTTTTCTTGGGGTTGGGGAGTGTTCTTGTGAAATGTTTCAGGGCAGTCACACAAAAACAAATTTACTAGGTGTTGTTATGTGGTTTGATTGAGAGGATAGACAAGGAGGTTCATGATTATGACTGACTAGACTGGCCAGCCTGACAGTCAACAGCCAGCAAGATCAAACAGGGAAATGGATGAGATGGCTGCTACACTTCTAGTTCTACCCAAGGAGGGGAGGGATGTCCTCGCCAAGCTAGGCTAACCTGGCATCTTTAAAACGCATTCCCGACATGCCATAAGCGGTGTGGCAGGAAATTCTTTCCATATGCCGATGCGCTGGAGTGGGTTTTATGGCAACTTTTGAAAGGGCTTTGATGGAAGGGGAAATAGCTTGTATTTACAGATCCATGAACAATATTAGAATTATCTCTCTTAGACCACAAAAGAGACCATGTTACGGGGAAACTATTTCCGATGACCACATTATCTGGGAAATGTAGGGCAGCGGGCACCACCATTACCTTTTTCAACACAGTCTTTGAGACAGAATTCACATCGGATGGATTTCAGGTAGGAATTATTTTATTCTTCTTAAATTTTTTTTCAGACTGCATTGGAATTATGTTTTTATCGCTGATAGTATTTTTCCCTACATTTTTTATAAGATACATAGAGACCACAGGGGAAGTCCTGGCCTTCTTACATATGGCTAAACCACGTAGGCACATGTGGTGTATACAGTGACTGAATCTACCCCCAAATAGTGTAGTACTAATTACCATTTTTTCAGTAAATTCTATAATTATTTTGATACTTAAAAATTGATCTTTGAAATATGTAAAATATATTACTGAACATGTGGTAGTTTGCAACTAGCATTTATTTTAAACATTTCAAAATCTATGCGCCCCCTTGCAACAGCAACAGTTGTCAATAGATTGAAATCTCCGCTGAAAATGAGTTTAGCAAATGGGCTCTAGCCTGTGGAACACAGGGTGATGACCAGTAACCTCACTGCCACAGCCTGTTACCTGTCATGTTGGTTCCAACTGATCTGTGTAGTTTCTTGGCTGTACTGTTACCCTTTCCATGTAAATTAATTTGCCTTCCACACTAACAAACTATAACTCTTATGGAAATCAACTGGAAGGATGGTTTTTTCTTCTACCGGCTCTACTTTTTGTTTGGAATTCAGCACATGGTACCTGTTTCTAACTGGCTTGAAAGGCGAACTTTTCTAGGTAAAATTAGTGTTAGTAAAGTTAGAAATGGGTATCACACATACACCCTCCATCCTTTGCACTTCTGGAGTTTCACCTAAGAAACAAACTGAATGCTACAAGCACAAGTGGTTGTTGCGATGGCTAGGGCTGTGCACTGTTTTGCAATGCTGGAGATCTATTCTTGTTGTCTACATAACAGACAACAATGTGACTATCTGAATATACTATCAATCAAACCTCACTGTGACATGCCGGGACGTACCTTAACTTACTGGACTCGACTTCTCCAGAATAACTGGACAAACTGTTATGGCGATCTCGTAAAATGTAGATTTAATTGAGCAATCGTCACCAAAACCTTTACTGCCTCAGGTCAATGGTTTCTACACCAGAGGGTGACAACGCTATGAAATAATGTGAACAACTAGAGAAATCTACTGAGGGAAAAGATTCTCATACTTCGACACGTTCGCTCAGTCTCACACAGGCATAACACTTCTTGCTCAAGAGCCCCCACCCTCGTAAAAGACACAACTGCAGCGAACCGTTATTCAACATATATTTCAAACACTAACTGACTCGACAACATCAAATATATCTACAGATTATTTACAGAGAATCACCATGCTCGTGTGTAGGGTAAGACGCTGTCTGATGACGTCATACCACGTGGAAACAGACAAAGGAGATAATCAAACCAATGCTAGAGGGGAAATCAAACTGCCAAATGGCCTATGATCCCGCTCTGTACACATAAGTGACCGACAACTGAGCACCTACTCTTGTCGCTACTGAAACAACTGCTTTACCGCAATACACAGATACAATAAGTGACCGACAACAGAGCACCTACTCTTGTCACTATTAAACCAACGGCTTTACTGCAATACACAGCTCTAAAGCTATTCAACGACCAACACTGAAGCTATGACACTATCACGACCGCACTTCTCTCTGTACCCTCTTGGCGTACTTGCCCGGCCACTAGCTTATGACGTCTCCTGTCTCCAGCAGGATAAAACCACCTATCTTAAATCAACGTGAGTCCCAGACTCTAAGATAAGTTTACGGTAAGAACAGACCTTACTTATAAGTGTTACGTCATACCACCCAGACTCACACTCTCCGACAACCGAGGCCGACGAAAAAGTTCTACGAGCTTTTTATTTACTACTTTGCCGCTTGACTGGCCGAGAGTCTAAAACATAACTGAGTGGCAACACATCTAGCGTCTTCTTACTGCGACCTCTGCTCGTTGTGTTTCTAACCGCCTCATAACCGTTGGAGCTATATCAATCGCTAGCTCCAACAAAAGGCATCAAAGGTTTTGCCTTCCATCCTAGCTCTCAGCTTCGCCTAGTTCTAAGGCATTCTCTCTGAGCCTCCCCAAGTCTCTGTGTCTCAGAGGTGTCTCCCCGAAGGGACCCTCTGTGGGTGTCCCCTCTCTCTCTCCAAAGCCTGTGTGTCCCGTCTCTCTCTAAAGGCTTGTGTGTCTGAGTCGCTGGCACTGCCTGCTTAAATACCGGCAATCGTGCGCTAGGCATTCTAATTTATAAATAAATAAAATAAAATGTGGATTTGTAACCTAGGAGTGACATGTGACACTGATAACAGCACAGTACCTACTTCTAACTTTACTAAAACTAATTTTAGAGTAAAAAATGTACCTTTTAGCTAAAGCAAGAGGGGAAATCAAACTGCAAAATGGCCTATGATCCCGCTCTAATCACTGAATCAATAAGTGACCACCAACAGAGCTCCTACTCTTGTCACTACTGAAACAACCACTTCTGCGATACACAATTCTAAAGCTATTCAATGACCAACAATGAAGCTATGACACTTCCACGACCAGCACTTCTCTCTGTACCCTCTTGACTTTACTTCCGGCCACTAGCTTATGACGTCTCCTGTCTCCGGCAGGATAAAACCACCTATCTTTTATTAACCCGAGTTCCAGACTCTAAGATAAGTTTATGGCAAGAGCAATCCGTAACTTATAAGGCCCAGTCAACAGTACCTTACACATCTGTTCGTTGACTGTCGACGAAATACTCCCAGAGTATTCAGCGTGATTGCTAGCTGCTGCCCCGACGTCTGGCTAAGATGGCAAGGGGTATAGGTCCATGGGTCTACACGTGTCCGCTTCTCTTGGTCCTCCTACAATAACTCTCTCTCTCTCCATGTCCTGTGTCCGAGCGTGTGTCGATCCTGATCTCACGTTTTTACCTCCTTAAGTACTAAGCCTCCTGACATCTTAAAACTCAACTAAACTGGTTCTGGCCAGCCTAGGTGGAGCAGGGCAGCTGCCATGACCAATGGCGAACTCCCACCTACATGGGTGTGAAGAGAAGGGGCGGGGAGAACAAGCTAAACTTAGAGTGACAGGTGATAACCTAGGAGTGACATGTGTCACACTGATAACAGCACAGTACCTACTTCTAACTTTACTAAAACTAACTTTAGATTAAAAAATGTACCTTTTAGCTAAAGGCTTAAATAAACTGGTAGCAGAACACAAAACTTGAACACGTCTATGCCAGTCACACTTAGAGAAATATTCATAATTGTTACACATCTAGTTGGTAGTAAAATACAGAATACAGTTGTATTGCTGTAGTGGTAGAAGTATTGTTGCATGTGTTAATATGTTACAATCTTTCTAAAGTGGAGAATGACCAAATCAAGATACAGCACATTGACTTATTATATAGCAAGGAAGACCTGAAATGCTATAGTCTGAGGGTGCTGTGTTAGCCGTATGGTAGAACTAAAACTCTTTGGGAAATGGTTTGCTGTTTACAGCAGAGTGTGACTTTGAGGTGGACTTCTGTGACTATACCCAGAGTACAGATGATGAGTTCAATTGGAGTCGTCGCTCAAACATCACCTCTACTGATGGCACAGGCCCATCCGGTGATCATACCACACGCAGTGGATATGGTCAGTTTGGTCTAAGGAACAAATAATCTAAGAACTTCCTTTCTCTGAATCTTCTGTTTGTGTGCTCAGTCTTGTCATAACAGACTTATTCATACAAAGAGATGGGTAGTGCATTAGGTCTTTTATGATGATAATGTTGTGAAACTGCTCTGTTACTATATGCATTCAACCTTCTGAATATTTTTGAACAGGATTTTGGGTGGTCATTATTTGATGCCTTCTTTTCAGGTTATTATGCCTACATTAACACTTCAGCCCCACATCACCGAGGTGACCATGCTGTCATCACTAGTCCCACTCAGCAACCATTTCCTGTCAGTCAGTGTTTAACATTCTGGTATTTCATGTCTGGGGACTACGTTGGCCAGCTTGATGTCTACATCATTTCAAATAATGTCCGTCCATTATCCCCTGCTTTTACTCAGCAAGGTAAACATCTGAGCTGGACCCAAGCTTCCATCACTGTGCAGCCAGAGACTGCCCCTTGGCAGGTAAATTTTGTTTCATAATCTTAGCAGTAAAACGTTTTCACATTTTGTGGACATTCTTTGTCTCTGTCTTGCTCTAGATCCTTGTGGTTCCTTTTTTCGTTTTGCCCACTCACCAACATAAAATGCTTTCCTATCTGTATTTGCTGCTGGCTTTGTTTTCTTCATTTAAACGACTGAATTTTCATAAATTGTGATCTCCATTGCAACCTGTTAAGTAAAATTATTAGGAGTCAACATGCGATAAAATTCTTTAAATATTTTGCACGTTTCAGATTATGTTTGAGGGTGTTGTTGGACAAGACCGTGCTGGAGTTATTGCCCTTGATGACATAAAGGTACAACAAGGTGACTGCCCTCCACCTGGTACCTGTAACTTTGAGATTGATACCTGTGGATACTTCAATGTTCAGGGAATGGATGACTTTGACTGGCTTCGCTCAGCAGGCAGGACTGTTGTTGCTGGCACTGGCCCAGCAGTGGACCACACCTCAGACTCTGATGCAGGTTAGAGACAATAGTCTAATCTCCTTATTTTGTCATTTTGGGAAGTATCTAAGTGTGAGGAACTAAATGTTCAACACTATAATCGTAGCTATGGATAAAGTGTAATCCAGAAATCCACATGGAAAACGGTGGTGGGACATGAAGAATTTAAGGGGGGGGGGGGGCTTTTTCTTGGTTACTTCAAGAGTTTTTGTTGAAACCACTGGGGGGGGGGATAGTTTGATGGGGGACAGGTGGGAGTGGATTAAGAGCTATCTTGCGACTAATTCCAGTAATCTTGCAGGATTTTACATGTATGTGGAGTCAGACTTTCACGACCCTGGGCAACGTGCACAGCTGTACAGCTCTCCCATTCCTCCTAGCTCCCCGTTATGTGTCAGCTTCTGGTACTACATGTATGGCAAAGGTGAGGGCTAGGTGTGTGCTTTGTCCAGCCAGTTCACATTTTTTCCCAATGAGTTCGGGATGTGAATGCACAGACCTACCAAGGTGCTGCGCATGCGTATGTCAGTTGCTGACCACAACAAAAGATGATTATATATCAAGCTGTGACCCCTACACAGCATCACTTCTTATAGACACAGTGAAGAGGCCAATCTGTGTTGACTGATAGCTGAGGTAAAGACATTGACTTTCGAGGTTATGTCGCAGGTTCGAAACCCATGTTAGTTTACAGTTGGTTTGGGGGGGGGGGCGGTGGATTGGGGTAGGTTTGGTATTGGGGAG
Organism: Lanistes nyassanus; assembly: GCA_004794575.1. NCBI lineage: Eukaryota > Metazoa > Mollusca > Gastropoda > Architaenioglossa > Ampullariidae > Lanistes > Lanistes nyassanus. The sequence continues at coordinate 893,641 of SMGT01006394.1, forward strand.
GACTCTCTTTTTCACGTGTGAGTTCAAGCCTGTGTCTTTGGGCTAAAGGGAATGAAAGGTGGTTTGTGCATTCACACCTTGAACTTGGGGAAAAAAATTCCAAGTCCAGGCAATGTTCAGAACTGGTTCCTTTTTTTCTTAGTGTCCTTCCTTAATACTAAATCCAAGATTGTAGTGTGTGTGGGAGTTTGCCACTTTACTAGTTCACGTACCCAAATAATTATTTCCCTGTCTATAGATATGGGATGCCTTCAGCTTTACCGAGTTGAACCTCAACAGACTGTGAGTCTTGTGAACATCACAGGAGATCAGGGAAATTTCTGGCATTACTGGCAGATCTCCACAAGCTGTGACTTTTACTTCCAGGTAGTAGCTTCCTATACTCATGGGTAGGGGAAGTTGCTGTGCTTTTTGTGTCCATATTGGTGGCAGTCAAAATACAGCCAGTATGCAGGTAGACTGTTTCGCCAGGACTTTTTCATTTGCCTGTGATATGATAAAATACACACTGTATGTCTCTTAAGTTCCATAAATTTCTGATGCAACCTGTTCCTAATAAAGATTTGTAACCCCCGCAGGGTTACCAGATTTATTTCCCCTTGCGGTTTCTCTAGCTTGGGGAGGTGCTGGCTTGTTAGAGGAAAATGTAGTTCCACAGACAGATAAACCCCTGTCTGTGGACCATGTCTCTTTTAATAAAAAAGGAACCCCCTAGAATCTCTATAGGAGATGTCAAATTGATAGTATGGTCAAAGAGAGGGGTAGAATTCTGGGAAGTCCAAATAAGATTCCCCGCACGGCCGACTTACGCTATTGCGCTGTAGCGCGTAGGGATTCAGAACAACCGTGCCCGCGGGAACTCTGTCTTTCGGTCTTTCTGCGTGCCACCGTCGGAGGGGGAAGACGTTCAACTGTCGCTGTGTGTCTGGTTGTACCAGGTATGGAGCTATTTGTGGTTG
>SMGT01006394.1:894927-905424 GCA_004794575.1 Lanistes nyassanus
GGATATTCTTTTATAGCGTTTGCATCTAGTTGTAAAACTGTCACTTTGATGTTAGCTTTGTGTATTGTGGATTTTGCAACCTGAAACTAATTTTCAGGTCGGTCTCTGTTGCAGGCCACGTTTTCGTCTTTTCTTTTCGTCTTTTCTTTTCGTCTTTTCTTTTCGTCTTTCTTTTGTTTCCTTTTCGTTTTCTTTTCCTTTCTTCTCCGCTATTTTTATCCTTACCCCGGGGGTTTTAGATAGGAGAATAAAGGTTACATATTGTAATTATTGGTTTCTGTATTCTTTTAGTCAGCAAGGACAGAATCTGTGTGTGTGTGTGTGAAGCGCTAGCCTCTGCCCGAACCATAAATTCTTTTGTAATTCCAACGGCGCACACTGGTAAATTTGGTCTTTGCCATTTGGGCCACGTGTGTGCCGGTTACAGATTGGCTGGACACACCTAGAAAATATTCATCGTGTCTTGTAGATCATAATAGCTTTTACCCTTATAAGATGTCTAAGATCTGAACAAAATACGTCTTACAGTTTTAAAATTGTCTAGAATGTCGTTGACCTTTCAGCTGATGTTTGAAGGCACAGTAGGGATGGGTTCCCTGGGAGATATTGCCATTGATGATGTGTCCGCAAAACCAGGAAACTGCACTGGTCCTCCTGCTGCCACTGATGCTCCTGGTATTTCACAAGTCACATACGGTGGGTGTAATTAAATTGTTTGCTTGTTTATTTATTATTGATTTTATCAGTTATTTGTATCATCAGAGAGAGGCACATGAACAATAAAAATGTATTTTAGAGTATATCAAAATTAGAACAATTTGACTATTTGTTTGCTTGTGTTACAGCCCCCACACAGTATGACTGCAACTTTGACCATGGCAACATCTGTACCTGGATCCAGGACATCACAGACAACTTTAACTGGACACTGCATCATGGTGCAACATCATCTCTCCAAACAGGACCTAGCTATGACCACACACAGCAGAACACAAATGGTAAAAAATACATTTAATATTGTCATACTGTACCCCTGCTCAAAGTGCTTCATTCCCATTGAGCAAACCCTTATCCCACCTCAAAACAAATGATAAAAATATCCATCCCTGGTAAGGCCTCCTATGCGGGTGTCTAGTGCCTTGCCACACAGCCTGACCATACACATACCATTTGTTTCCAGTGGGAAGGGTTCACTGTGTTCACCCCCTCTGGTTCAGGATGAAAGTGAAAATCCTCTGGCAAAGTGAATCTCATCTCTGATATACAAGCTTCAAGATTTGTGACAAAACCATTTTGGCACCCTCTGCTCCATACTTCTAGCAGTGAGCATTGTTACCGGAAGTGAGCCCAGCAGTCCACTGGCCACCAGAACAGGTTGCTGACATCCTTTTCAGCACATCAACTATAATGTAGGACACCACAATTGTATGACGTCCCATCTGTAAATGCTATGCTCGATTGGCATGATGCTTCCTGCCCGGAGCTTCTAGTGTTATGTTGCAGGTTGGCCCTGGCATGCCAAAGGTCCCCCCCCCCACCACCACCACCCATGCGTGGGAGTGGCCCCCAGATCCATGTTGAGGGTGTGGTTCGACAACTTCCGTTACCACTGATAATGAACTGAATGCCTAGGCATCGCCGTTGGCAGCAGCCCCCTCCCCTCACATTTGGTGACCCTGCTCTGACATCACCCTTCCTGCTTCAGCACAAGTCGGTTCTGCTACCTGGGCTTGGACCCTCCTGGCTGGTTTCAATGCCTCCTGCCTCCGTGCATGCCTCTTCTTCCGCTTCTGCCACTGCCGATGTCCATGGTCGCCCTGATGATGTCATAGCACTTCAACCTCGAGTTGCATTCTGTTCGTCTCCTTCTGGGGCTCTTCCATCATGCCTTGCCATGTGCGCACATGCAGTTTCGCTCATCCAGCACCACGGCAGTAGCGTACGGCGTGCCTGATGGTACTTACTCCGCTGCATTGTTGCCTCATGCAGATGGCTTTTGGCTCAGTGTGCCTGCCCACCTCACCCTGGAGCTCTTCCACAATGCTTTACCCCTTGCATACATTCAGTTTTGCTCCACCATCCCTGTGGCAGTAGTCCCCACCATACGGTGTGCCCATGGGCGGAGGGGGCTTAACAGGGTTGCATTTTGGTGTGGAAGGTGCAGTTAGGGATTGCTAATTGAGATATTAGAGCTTTGGGTCATGATAAGTATTGCTAAAGAAATTTAGAGCAAGAAATTTGTATTTTTACATGGTGTACATGGAGCATGTGTAAATCTCTGTCACATGTCACTTCTAGGCTATCACCTGTCACTCTTAGTTAAGCTTCTTCGCCCACCCCTTTCCCGACACCTCGGTAGGTGGACGCTACATCATTGGTCATGGCAGCTGCCTAGCTCCACCTAGGCTGGCCAGAACCAGTTTAGTCGAGTTTTAAGGTGTCAGGACGCTTAAGATTAAGTAGGGAAAAACGTGGGATAGGGATACACACAGAGACACACTCGGATGGAGAGAGAGTGTTAACATAGCAAGACCAAGAGAAACGGACACGTGTAGACCCACGGACCTCTACCCCCTCGCCATCTTAGCCAAAGACATGGAAAGAAGTAAAGGACTCCAGTTCTCTTGCCAGATACACAGGGTGTATTACGCTGACACGCCGACGGACTGATGTGTAAGTGACTACTGGACGTGCCTTATGTAACGATATTGCTATTGTCCCTATACTCTTATCCTCATGTGACTAGAGGCAGCAGCCGCATAATGGGGCTAGCCTTTCAGGACCAGCCAGGTGCTGGGTGATACCTCCGAAAGGTGATACAGCGGCCTGACACTGCACTGGACATTAGTTTTACGACGAGCTCCTTTAGTAACTGGTGGGCAATCAGACACCTGCAATTAACAGCTGTCGGGCTAGTTGCATGAGGGGAGAACTCAAGACTAATGACAAAAGCGCTCAGCTCAAGTAACCCCAGAGGGCATCGTAAGTCTTTCCAGTCAGCGTTCACCAGGCAGCGGGCAGACCAGCACCTGGTGCCGCAACCTGCCATGTTGTTCATTTCAATCTCTCCAGCTCATATCTCAGTCAGATCTCAAGGCTGTGATATTAAAATCTAAACCTACTACCTGCCCTCTGGACCCCATACCACCCCACCTTCTCCTTGACTGCCTGGATGTTCTGCTCCCAGCTCTCACTCAGATCGTAAACGACAGTCTGTCATCAGGAGTCTTTCCATCGCTGTTCAAGGCTGCAATAGTCAAGCCTCTCCTCAAGAAACCCACCCTTGACGCAAACAGCCTCAAGAACTACCGCCCAGTTTCCAACCTACCCTTCCTCTCAAAAGTGGTTGAAAGAGTCGTCCTAAATCAACTTCTCGCCTACCTCAACTCAAATGACCTTATCTCTCACTCTCAGTCAGCATATCGGCCATTCCACAGCACGGAAACAGCTCTGACTGTAGTTGTCAGCGACATTTTGTCTGCTCTGGATGGAGGCGATGTGTCTTTTCTGACCCTCCTTGATCTTTCCGCAGCGTTTGATACGATCGACCATACCATCCTCCTCAATCGTCTCCATGATGTATACGGCATCTGTGGGTCGGCGCTGGCGTGGTTCCAGTCCTACCTCTCTGGTAGAACTCAGTCTGTACTTGTCGCTGACCAGTTGTCACCCCCATCAGCATTGTCTCTCGGAGTCCCTCAGGGATCTGTCCTGGGCCCTATCCTTTTCATCCTATACATCAAACCACTTTCATCACTCATCCACTCCCACACGATCTCCACCCAGTCCTATGCAGACGACACCCAATTATACAGTTCTTGTCCTTCAGCTGATGTACATGCCAGCCTCATGACCATGCAGACTTGCATATCTGGTGTCAAAGCATGGATGGTCCACAACAGACTAAAGTTGAACGACGAAAAAACAGAGGCTCTTCTCTTCAGTAAAAGAAATGCTGGAGTCACAGAATATCCCACGGCAGTTCGGATTGGTGATGTCGACATCCCTTTTGCCGACTCTGCAAGAAATCTAGGTGTTATTATTACCTCTAACATGACACTTGACAAACACATTTCCAACATCTGCAGATCCGCTTATTCTGAACTCAGAAAAATCAGCAGCTTCCGTCACCTTCTGTCCGATCAGGTTGCAAACACATTTGTATGTGCCTACGCTCTGTCTAAACTCGACTACTGCAATTCCTTGCTAGCCGGCTGTCCTCTGTATCTGCTACAGACTCGGCCGCTCGCCTTGTCCTGAAAGCGCGCAAAACAGACCATGCCACACCTCTCCTCCGCACTCTGCACTGGCTCCCCATTCAGGGTCGCATCGACTACAAGTTGTCTACTCTGTTTCAATTTTTTCACAATCTACACTCCAGTGAGACAGCTCCGCTCCTCTTCCGACGATCGCATTCTCGCAGTACCCCGCATCAGGACAAAAATATATGGACAGCGCATGTTCACCTTCTCGGCATCCACCCAATGGAACTCACTTCCCCACAACATTTGCCACTCCCCATCACTACAGACTTTCAAACGTAACTTAAAAACTTTTCTTTTCCGCAAGTATCTTGACTGACGTCATGACTGCCTGTCTGCATTAACCTACGACTTCCTCTATTATGATACTTTTCCACCCATCTGTGACTGAAGGACGATCTATATCCCAACCTGTGTTTCGTTCATCTCTCCCTCTGTGTGTGTGTGTGTTTCGTTGTTTTCACTGAGTATGTGCCTCGTCCGCGCGAAGTGTGCATGAAATGTGTTCTCGCGCGTTACAAATCCACATTTTATTTTATTTATTTATAAACTAGAATGCCTAGCGCACGATTGCCGGTATTTAAGCAGGCAGTGCCAGCGACTCAGACACACAAGCCTTTAGAGAGAGACGGGACACACAGGCTTTGGAGAGAGAGAGGGGACACCCACAGAGGGTCCCTTCGGGGAGACACCTCTGAGACACAGAGACTTGGGGAGGCTCAGAGAGAATGCCTTAGAACTAGGCGAAGCTGAGAGCTAGGATGGAAGGCAAAACCTTTGATGCCTTTTGTTGGAGCTAGCGACTGATACAGCTCCAACGGTTATGAGGCGGTTAGAAACACAACAAGCAGAGGTCGCAGTAAGAAGACGCTAGATGTGTTGCCAGTCAGTTATGTTTTAGACTCTCGGCCAGTCAAGCGGCAAAGTAGTAAATAAAAAGCTCGTAGAACTTTTTCGTCGGCCTCGGTTGTCGGAGAGTGTGAGTCTGGGTGGTATGACGTAACACTTATAAGTAAGGTCTGTTCTTACCGTAAACTTATCTTAGAGTCTGGGACTCACGTTGATTTAAGATAGGTGGTTTTATCCTGCTGGAGACAGGAGACGTCATAAGTTAGTGGCCGGGCAAGTACGCCAAGAGGGTACAGAGAGAAGTGCGGTCGTGATAGTGTCATAGCTTCAGTGTTGGTCGTTGAATAGCTTTAGAGCTGTGTATTGCAGTAAAGCCGTTGGTTTAATAGTGACAAGAGTAGGTGCTCTGTTGTCGGTCACTTATTGTATCTGTGTATTGCGGTAAAGCAGTTGGTTTAATAGTGACAAGAGTAGGTGCTCTGTTGTCGGTCACTTATTGTATCTGTGTATTGCGGTAAAGCAGTTGTTTCAGTAGCGACAAGAGTAGGTGCTCAGTTGTCGGTCACTTATGTGTACAGAGCGGGATCATAGGCCGTTTTGCAGTTTGATTTCCCCTCTTGCATTGGTTTGATTATTTCCTTTGTCTGTTTCCACGTGGTATGACGTCATCAGGCAGCGTCTTACCCTAGACACGAGCATGGTGATTCTCTGTAAATAATCTGTAGATATATTTGATGTTGTCGAGTCAGTTAGTGTTTGAAATATATGTTGAATAACGGTTCGCTGCAGTTGTGTCTTTTACGAGGGTGGGGGCTCTTGAGCAAGAAGTGTTATGCCTGTGTGAGACTGAGCGAACGTGTCGAAGTATGAGAATCTTTTCCCTCGGTAGATTTCTCTAGTTGTTCACATTATTTCATAGCATCGTCACCCTTTGGTGTAGAAACCACTGACCTGAAGCAGTAAAGGTTTTGGTGACGATTGCTCAATTAAGTCTACATTTACAAGATCACCATAACAGTTTGTTCAATAATTCTGAAAAGTCGAGTCCAATAAGTTAAGGTACGGCCCGCCGTGACAATCTCTACCTGTACAGTTAAATATATGCCCATGCTCAGGTTACTACACATACACTAAAGCGTCCAATGAGCCAGGGTCACAACTTCAAAATTATTTTTTTGAGGATGCTACATATACATTGAAGTGTCCAATCAGCCAGAGTCACTACTTTAAAATGTTTTTTGTTCAGGATACTACATCTACACTGAAGCATCCAATCAGCCAGCCAATGCCACTGCCCGTATCATCAGCCAGAGTGTGACTATCAGTGATGTCGGTATTTGTGTTCACTTCTGGTTCCACATGTACGGCAGCAAGATTGGCACACTCAGTGTCTATGCTCAGCAAGGTACTTAATCTTCACTCGTGACAAGTGACTAGGCTAAGTGAGTGGGTCTTTAGTCTTATCTTTCTGCAGTTAAATGGGAGATTTATCAACACTGTGTTATGTTTGAAATGTGCTAAAATTAGTCCTACACACTGTACCTCAGTTTATGCAACAGTCTCTTTCACTACAGGTCAGAGTCTGGGAACCCCTCTGTGGGGAAGAACAGGTGAACAAAGGGACAAGTGGATTGGTGCAACTCTTTTCCTCACGCCTCAGGCTCTCTCTCCTCCTCAGAATCACCCAACTCTGGTACAGGTATGCATTCTTCCATCTCCCTACCCCTATTCTGTCATTTCAAGTCTCAATGTCAAGAGATCCAAATGACCTCGTGTATTTGTTTAAGCAGTTTGTCTGTGTCTGAAAGCTGTTCTTTTCTCTGATTTCTAACTTTCAGTATTTGTCATTTGTTTTCTGCACCACGATCACAGTTCTTTCCATGGAGACTTTCGGGTGCAGTATAAATGGATGTGATTATTATTGTCCGTCCATGGTTCTTTCAGAGAATACCCTTTAGAAGAGGTATTCATGGTTACCTGCTATGTGCCTAGCAGTGTCATGTACAGCAACTGCTTGGAAGGGGCATCAGGTGTGTGCTGTTTGCTAAGCTGATCATTTGTGATCACTGTTTGCATTGTGTATACTGGTGCTTTGTACAGCTCACTATTTTCGGATGCTGTTGGCAGACTGCATTCTATTTCTGATTTCACCAGATGGAATTCTCATTGCATAATTTTTTCTGGACTACTTCTAGGTGATTTGTTGTTGTTTTTTTAACAATGGATCATTTCAGAAATATATGTCTGTGGAAATATTATCAACCTATGTATGTTTATTTGTATATATTTATCAATGTGTCAGTTACATTTCAGATTGTTTTTGAAGGCATGGTTTCTGGGGGCTACCAAGGGGATATAGGTCTTGATGACATTTTCTTCAATGATGGAAACTGCCCTGAATCAGGTATGTATGGTACTTTCTAAAACATACTTTTACATTTCCAATAGCAGACCATTGCAATGCCATAGCACCTAATAATACAGAGTATTGAAAATGTAACACTGCATGAATATATAGGAAATCGGTCCTATGCTGTAGCTCCCAACTGATTGTGAAAAAGTGTAGCAATTATGCAAAAACTCTGACACTTGACCTGTATGTGTGGATGTTCTTAGTTTGTTAGAGATTTTTGGATTTCGCTTTCTAGTATTTTCTGTCTAAGACACACAGGAAATTTTTCAATGTAAAATTCACAGAAGGTTCAGGGGTGAGGGCAGGATGCAGTAATCAGCTTCAGTCAGCCATTCCTGACTACACTGCTGGTCTCTCTAGCTAGGGAAAGTGATTAGCGCATAGTGCTTGATTCTAATGAATAGGGCAACATACATGGGTGAATTAGAAATGCATACTGTGTTCTGTTTTTCAGTAAAGTGTGATTTTGAGTCTGAAGACATCTGTGGCTACATTCAAGAAACACATAACAACTATGACTGGACCAGGCAAAGGGGTCACACACCAACCACAGGAACAGGCCCTGCTACAGACCACACCTATGGCACAATGAGTGGTAGGTAAAGAAAGGATTTGGCCAGTTTGTCTTGATATCAGGCAACATTTTTGATACTTTATTGACATTAATCAGACATGAATTTACTCTTCTCTAGCTGAATGGGAACTTGGTCCAAAAAATTTGCAGTGAATAAAGTTTGAACACTTAATGTGAGCACAGTACGCACACACTAATTTCTTATGATTTAGATACTGTGGGTTGAACGTTTTAATTATTTTTAACCTGTCCCATCAAGGACATTACATGTATGCAGAAGCTTCTGGTGGAAATCCTGGTGACACTGCAATCATTCTGAGTCCCACACAGCCTGCCACAACAGGCAGTTGTCTGCACTTCTACTACCACATGAGTGGCACAGGCATGGGAACACTGATAGTGTCAGTCAGGGCTCAGGGTGACGACACTGTCCTCTGGCGCCGCTTTTCTGACCAGGGTGACACATGGCATGCAGCACAGGTCTCCATCAACTCCAACTTTCAATACCAGGTACATGTACAAACAGCAAGTACCAAGGTTCTTCAGAACTGTTATCACCAGAATATGTTTTTGCTTACTCACTTTAAGATTTTTAGAAGCAGAACGCATGCATTTTCTTCAGTGCACTTTGGTTTAAGATGGTTTGTAAGGATGCTGTGTATCCAGTCCTGTTTGAACTGATAAGCTGCTTATGCAGGCATACTTTGTCAGTTATAAGCTGTTGCACAACAGTTTTGTAGTGTTCAGATTTGATGTACATTTTAGCTTGAATGGAAAGCATGTAAGTAAAGTGCACTGGATATTTTTTGTAGCAATTGTCTGTAGGTCATCTGCTCACAGACAGTCCATGACCCAGGTAGGTTAGTGGGTACTGCCTTGGGTAGCAAAGGATTACATATATTTTTTAGATGGACTGGATCACTAGATATGAGAAATGTTAGAGTTCAACAGCTTTCTGTGTATGGTCATGTGATATTTAACCCCTACTCTGATACAATGTACCTCTGCTTCGAAAATTCTCCTTCATAGATTCTTCTCTGTTCACTGAACCATCCAACAAAAAATATGCTTTTTGATAGTGCTACGCAAAAAAATCATCTTTATTTAAGTGAGAAATTATTTTGGGTCTGTGGTGACATGCTCTTTAACCCCAATGTTATTTTCTGGAGGAAAATCTTGGAAATTGTCATCTTTGTGTCTTGAATATGTACATTGTGTATTATATTTTTATCTTTGAGAAAAGACCTTTCTAGATCTGTAAATTCAGAAACATTCGCTAGAAAGTCACATTGCAGTACTGTCTGTAAGTGATCATGTGATATCCATCCCATTAACTCTTTTTCCTCAATAAGTTGAAAAATCCAGAAGTTTCAGTAAACTTTTCCACACTTCCTCGATTAACTCAAGGCTATCCCTGCGCTTAGAAAGTGGTGGGCGGTGTATGTCTGCAGAGCAATCGCTGTGCTTGGGCTTTAACTCTATGCTCACTATTTTGCGCCGACTAAAAACACGACAGTGGTTCACTGGAAAGGGATGTCACTCGTGTTTTCCTATACTAGAATCATTTCTCTACAGAGTTCCTTCTCTTAGACCAAAAAACTAGACAGCTTTTCCCACCTTTTTCCACTTAAATTTATCTTTCTAACAACGTTCAAAGTATGTTTCTAACTTTCATAGTTTTTTTTAAACAATTTTTCGAAATTCGGTAAAATCGCCCCAAAATGTAGCAACCACAGCGACGGCGCGCATTGTAGGATGCACGATGCGATTGAGTTAAGAAAGAATAATAAAAGATCTATGTACCCGTTTTAGTTAAAAAAATTGTAAGTTATATTTTCTACTGACCTAAATGTCTCAGTTGTTGAAATAACAAGTGTTATTGAGATTTTAACTTCTGAGATGTCTAATCGACAGTGATTCCAAAGTTGTTTAATCAGATCAATGTCAAGTTAAACACTGCAAAATCTAAAACTTTATGTCATCATAAACCCATTATTTATTTACAACATCCATTTTTAAAATCTACAGACATATACTAATTTCAGATATTTGTGTCATCCTTTTTATCCTTCAGATATGTGTCATCCCCCAGGTGGAGCAGACATCGCCATTTTAGGGATCTTTAAAGGTTTTGAAGGTTTCTTTAAAACCTTTGCAGAACCAAGTTTTGGATAAGTGTAAAAGTATTTCCTCAAATTCAGGTATTGAAATGTTTTACATCCAAGAAATAAGTAACTCGCGAACTTACCTGTACAGCTATGCAGTGAAAACAAAGAAAACACACCTTGTTTCTTCCTGGTTCGGTACAGGTGGAATTCCGAGCTGTCCGAGGCAGCACTTCCCTGAGTGACATAGCTATAGACGACATTGAGCTGCAGAATGATCTCTGTCCACCACCA
>SMGT01006395.1:8775-33143 GCA_004794575.1 Lanistes nyassanus
TGTGTTCAGGTCCACCGTCTCTGCGAAGCCTCTTACGCGCATGCGCTCAGCGTTGTAGGGCTGGTCAGCAAATATCGGTGTGGCTACCACAGGCACAGCGTGGTACAGAGCCTCGTACTGTCCGTTCTTACCACAGTGACTGACGAACAGCCGGGTGTTCGGGTGAGCCAACAAGTCATTTTGCGGTATCCATGACGACGTCAGTATCTTTTTTGGATCTGGTGACGTTATATTTGATCGATAAACGGACTTGAAAGGCAGGTTCTTCAAAGCGCTCAACACCTTGTCGTTGATGGCCTTAGGTGGCGACAGGATGTAACTACCAAACGACACTATCACTGCACCTTCTTCAGCATTGTCCAGAAAAGATTTGAACTCGGGTGGCAAAGGTTTGGCAGGTCCCGTGGCTGTTCCACCAATCAGTTTGACGTTGGGCATGCAGGGCTTCGGGTAGTCAAGGATATGGTCTGACTCGACCAGCCAGATCTCCGCTCTCGCCACGAGCATGTCTATCGGCAGGTAAGGCATTTCAGGTGCGTAGCGACTGACAGCGTCTGTGTATGCACAAGCATTGGACAGGGAAAAGAAAAGATGACTTATGTAAGTAGTCACTCGCTGATAAAAGGTCATATGGTGGCTGAAACTATGGAGTATAAAAGGAATATTGCAAAGAACTGCGGGTACTCTTTGGGCGCCAGGGTCATACAGTGACCCCACAAAGGCAAACGGCACTCCAAGCTTGTAGGGGATGATTGTCATCATTTTCATGGAATATAAATTGTCCAGAACGAAGAGGTCTGGAGCGAGCGTCTTGACCTGCTCAAAGAACGACTGGTTGACAAGAAGATGGTTACAAAACTTAATTCCCACGTTGCAGAACCGTGATGTGTCCGGCGGTAAGTTTTTAAAATAAGCGTCTCGCACGCCCTCCATCAGAATCTCTTCGAAATGGATGAACGTCTTGTACTCGAGCACAGTGAAGTTGGTAGTTTCCAGAACGCCTTTCCTGACGATGTAGTCTGGCATCGTTATCCACACCTGGTGACCTAGTCTTACCAGCTCGCGCGCCACGTTGGTCAGGTAGTTCGTGTGGCTGGTAAACGGCGAAGGAATGATGACAACTCGCTTGCTTTCTGTGCCAAGGGAGGATAGCAATACCAAGAACGCAGCGGCCCAGAACAAGAGTTGTTGGACGTTCATGTCTGGTTTGTCGAGTGGGACGGTTTGCAGACTAATGCTTTAATGGTTGTATCTGTAATAGAAGACAGCGACATATGGAAAGCAAAGAGTAATTCACACAGAGATTCGCGATACAATACTGAAAGAATAGTAAATGTCTAATCCCAGTACCTGCTTTAAATTGCGTTATTATAGCTTATTAATTTAAACAAATGCAATGTGCTATAAAAGTAGGACAAAACAACAAGGATAAAATCAACGAACCAACCCATCTGCGAAAGACAGGGCCGATGACAGAAACTTGCCTTTCCTACGATATAAAAGAATTTTTAAAACGAATTATCTATATCTGGCAGTAAACTGATCTTTTGTACATATGTAAAGATGCACCAACATGGACAGTGGAAGCTAACATAGACTAGATACAAATCTAAGCTAGTTAGTGTGGCTGCTTGCAAGAGCCGTTTGCAGATAAAACACAGGCCAGGCCTTTGCTCAACATACTGCCTCAGTCAGCTGACCGCGAACAACTCCGCCTGTTCTTCAGAACCTTCGCTCTGCTCGCTGCTTCGCCCTCTCACAAATCACCACAACAGAAGAAGGATTTCGTAACTTTGTCAAGGAACCCCTCTGTTTAATTAGTTATGGCGTCTTTTTTTACAATGGGGGCGGGGGCAAACACGTAAGCTTGTCTTTAAAAGAGATGTGGAGAGAACGGGGGGGGGGGGGCTGAGTCTGTGCAGAATTATCGTCTGCTGTGCAGCAGACCTAACCCCATAAACTCAAAAGACTAAACGTGTGTTCTTGTTTTAAGAAACAAAAAAGACTGAATAGAAAATAGGCCATTATTAAAAGCAAGTGTGGCGGCTTTAACAGAACAAAGTATGGGGACTTGCGTGAGGGAACGCAATAAGAATCCTGAAACGATAACAGGCGTGGGAACGACCATTTTCTTGATACTCTTCAGCAGGAAAACAAAATCAGTCTTAACGAGTGCAACATCCAAATAATAATACCTGCCTGCAGAGAGACCGGACGCTTGATGCCCGAGCCCTGACGCTGGCCCGTGGTGACGTCAAGTCCGCCTGCAGTAGTATCCAACTGCTTCCAGCACGCTGGGCATGTCACAGGGTACCAGAGAAACCTTGTGAGCGGGCCTCGCTTCGAACTGTACGTACAAAAGTTATCACAACCGCCGAGGGTGGCCCAAGGTTCGAGAACAAAGACCGAGAAGATAAGTCTGTATGACTGACCTCACTTCGGCGTTTTGTCAGCAGCAAGTGGAGAGCCTGGGTATTAATACAGAACGACAAACGTGAAGATTAAGATAAACAACACATCAGTTACGCCCATCACAGGCATTTCAACTCATCCTTTATTTTCACTGTTTCTTTTTGTTCCTTTAATGACTGGCAAATTTTCCTGAACATTTATGCAGAACGTACGACCCAAGACTGCATGCATAAGTATTTCTAATAAATACTCATCTCTTTGGTGTCACCCGTCCTGATATGCACCTAGTTTGCGGCGGGACGTTAACCCACAAACACTCTCTCTTACGTCACAACGCTGCCGGGCCATTGTCATTTTCTGTCCCCAAATCATGGCGGGATGAAAAGGTTACTGTAATTTCATAAAATTACACACCTCGAGAACACGTTTGACAAGTACGCTGTGAGATGCAGTAAAAGCTTCATTAAATCGTCGTATGCAGAAATGTCATACAGTAATAATGCTCTGCAGATTGCAAAGACGGTAGCTAATAAGCAACAAATGAGGACAGAGCACTTAAATTATCAAATTATCACTCCAACAGGGTTTCAAGTACTTCCTGTTGGAGTGATAAGACGGTAGCTCTTAGTTTGGTCACAATTACTGACCTGAATATCATTTAGGTTTCCGTGAACTTTGAGACGTTAGAAAGTGTAACGTATATTTTCAAAGCCACAAAAATTTGGAAAGTGGACGATTCCCAGATATACAAGAATGGAGAATGACGAAAGTGCACTTGTGAGAATTTTGCCCAGCAGCCTTTCATGAAAACGATTTGATACAAAACGCTATATAAAACATTTTTTGTACAATAAAAGGTGTTGTGGACAAGTCATTGACTTAAATACGGTTGCTGAATACAACGAATCACTGTAATGCATTGCAGACTCAATAACTTATTATTATTTTTATTCATGCTCCACACGGGAATATAAAATTATGAAGTTTTTATACCTCTATCAGTAACCAAAAACAGTGTAAAGCTAAGATAAGAACAGTTTCAAGAGTAATACACTCTCTGCAAACCGGTACATTGTCTGTTCACTTCTCGGTATTTTTCAAACTTCTACAGTATCATATATGACAGTTAAACATAATAATACACAATACTGCTACCAAGGAAAACGGAGAAATTTTAAAGTAATTCAAACAATATTCAACCATTGATGTGCTCAGATAGTATCACTACACTCGCCCTGACAACACGATCCATACAGCCTGATAAAAAAATGTAGAAATTACACATATCGACAGATATTCTGTCTTATATTTTTCTGTATAATTACGATTATATAAGACCAAAACACTCAGAAACAAATATTTACAGCTGCAAGATTGTCTGTGTGTTTAACGTCAAGTCAGCAACGAAAATTATTCACCAATCATGACCCCGTTAAAAAGACACATCAAATGCAGAAATGCCAAGCAACTGGGACCCGAGATCTGAACCCAAGAGGCTCTGTACTAGTGATAAACATTTATTAAAGTTCTTTCTTTTGCGTAGGGGCCTGGATAGCTCGGTTGGTAGCGGGTGAAAGGTTGGTGGTTAGAATACTGGTGTGGCCAAGGATTATTTCCTGGAGTTATACATTGCACTCAATTTGGCCATTCCCTGCACATTAAACTGCCTGTCCGCACTGGCCATCTTACTGCAACTATAAGTCTGATTGGGTTTTTTGTTTTCAGCGCAACGCCTAATGTCTCCCATATGCACTGTCCCGATATGAACCTAGTTTGTGGAGGGACGTTAAGCAACCATCAAGCAAGGATTTGTCGCTCGCGTCACATCAAATCGATTTCTTACCATCAGAAAACGCTTCACTAATACTGCAAGTAAACTGCGAACAAAAGGCATTATTTACTTTTCTATAATTAACGACTTTTCTTTCACACATAAAAGCCATATATATATAATATAAGAGGTTAATGGTATTCTGGAATGGGTGTCCTGATATTTGTAAAAAAAAAGTTGTTGGTTTTTTTTTTACTTAGGAAAAAACTTGAAATAATTAAATCTTGCTCAGACACACGAAGATTCTGACATACAACAAAATTTGCACAGCATGAGTGGGGAATCTACAACAACAATAAATTCACTTTTTTCATGTGTGACCATATTTGCTACGCGACAGAGATCCCGACAAAAATATATAAACAGGCTTAAAATGAGTCGTACCAGAATTTATCCTGATTGACGAGTAGATGGATAATGAAATTGCGAAACAATGGTAATGTATCTTCAGCTTTTGTTTCCCTTTTTACTCATTCTTTAACTTTGGCCTCTTGCACACACATCTCCACAACAAACATAAGATTAACCCAACAATCAGAAATACCGTCAACACAACAGCAAAAAGGAAGCCATAGACGTCCCAGCAAGAAAACTGATAAAAAGGAATCTCGTGTCCTGATGAACGCATGTGTCCACCGCCATATTTCATCACGTGGTCAAGCCAAAACGCTGCTCTCTCCATGGGTACTCCGAATTCGATTTTAAATAATTCAGACGCTTTTGTGATGGCCTGCTCGTAACTCGCGTTTGTCGCCACTTTCAGAATGGTGGTCCGCAGGTCGTCTGCTGTCACGGAGTTCAGGTCCACAACCTCTGCAAAACCTTTCACGCGCATGCGCTCAGCGTTGTGAAACTGGTCAGAAAAGATTGGCGTGGCCACCACAGGCACAGCGTGGTACAGAGCCTCGTACTGACCGCTGTTCCCGCAGTGACTGACAAACACTCGCGTGTTCGGGTGAGCCAGCAGGTCATTCTGAGGTATCCATGACGACGTCAGTATCTTATCTGGATTAGGTGACGTGACGTTGGAGCGAAAAATACTTTTGAAAGGCAGTTCTTGCAAGACGCTCAGGATTTTATCGGTGATTGCTTTGGGTGGACTGAGGACATAGCTGCCGAAAGTCACGATAACAACACCTTCTTCAGCTCCATCCATGAAAGATCGAAACTTGGGCGACAACGGTTTGGCAGGTCCCGTGGCTGTTCCACCAATCAGCTTGACGTTAGGCATGCAGGGCTTTGGGTAGTCAAGGATATGGTCTGTCTCAACCAACCAGATCTCAGCTCTCGCCACGAGCATGTCTATCGGCAGGTAAGGCATTTCCGGTGCGTAGCGATTGACAGCATCCTTGTATGCGAAGCTGTCCGAAACGGATGAAAGGATATGAATCAAGGTATTCAAAACTCGCTGGAAAAAACTCATATGCTTGTAAAAGTTGAACACAGGTACGGCTATGTTGCAAGGAACTAGTGGGATACGCTGATTATTGGGATCGTATGCTACCCCCACAAAGGCAAAGGGAACGCCAAGACGATAGGGTATTATCGTCAGCATTCTCATGGTGGGTAAATTGTCCAGAATGACAAACTCTGGTCTCAGATTTCGGATCTGATCAAAGAAAGAGGCATTAGTGAGTAGGTCGTTGCAGTAATCGACACTTAGCTTGGAGAACAAGTCCCAGTCATCTGCAAGCCCCTTGAAGTAATTGTCGCGAAATCCCGCCATCATGACCTCTTCCACGTTGGTGAACGTCTTGTACTCGATGACGGTGAAGTTGGCGGTGTCCAGCACGCCCTTGCTGGCGATGTAGTCGGGCATGGTCAGCCACACCTGGTGACCCAGTCTTGCCACCGCGCGCGCCACCTGGGTCAGGTAGTTGGTGTGGCTAGTGTAAGGCATGGGTATGATCACGACTCGCTTGCCGTCTGCGCGATGAAACCTGAGGACGACAGCCAGCGCTGCCACGAAGAACAACCGTCGGACATTCATGGTCACGGCCTCGCGACCCTGAAGACTGTAACAAAGGAAAGACAACATAGAATAGCATATTGCATACACGCCATGCAGTGTACAGGACAGCTATGACAGGCTGTCGTAAAGAGGCCTGGCATCGTGGTCTAACACTGGTATTTTCCACCAAGGAAAACGTCGCCTCTGTGTTTAAATCATCACGCGGCTATTCACACGAATCCCGTACTTGAAAGTCGTTAATTCTTAATTCATAAATTTCCTCAATCCCTGCCGATTTCCCAGACGCTTTCACGAACCTGTTATGAAAACGGTAAGTGAATTTCGTCATCTCAGTTCCCACCATCTTTGGATGCGCCTGTTTGAATGGGGCACTGCGCTGAGACGTATCACACCAGAGATGTGCGGTTATATCCACAAGTTCCCGCACGCCATTTGAGGATACTGTGGCCGGGGCCATGTCTCAAGCCAGTTCGAGGCTCATGATCCTCACTTCCGCTTAGCTAGTTAAGTGATGGCTGCATCTCATAAGCGGCTCGCATTCCAGCCAGAAATCGAAGAAAAACAATAACAAAAAGGTGGTGGTGACACCTGCTCAGTTATCGGGTGTAAAAACAACAGAAGAGTTTTACATCGCTGGCGTCTTACGCAATGTGTGGTGCACAAACCACTTCTGCACGGCGAGTGCCCCTGTGAACCGGTCATACGAAACCCCGAACAGCCACGAACAGCCACCAAAATTCACGGTCTTAGATCTAAATAAAGGTTTTAAAGGTATATCAAGCATTAAATTGCACTTTCTGAATTATTTGATGCATAATATGTCAAAAATCGACGCTTGTGTACGTACATTTTACAGATTTGTGTCAGTGCTGTTATCGTCTGCTCGTCTGCCGTGTATACACAAGTGTCGGCTGTTGGCATATTATACATCAAATAATTCAGAAAGTGCATTCTGATGTTCGATATACCTGTAAAACCTTTTATTTAGACTAAAACCATGGATTTCGGTGGCTGTTCGTGGCTGTTCGGTATTTCGTATACACGACGGACGAGCAGACGATAAAAGTACCCACACAAATCTGTAAAATGTACGTACTCAAGTGTCGGTTTTGACATATTATGGATCATATAATTCAGAAGTGCTTTCTGATGCTTGATATACCTTTAAAACCTTTTATTTAGACCTAAAACCATGAATTTTGGTGACTGTTCGGTATTTCGTATGACCCGAGGCCAACGTTTTGTGTCGTCACTCCATTCATTTGTCGGTACATTCATTGGATGCATTACCACTGTATCGTTTTTTATGCTTCTCAAAACATCCGACTCGTGTCTCCAGCGTCGTTGTGTAGACATAATAAAAAATAATACAATAGAACAGCCTGAGGCTGAGAAAAAAACCAAACACTGCACTGATTAACTGAGAGGATGAAGGCAAACCGGAACTCACCTATTTCCTCAACTTTATTTACTATAAAGCTGGTCGGCGGGCCTTGCATTAAATAAAGTGCGTTGAGTCCCATGCGGCCTAAGATTCTTAAGTTCTTTGAACGGGAAGGATGTAAATGCAGATGACACAATTCACAGGCATCAGTTCAGGATAAGATTTAAAATACAAATCCATGCGTTCAGTCACCGGCTCTCGTCAAGTCGTTCACCGAAACGTCAAGGTTCATAGTGAGCAGTTCTCGGGAAAAGCTCGGGGGGGCTACTAGCGTGTTCGCAATTCGCGGCGAGAGGACAGGAGACTATTTCTATTTAGCTACTGACACTATCTAGCTCTGTGTCGTGACCTATAAACCCCGCGCGTTCCCCCCCCCCCTCAAAAAAATCGGGTTACTGGGTGTGGGCCGGACCATGGATCCGGCAGTCCACTCGCATATAGCATCACGGACGGTTTGCGAAAAGATGGGTGTGTGTATGTTTGTGTATGAGAGAGAGAATGTGTGTGTTGTAAAACAGAAACAGAAAAACGTGTTCCAGTGTTCAGCTCTGACCAGACACCAGCCAGTAATCAAGATCTGGGTCAGAGCGACATTTTGCACTCTATGCTCTCCCAGCATAGGCAGTGAACTATAAATAGAACACAGTCGGTCTCCACTATCTTCTAAAGTTTTCTTCACTCTGACAACCCAACAAAGTACTGGCAGCGCTAGACACAACCGTATGCTGACGTATTTCTTCACTCTGTTGAACACAATGTGGGATTTAAAACTGACGACGAAGGCACCGTTTAATTCTATCAAACCAAAACCCATATATATATAGTTATTTTCTTTTTAAAATCCTTAGAGACCTGCTTTCGAAATGAATGAACACGTTTGGTGTAGCGACAGGAAATCTGTATGCTTCAAGCTCAGCCTACACGGCTGTGGAAGGCTGTGCCAGCCTATGCTAACGCGGACCTAAATCGCGGAAAATCAGCCCTTAGCCTCGCCAGAGATAAGGCGAAAATTACTTTGCCCTCACCCTGTGTCATGTGCTAATGCCTCTATCACATAAATATGTCTACTGACCTCGTTTCCTGAATCAATCAGAGAAAGATCCGAGCTGCCTTGGTCCAGCGACTGCACGTTCTGAAGGCGCAGTGTGCGTGACTGAGGCGAACACGTGTACCGTACCGGCGGTTTTGGCTCACTTTTTTATGGCCAGACTGTACCCCCGCCTTTCCTGCCCCTCCCCTCCCCTCCTCGCTCTCGGAAGCCATGTTTAGTTAGTGTGACCTTCAACGGTGCAAGTGCTCCGCAGCGGTACACTATCGAAACGAAGTCAGCAAATTACGATGCAATGCCTTATTACACACAGTCGTGCAGTTTGTCCTAGGTCGACTGGTAGGAGTTTACAACACTAAAATCACCTTGTTAAGACCAGGCAGTTCGATGTCTTAGCTCACATGTGCATATGCCGCTTAACACTGTAACAGCTAACATTTTCATGACCCAATCGTTCACATGTTTTTTCTTCGAGGGGTTAATTGCTAACTGCACAGTGTGATGTATGCGCCACTCTACCAGTGGGCTTAGGGTCTTCTATATGTCAGGTGTGCTAGATAAGATCTTTCTTGTCTTTTCTTTTTCTTCCCCCCTCCTCTCTCTCTCTCCTTGCCTGTTTTGTTCCGTTTGTGATTTGTTTCCCTAAAATGGAGATGGTAAAAATGCATCGTGTGTTTATTCTATTACCTTTGACAAATATATGTCCTGCCCCTGCCCCACCTCTCTCTCTGACTTGCTCTCATTTCTTGACATTATTATGTGTGTGTTTACATGGATGAATGGAGGTATTTCGTTGAAATAAGCCCAGACACACGTGTTCTTGTTACTCCAAACTCACACGGACGTTGACGCTGAAGAACCACTTGAATAAAGACCGTGCAGGTTTCAGTGCGTTCGCCGAGGGAGCGCCCTCGTCTTTATCTCCAGTTTCTTTAGTTTGTAAGTAATTCATCCTTCGTGATCTCTTAACCTTCGACCTGTTTTCAAACTCCAAGGCTTAGTCAAAGATACCTGTCATTCTGGATCTTTTTTTTAAAGTTCAAGAAGCCTCACATTAGAATGACGCAGGCTACTTGGAAGTGTGTTCTTGAATTCGCTTACAACTAATGCTCCCACTTAAACTGCAGGCTGCACTCTGCAGGCACATGTATTTTTGTACCTATATAGCCCATGCAACCTTTCATTTGTAGAAACAGCCACCATAAAATTTAACCGACGGCAAAAACAGCTGCTCGATTACCATACTCTTAATTTCGTCGTTCGATCGTAAACCTCCAGGGCTGGCTTGCATGAGCGTTCCTAGCTGTTCTTTCGGTCATAAGGGGGTTGGTGAATCCCGTTTGCCCTGTGTTTTTACGTACACCTTTACGAAGGAAAAGGAGATTTAAAAAAAAAGCTCATGCAAGCCAGCCCAGGGTTTGAACATACAAGCATTTTGGGCCCCGTTTGATACGGACTGTCGAATCATGAACATTTATACTCTGCTGTTGACTTATTGGAAGACGCCTTCAATCGTTTTGATTACAGAAGGTTGTATGTAAAACGGATCGCGTCATTCGCGTGCCATAGCCTTCATATATTTGTAGCAATATATTTCACATTTAATACATGTTCCCTCTGGTGACCTTTATGTCGGCCTAAACGGTTGGACGAAATCCAAAGGTAAAAAAAGTTTATACAAAGGGGATACCCCAGTCTCTGTTCGTCCAAATTTCAATCAACAAAATTCATCCACTTGACAACTTCTTTTCAACGATCAAGACAGTAAACATTAAACTTTATTTTTTTTTTAAAAACGCGTTTATTTGGTTACATAAGGTAAAGTTGTCTGCTTTTCTAGAACAAAGAGCCTGTTTCAGAGCGAAACAAATGCTGGAGAAACATTCAAAAGGTAGCCAGTTTGCTGTGTTACTGTTCTGCAACGTAGTGGTAGCAAAGAAAAAATATTAGGATGCAGAAGTGCCCTTAAAGTTGACAGCAGAAATATGTCAGACAGTGCAGCGCTAAGTACAGTGTACAAGATAATGAATTCTTGGTACAAAGACTATACATGCTGATTAGTTTTCCCCCCTTTACACACAGTGACATTGCAGACAGCAAACATCCGCACATGCACTCACGCACACAAATACAAACATAACACGCAAAAACGCAAGAATATTCGTACACACACACACACACATAACACAGGAACGCGAGTTCGCACGCGTATGCATGCACACACAATACAAACACACACACAGTCGCTCAAAGAAAGAAAGAAGAAAGGAAAAGATAGGACAAGGATTGTTACACGCAACAAAACTAGATGTATTTTGTGATTTTGTCCCACAGCCACTATTATTCAAAATGCGCCATATCACACGCTCTGCGTAGTTTATGGTAAAGTGTCTTGCTGCTGTACGGTAAA
Organism: Lanistes nyassanus; assembly: GCA_004794575.1. Taxonomy (NCBI): domain Eukaryota; kingdom Metazoa; phylum Mollusca; class Gastropoda; order Architaenioglossa; family Ampullariidae; genus Lanistes; species Lanistes nyassanus. Next base: position 19,893 of record SMGT01006395.1, read on the forward strand.
TTAAGGCTGCCTCTAAGTTATGCTTGTATGTTCGAGCAAAAAAATAAGAAGAGATCACATGGTGGAGTTCTGAGCACACACACAACCTTTTCAGGGGGTATATTACATATAAATATGTATAGGCATTCTGGAAACAGGAATACCTAAGAGGATTAGGGATTTCGGGAACTACAACATTCAACATGTTGAGTTTGGTCGCGGTGATAATTGGTGACGTTTTCCAAACTATTAACCACAGTTTGGGCCATTCATGTGTTTTCAATGGCTACTGCTCAAGGGAGGTAACCGGGATTCAAACGAACATAGGCAACAGATTCTTGCTGCCTCCCTTTGGTTTCCGAACGATTTTAAAAACCTCGATTATTTCGTTGTCTAATAACCACTCAGAGGAAATTTTTGCGTTTTAATTTTTTCCGTTTTCATGGTTAATTAACACATTTAATTACAGAAAGTAATTACTGCCTCATCGTTTGCATGTTTAACTGGTTGTATTACTTTTGTCGAAAACCTATAAACAGTACTAGTACCATTCTAGTACTTTTAATATCCAGCCTGTTCTTACGTTTTAAAGGGGAAAATGTAGCTACGGTTACCTGACCTAATGTTTTTGGTTTTTGTTTTGTTTTGTTTTGGGGAATTTTTTGCGGACCTTAAACATTCTTTTTATTGTCACCTGTTAAAAAAGTGTCTGCAGTCCGTTCGTATCTCAGCTGTCAAGGAGCACATAAGGGATCCAATTATACTCTATGCCTACAAGGCATTACAAAAATAATAAAGCGACAACCTACCTACCCTTCTTTTGTGGAGGGTGGTATGTAACCTTATCCGCAACACTCCATTGGGGTAATCATGCTGTGTTAATGCCTGCATGTCCGACTCAGAAAAATAGCGTGTACACCTTCCTTTTCACGTAAGCATGCGCACTGGGCGAGATTAGCGCCAAGTACGGGGGGAAAGGAGACCCCGATGAAGGAAAACGCGGTAGAAATACAGTTAGTATTTCTTCACCAACAGTTTGCAAAGCCCCGTCGTGAAAACAAGCCCTCTGAAGTACGTTTGCCCTTCGGCTTATCTAAATGTATTGTGTACATGCTCGCTAATGTGTTTACTTCAATTTGTTAGCAAACGTGGGTCCGTGCGTGTGTGCGTGCGTGCGTGCGTGTGTGCGTGCGTGCGTGCGTGCGTGGGTGCGTGCGTGCGTATTTGTGCGTGCCTGTGTGTCCTCGTGTAGATGCGAGTTCGCTTTTTTGCTCTGCTGACGCGAGCGAGCGCGCGTGCGTGCGTGTCCACGCTCCCGTGCTCTGCTTGAGGATCCCAATTAACTTCTTTCCCAGCAAAGGGCTCGCGTTCTTGTGACGCAGAAAGTTATTCGGCTGTCGATGCGCAGTCATGTTGGTTCCTGCCTTATAGACATCCCGTGGATTATTCACACATCTCTTCAAGTTGTTTTCAAAATCATATTTCGTGGGACAATATATTCATTGCTTTCATGTGTCTTCTGACTCCTTTTCGCGGACTAGGCACGATACAAAAATCGCTTTATAATTCCTTCATCACTGATAGATGTTTACAAGAAGGTAAGCCGAAAGTCTGATTTCCTTATATACCTTTAAAAAAAATTCTGTAAGCTGGAGGTTAAGGTCGTGTATGAATGTGTTATATGCTTGTGTCGCTGTCTGTATGCAACGTCCATTTGCGAGATGTGTGTACGCCCACCTGCGCGCTTGTGTGTGTGTGTGTGTAATGCTTCGCTACAGCCGACCACGAGCTGTTCACATAGCTGTTTCATTTGTTTAGGTAATGTCTATGAAACATCTATGTCGAAGTGAAATTCACCTCACTTAGCTAGCTGTTTTTAAATTCATCTAACACTATGCTTGTTTAGTCCAGAAACTTTCATTATATGTTCATAAAAAATTAGCTGGGATAATCTAACAATTTTTTCTAGACACGGCCAGCGTCTGTATTCATATCAAAATGTAAGTTACGCCCCTGTTAAGCCCAATTCAGGTTTGAACGAAACAGAATAACAATAACTTATATGCTCCCTAACTGTGTTAACAGCTCGGGTTAACTTAGCGAAAACCCGTCCTTGTCACCGACACAGAGGGTTGTGAGTTCAGAACTCGTTTCAACACACGTACTTTCACCGCAAGTGGCATCTACTGGGGGCCGAGCTGGTCGGGAACAGGGACAGGTGAGGGGGGTGGAGGTTGTCTTTGGATTCTCCAGTTTCTTCTCCCCTTAATTCCTCCACCACCATCGCCCCCTCTTTCTCAGGTCATGATATAGCCTTCGTTGCTGACTTGAAGATAGACAGTAAACAATATTTTTTTCGAATCCAACAGTAGTGGCTTTCTGTTGCAGACACCGAATCCAGAAGTTCTGCTGGAATCTTCGTAGTTTGCTTCGCCGACAAAGACGTCTGTGTAAGCCGCCATGCCCTTCCAGTGGTTAAAGGCTGTATGCGTCGTGTGTGCAATGGCGGCGGTCGCGCACTGCACGCGAGTGGTGTTTTTTCCTGCCCCTTTTACTAGCCACACCAAATACCAGACCCACGTGGCACACGAACTCATGAAGCTCGGTCACGAGGTGTGGATAGCAATGCCCGATTATCTCGAGGCCAAAGGCTTGCTGGACACGGCCAACCTCTCAACCCTCCGGTACTCGGTGGGCGAAAACATGGAGGAAAGCATCATGCAAGGGTTTCGGGATAGCTATTTCAGAGGCGAGAGAGAGGACATCCAGGTGCACTTCCACCTGATCAAAAGGTACTGCCACCTCATGCTGACCAACGGCTCGCTTCTGGACGAACTTCGAGAAATCCGACCTAACCTCATCGTCATAGGCAACATCCCACATCTCTACGTCCTGGCGATTATTGCGTATCGTCTGGGCGTTCCTTTCGCCTTTGTGGGCACTGTCTACAGTCCGCTGCACCAGAGGATACCCCCCGGGATTCCCTTCACCCCCACCTACCTGTTTCCGACAAGCCAGAGGCTGACTTTCTTTCAACGTCTGTACCTGGTCTACAGGCAGCTCAGATACGTTTTCTTTTCTGATCCTTTCTCTGTGAGCAGCGCCACAGACCTTTACGCGCCGGAAATGCCGCGCATCACGGAAAGCGAGTTGCTGTCGCGAGCCGAGATCTGGCTAGTGGAAGTGGATCACATCCTCGACTACCCCAAGCCATCCTTGCCTCACGTCAAGCTGATCGGCGGGATGGCGACCGGTCCAGCGAAGCACCTGCCTCGCGACCTGCAGTCGTTCATGGACGACGCTGAGGATGAAGGCGTTGTTGTAGTCTCCTTCGGCAGCTACGTCCTCGACCTGCCGGATGACCTCAGCCGCAAAGTGTTCGGCGCCCTGCTGGAGCTGCCCATGAAGTCCGTGGTCAGGTCGAACCGGCCTTCGCCGGACCCAAGCAGAATCCGGACCATGACCTGGCTGCCGCAGAACGACTTGCTGGCGCACGCTAGCACCCGCGTGTTCGTCAGCCACTGCGGGAACAGCGGGCAGTACGAGGCTCTGTATCACGCCGTTCCGGTTGTGGCCACGCCTCTCTTCGGGGACCAGTTCTACAACGCTGAGCGCATGCGCGTGAAGGGGTTCTCGGAGACCATAGACCTGCACAGCACCAGCCAGAACCAGCTATCAGCTGTCATCCTCAAAGTGGCTACAGGTCCTTCCTACAAACTGGCCATCAGCAAAGCGTCCAAGCTGTTCAAGATCGAATTCGGCGTTCCGGCGGAGAAAGCCGCCTTTTGGTTAGATCACGTGACAAACTACGGAGGCGGTCACATGCGCTCACCAGGACAGAGCGTACCTCTCTACCAGTTTCTGGGATTGGACATACACGGGTTTGTACTGGCTGTCCTGTATCTCGTGACAGTAGCGCTTAGGATGTTCTTGTATCTCGCCTTCAGGGTTTGGACACGGAAACGGAAGATTGAATGAAGTGTCGTTTTGTCTGCTTGTCAAGTAACGCTTTTATTTGACGACCACCATAACTCTTTGACGAAAGTGATTATTATTTTTGTGCATGAATTTATACACCAGTTGTATGCTGTCTGGGTGCTGAAGTGGAAGAAAAATGTCCACACCGAACAATCGTGCTGCGAGGTGACAGTATAGTTTTAACTAGAATAGCTCCGGCTGACCTGGTGTCACCGAAGATTTAACTGATGTATAGGAGCATCAAATAGTCTTGTGTAATATTCGTTGTTTTCTTTACGATAGTCAATCCTTTGTCTTGCCTCACCCCCCCCCTTTTTTTTCTCTTTAATCTCCTCTATGGTCTAGCGGTTAAGGCGTCTGCTTTTGAGGCGGGAGGTCGGTGGTTCGTACCCCGGCCGAATCATACCTAAGACTTAAAACTTGGCGATCTAGCAGCTGCCCTGCCAGACCCCTGGCACTATAGGGAACAGTACTAGGACTGGTTGGCCCGGTGTCGGTATAACGTGACTGGGTGGGACTGAAGTCTGTGTGGTGACAACACTCCTATCGCTCTGACATCCACCTTGTTTGCGGAGCGAAGTTAAGCAGCAACCCGCTCTCCCCCCCCCCCTAAAAAATGTGGCCCCTATTTTCTCTCCAGTTTTCTCTCTTTCCCATGATCTTTTTTTTCACATGGTGTAAGAAATATTTAGTAGCCGTGTCTAAAATGCTGAATATGTGTGTGTGTGTGTCTAAAATGCTCTGTGTGTGTGTGTGTGTGTGCGCGCGCGTGTGTGTGGCGTAGTGTGCGTGCAGTGTGGATAGGAAGTGTGTAATGTGTTTAGTGTGCGTGTGTGTGTAGCGTTTGTAGCGCATTGTGTATGAGGGAGAGGTTCTCATTTATCCTTTATACCATAATACTGCACTAATTTTATTAACATCCACATCTCGATCCCGAATAACTAAAGAAAAAAAAGAAAAAAATCAGTCTGCTAGTACAAGCTTCGTATACACGTTAGGATAAAGGCTGTAAGAAAGCGCCACAGACGGCCTTCGGCTTACATCGTGTGCACAAGTTTGACCTAGTATTTATGAAGATGGGAGATTCCTTCATCGGCATGTCACCTTTCTGCACTGCAGTACGCATGCCGTATATTGAGCTCGTGGTGACTCAAAAGCATCCTGTTTGTTTAGAGAGACTGTACTTTATTGTCTGTGTATTAAACTTACGTAGAAAGAGGCTGCTGTGTGTAAGCAAGTGGAAATTCAGTTTGACAGAAGCGATGGAATATGCTGGCACACAAAGCAAACAGAAAGGTTTTTGCTCTCGTTTTAAGACCAGCCCCAAAACACACACATTCTCGCAAGCCTATCTCCTCCCCCCTCTCTCTCTCTCTCTCTCACACACACACACACGAGAGAGAGAGAGAGAGGAAGAAGAGAGATGTATGTTGGGTTGGCTGGTTGTCCTGCTGCAAACTGGGTGCATATGGGGATGGTGGACTACATGGGGGAATGAGGTTCCATTAAAAATAGTAATACAAAATATTTGTATAGAGCTCTCAACTGAGCTCACAATGCTTTACAGTACACACAACACACTCACACTCACACGCACTCACATTCTCTCTCACACACACACACACACACAGCACACGCAATACACTGGAATCTATCATTCACACGCACATATTATGGATTACACACATGGTAACTGATAGGCAGACGAAAGAGATGAGTTTTAAGGGCAGTACAGAAGGAATTTGAGTCGGAGTTATTGCGGATACTGGCGGGAAGAGAATTCCAAACCGTTGGAGCAGAGAAAAAGAAAGAGCGCTGTCCGAAAGACTTTGTTTTGACCTTTGGAACGACCAGGACAGAGGCATCAGCAGAAGAGCGGAGGGTTCTAGGTGGAGTATAAGGCTGGATGAGGTATGAGAGGAGGGTCCTGTCTGATATAGGGCGCTGTGGGATAGACATGCAATCTTGTATTTGATTCGATCTTCAATCGGTAGCCAGTGCAGTTTTTGCAGGTGAGAAGTCAGCTTTCCAAACTTTGAAAATCAGTCAAGCAGAGTTGTTCTGCAGCTTTTGTAGTCTGTTTAGTAGATATTGTGGACAGCTATAGAGAAGAACGTTGCAGTAGTCCAGTCTAGAAAGGACGAAAGCAGAGATGAGAGTTTGAGTGGTTTTGTCTGTGAGATCATGACGAATGGAGCCAATTCGTTCATAGTTTACAGTGTGGAGGACGATAATACTATAATTGTGGATTTTAATGTGGAAATCCAGTGTAACAATAAGGTTCCTTATAGACTATGAGACGACAAAACTAGAATTTTCAATGATTAATGCAGTCAAGCGTCGGTATTTTACTGTTTCTGTGTGTAATGTGTCTGCGGACAATCTGCTGCACAAGATCAGCTAAAGAATATGTCCAGCAGACTTCAAAATGCATACAAGTATTATTTTGGCTGTAAAGTTGGCGACCAAGATAAAGCGTGGGCATCTCATGTGTGCTGCACTGTCTGCTATTCCTGCTTAACACAGTTGCTGAATGACAGACGGAAGAAGCCCTTCGCTGCATCCATTGTGGGGCGTGAACCAAGTCATCGCTCAGATTGGGGTTTGGTTTTTTTTGCATGACAAAAATTGTTGGATTCACAAAGAAGAATAAGTCAAAAATTGTGTATCCTGATTGCCAATTAGACCCGTTCCTCGCGACTCGGAGAATATAAGTTCCAATTCCTCCTTCCACATCTGCAGCAGAATGTGACGAAAACTCAGATGAAGAATGTGCCTCTGCAACTGTGGAGGAGTTGTATGAACATGAAGTGGATGAACATCAGCCTCACCTGCTAACTCAAGATCTTAATGATATGGTTAGAGACTTGCCACTGTCAAAGGAGAATTCAGAACTATTGGGTTCAAGGCTGAAACAGTGGAATCTGTTAAGGCAGGACACCAAAATAACTTTTTTCAGTGATCGTCACACCGTCCTGGCTTCCTTTTGCCAAATCGAAGGTGAAATTTGTTTCTGTACTGATATTAATGGTCTCATTCGTGAACTGGGATATGAACATGTTTCTGGCGAATGGATACTTTTCATTGATTCAAGCAAAGCAAGCTTTAAGGCGGTACTTTTACACAATGGGAACCAGAAAACATCTGTTCCTGTTGCTCATGCAGTTGGGTTGAAGGAAACGTACGAGTCGATGGAGACACTTCTAAGACTCACGCGCTATACAGACCACCAGTGGAACCTCTGCAGTGATCTCAAACTTATGTCACTCCTTCTGGGTCTGCAAATGGGATACACCAAATACATGTGCTTCTGGTGTCTTTGGAACAGTCGTGATGATGCAATCCATGCTAGCCGAGATGAAACCGTATTTGGCAGATACGATGTGAAGCACCTGCCTTTGGTAGATCGTAAAAACATAAAACTGGGTCTCATGAAAGATTGGTCAAGGCGATGGACAGAAATGGCGTTGCGTTTCCGCATCTAAGAAGAACATTTGGTTTCGAGAAAGGTGAAGCCAAAATCAAAGAATGTGTTTTTGTTGGACCCGAAATCCGTCAACTGATCCTTGATGATGAGTTCACACATAAGCTGGACCCAGCCGTCAGCAGCATGGGAAGCATTCATGCTGGTTGTTCAGAATTTTCTTGGTAATCACAGATCATAGAATTATGGTAATCAGAGATCAGAGAATTATGGTAATCACAGATCATAGAATTATGGTAATCAGAGATCAGAGAATTATGGTAATCACAGATCAGAGAACTATGGTAATCAGAGATCAGAGAATTATGGTAATCACAGATCAGAGAACTATGGTAATCAGAGATCAGAGAATTATGGTAATCACAGATCAGAGAATTGTGGCAATCACAGATCAGAGAATTATGCTGGGTTTGTGGAGAACACGCTGACAACATCAGTTAATGGCTGCAAGAACGTCACCGAAGATGCACCTTTTACATTCTCACCTAGACATCTTCCCCACCCCCCACCCCCCAATCTTGGCGATGTCAACGATGAGCGTGGGGAAAGATTTCATCAAGATATCAAGGTGATGTAAAACAGATATCGGGGAAAGTTCAATCCCAATATGATGGAGACTATTGTTTGGTTCTTGCAATAGAGATACAAATGTACAGTACACGCGTAAAAGCAAGTGCCTCAAACGTTTCTGAACATGCTGACATTACTTTTTGTGAGTTAAGAGAGTCGTAGATATATGTCGTAACATGTTTCCGCATTGTCTTTATGTTTGTTTCCATAGTAATCTCCTAACACAAGTTTGGTGGGACGCAGTCCAAACTCGCGATATTGTGACGATAAGGCAAACTGCTAAAACTTCAGTAATGTGTATCTAAAAAAAAAACTGACGTGCTAGCTGGATTTCAATTACAGATTTGAAATCACGTTATAAACTTAACTAAAAACACTTCTTAAGTTCTCAGCAGCAAACAAAATTTTTATTGTTGTTGACCAATGTTATTTTTATTACAGTGGGAAGGACGACATATATCACTGCTATAAAAAATGCCTTTTGGACATAAAAGATACAGGACAAAATCCGACCAAACACCTAAACTTCTGGATTCCCGTCACTGGTGCATGTATTCGAAGAGTAAGGTAGTACGTGCAGGGTCAAGGTCGCACGTCTTAGGAGCAGAAATACGAATGACCGCACCTACGTCTGCCTGAGAAACCAACGAGAATGACATCAGCTGGTCGCCCTGGAACGGCTTGCCTGTAGGATGAGCAGAGATCTCAGAATCTAAATCATCCCTGAGGTACCAGAGAGGATGTCGAGCAGCTGAGACGAAGGGTAGATGGAAGGAAGCTGTATACTGTTAGTTCTTCCACACAGACTGTTAGTGATGTGATACAATTCCTTGCTGGATATGGCATGTCAAATCTTTTCAGAGAAGTACATGGGTTTTGCATTGTGGACAAGACGAGTCATACAGTTCTTTGTTGTTGTTGTTGTTGTTGTTGTTGATCTACTGAAACAGTCAGGCCGGTTCCCCTCCACTGTCGTCGCTCTCTCTTAGCCCTAAGAAGTTCATCCGCCAGAAGGCTGAACCCAGGAGAATGGGATCTGGAAGACATCCTGCGACAAATGAAGGGTGCGTGCTTGTCCAGTACAGTCTTTAAGACTGTGTTATACTGATCCGCTGAACAGTGCTCAAAGTGAGCCAGTTCCCTTTGAAGATCATCCCCGAAGGTGACTCTGTTGATAGCTTCAAGGTTGCGGACAGCGCGATGTGCAGGACCAGTCCGAGGCCAGTCCATGGTAAACTGTGACAGTACGCAAAAATGGTCCGACTTTAAGTCACGGGTAACCACCGTCCACTGGTGCACTGCGCCTGAGGGCCTTTCGATCGCCAGTTGTACAGCGTGACCGTGCTTGTGAGTAGGTTCAGTGACTGTCTGATGAAGGTCATACATGCGAAGAAGGTCAAGGAATCTGGTAGCGCTGCGATCAGCAGGACAGCTGACATGAACATTAAAGTCTCCGATGAGACACACGTGTCCATGAAAAGTGTTGCAGTGGTCCAAAAGTTCGGGAAATTAGTCGAAGAACATGGCCTCCGTCAACATGTTTTTGGAGTTACGCCAGGGACGGTACATACACATAAAATGCAGTAACCGTTGTGTTGACGTTAACGACGCTTGTAGCAGCTTAAAGGAAGTATGATCGAACAGGAAACTGGAGGTGAACGTGAGATGACGGGCGAGGACTTTTCTTTAGTTGATGGCTATGCCGCCGCCACGGGCAGAAGGTGGAGGAAGGGATTTGATGGCGTATCCACCAGGGGTCAGGTCCGCGCACACTGCTAAGCTATGCACTGCTGCTATTACTAAGCTATGCACTGAAAGAACCACCAGACTGATAGCTGCAGTAAGATGGCTGGTACGGACAGGCAGTTTAATGTGCGGGGAGATGGCCGAATGGAGTTCGCACAATCTATAACTCCAGGCAATCGTCCTTAGCCACACCAGGATTCGAACTAGCAACCTTCCACCTGCTAGTCCACAGCTACCAACTGCGCTATCCCGGCTTCCAAGAGAGAGAGAGAGTTACGTCAGGTTTTGAATTTGTAAAAAGGTTGCTTTCTAATGCCAATCGTTCGTTTTTCTACATTTTTTAAAATTAGAACGTCAAAACAGGTAGCCTAAAGTGTAACATCCATACCTGTAATTTTAAATTGTCTCTCTTTCTTAACCACTTATTATTCATCTTTATTCTCCTTCTCTTTCGTTCACACGCAATACCATACACACCCTCCCTCTCTCTCTATATATATATTTTTTCAGCAATTTAGACACAGCTACTCTAAAATTATTGCACACGTAAGGTCATGTAAGTAAGTCTTTACACGTCTAAGTTTGAAAATTGGAACAACCATTTTGTAATTGTTCTTTGACGTGTTAATGGGTTTGAGAACTTTCATTAGCTGTATAAAAACAAACTTCTGCTGGCATTTATATCAAAATCTCTTATTAAACGTCGAAATGCCAACCTTTTTCCATATTCCACCAGCATACATCTATAGATTTCATCATGCCCTTCTGAAAAAATATACTCGGTAACATCAATTTTCACGCTGCATTACTGATGTTCCTCTCGGGTGATGCGGATCTAGCTTAGAATCCTAACTGGACGATAAACATGCGGAGGAGAGGTGCTGTTTTTCCCTCTCATACGAGTCATACCTGATAATAGTGATCTACCTGTATTTGTAACTCGAGAGGGCGTTTCGCTGACTGACCATTGAAAACGTTCATCTGACAGGTGGTTGCCTTTTCTCTTCACCTCAAACACGCTCTTACATTCAGTCTCTACTTGAACATCAGGCGGTATAGGCCTCGAATTCACACCTGTGCACATGAAAGGTGACGTGCGAGCGTGCGGCACGTGGGTTTCGGGTCTCGTGTCCACGCCGAATAACCTTGAGAAATCCGAACGCAAACCAAAGCAGTAAGAAGCATTGCTGTCGTTTGCTAGTGACGTATGGCTAGGTGGTAGACGCCCAAGGTGTCAAGGACGCCCAAGGTGCGAGCGCCTTTTGAAACCGGCGTGAATAATCTCCCTTTGTTTCTGTCTCCCTCGGTTGTAAACCGTTGTATAAACAGTAGTATCTGCTTTTTTTCATCCTACTGGGCGGGGGGACAGTAGTAAGAGCACTTCACGTTGCAAATTTTACGTGTACTTTTACGTGTAGAAAACAGGCATACCCAGGGCCTGACACCATAGGCGTTATCGTATCCCGTTGACATTTTAATAGAAATTCTATCGGCTAATTGTAACACATAACACGCGTGTCCGGCAACACACAGGCCCGTCACAGTTGTCAAAGCAACACGTAACACGGCTGTCAGTTTGGTTTGTTTGCGCTTTGAGAACGGAACTGAATACGCACAATTAGCTATTCAGCCTAACAACAAACATTTACCTATTCAGCCTAACAGCAAGCATTTAGTGCTTGTCGGTTTGGTTGAATGACAGTTTCTGCTGCGAATAGCGTTTCGGCCAGCTTTGATTTCAAACTACGTCACAGCAGCACAACGAGCGCAAGCTGATTATATCATAGGTATTTATCCTGTCACAATGTGCTTGGTGCAGCAGATAATGCTTCTATAGAGATTCGCAATACAAAGTTGTTTTTAATAGGGTAAATTCGGCACAACTTTTTTTCTTAAAGCTGCAATTTTTTTAAATCCTGAGTTTAGAGAATGCTTAATACAATATCCAAATGACCTCAGCTTCTCTCACTATGTGTTAGTGATGTGTTTGTGGCGGCAGGGAAAGATCATCTGTAGTGGACGGTGCCTTTCTGTATTAACGCCCGGTCGGAAACGAGAACAGCGCTGTTTGAGACAATTAAGTTAGCGGGCCGCCGCACTGGGACTGCAGTTATGTTTAATGCGCCGGTTCCTGAAGGTCCAGTACAGTCGACTAATGACATCCTCAAACAGAATCACACGTCTGCGGTTACGTCAGCTGTGTGCTGAACTTTTAAGAGTGGTTTTGGTCTCATTACGATACTGAGTTTTGGCTCGGCAGGCCTTTAATCGGTGCTCGCGCGCCTTACGTCAAATTATACTCTAGTCCAGAAAAAATCATGCACGTGTTGAAAAAGTCTATAGTCTTCTCGCAACCCAAACACACCACCATTTCCCACCCAAGCTCTCGTTAGAATGATACCAGACCATGCAGAAGTTTCCCATTATTCAATAACATCGATCAATACTAATAAATATGGCATATTTTATAATAATGATTCTTTTTCAAAGTTCACCATCAGTACTACTAAATTTCTGTATACTTGTTCAGGTTTCTGTATCCGCCTTGTTTAAAAAAATTAAAGGAACAGGGCGGGGGGAAAATAAGTTACATTACTGCTCATTTCTTAAGGCCGAGGCATCCAGGTGTAAAGAACGTCAAAATTTCTTTGGCTGAGTTGTTCCACCAGTTGCGCGAAATATCTGGTGCCGGTTGTCCGTCCTTCGCTCTCAGTGATGTCGAGAACATGATAATACCACCACACACACGACACGCGCTGTTAGAACGCTGGTCGGCTGAATCGCGGTATTTTGGCCTTGAACTCTGCAGACACTGACCCGTGACTTTCTTTGAAACACAAGAACTTCCGAGTTCTCTCCCCTCCCCCTTCTGTTTGGTGCCTCGCTGTGTGTCTGAAAGCAAGTGTTTGCTTATTTCGGTCAGTGAGCGAGTGAGTGTGTTAGTGGATCGGTCTATCGGTGGGTGCCTGTATACATGTGTTTACATGCGTGTATCCGTGCATAAGTGCGTCTTCATCTTCTTTCATTTGTCGACCACGTTATTATCGCATACATCTAATCATGCGAAATCGATCGCTTTCTGGCACAATAAGATTCAACGATACCTCAGCGCCAAAGACTGATGTGACCCACAACGAACACAGAGACAATCGAGCCAATGTTTGGGCAGAGCCAGACAGCAAACAGCGAGAAACTTGTATCAAAGACAGACACTCCGGCAGACAGTGAAAGCTACGCCATTGTCTAGACGTCAAGCGTCTGTCACCCCACAAAAGCTAAAGGAATAAGCTTCGGCAATGCTAAAGCAGTTTTATAGAGATCGTGTGTGTGTGTTTGTGGACGTATATATATATATATATCACGGGCAGTCGCAAATTTTCTCCCTTCTATCAAAAACAGGGCAAGGGATTGACTTATTTCTGTCTGTTCCTCCATTTACCCCTCCTTCTTCTGCCTGCCCGTCTTCCCTCTGTTTAGCCGCTACGTGCCCACTC
>SMGT01006395.1:37276-70804 GCA_004794575.1 Lanistes nyassanus
CCGCACTCCACGCCACCCTGTCAGCAATAATTCCGCTAACTGTCCCTCTCCTCTCCCCATTCTTTTATTCTGCCCCCTCTTCCAAGCCCCTACCGCCTCCCACCTCCAAATCCCTGCGCGTCAGTCCCCCTCCCTCCTGCCCGCTGTGACCACGTTTATTTCATTCCCCCTCCCACAGCTCCCCCGGGACAAAGCCTCGTACCTGGTAAACGGTCCCTTATTAAAAAAATCTAGAACCGCTGGGAGCACGGCGAGACAGCCCCGCGTTACGTGAGCAATCCGGGCACGCTGCTTAAAACTCTCGCGAGTGGCACTGGGGGGCAGTGAGAAACAGCTGCGTGCTGGAGTGTGGGGCGTGGATAAGCTGGTGTCCGTAAGAAGCCCGCCGCGTGGGGGTTAGTGAGAAGAGGATTAGCTTGGTGTGATGCTCCTAGATCAGGCTTTCTGTGCAGTCTGAGGTTCGACGATAATTTGCACTCTCGTCTTCGCAGTGATCTCTGTTTTACACAGATATTGTTGTTTGACACTGGCGTCAACAAGACAAGAAGTGAGTGACACACAGACCTGCGATATCCTCTGAACTTTTTGTTGTTGTTTCGCCGAAAGGAAAAGTATATTGCTGACTACAAAGATTTATCACAAACAGTGGCAGCGAAAAGGATGAAGGAAGAATCCTGCACGCGCTCTGTGGAGGCAGTTGATGTTAACAAGCTGCGTGCGCTTTTCGCGCAGTAAGCTTATGCCGAGAATTGACGAGCGAAGTTTGATGTGAGACAATGCCACCGCGGCAGCCGAACGAGCGTCAGAATTCTTCAGGTGAACTGGACTCAAACCAGACGCCCGCTTCACACCCTACCATGCAAAAGCAACCGCAGCCACAACAACAATCACAGCACCAGCAGCAACTGCAGCCCAATGCCCAACGACCTCGTGCACCTCCGCCACCAACGTCACCACCACCAGAGTTGTCGCCGTCAGCAGCCAACAGTCAGCAGCAGAAGAGGATGCCAGAAGCGTCTCCAGGAGATAAATGTGACGAAGGGGGAGACAGAGGAAGAGGAACAGTGACAGAGGGCGAAGTTCAGAGGCGGCGAGAATGGGCCAAGCTGACCGACAGGACGCTGAGTCCAGAAGAAAGGAAACGGATGGCAAGAGCAGCAGCGCAGAAGCTCTTCGCGGAAGGCAGGACCCAGAGGAGGGCTCAAAGCCCGGGGCAGCTTCCGCCGCCAGCCAGACGTCTCCAGCAAGGCGCCCTGCGCTCCTTCTCCGTCAAGACCTCGAGGCCCCCAGCCCCGCCCAGAAGGTCGTCCAGCGTGGGCAAGGAGGTGTCCAGGGACTTCCTGACCCTTGCCTGCTACAACGCCGTGGCCACGGGTCAGCTGGGACTCCTGAAGGCCCTGCAGAGGACAGGCAAAGCGCCCCAAGTGGACAAGATGGGCAACACGCCACTTCACGTGGCTGCCAAGAGTGGACAACTCCGCTCCTTAAAGTGAGTGCAGCTGTTTTATGTTCGTCGTTGTATACTGATTTCCGCAGCTGTTGCTATCTTCTCTAAAGTCTTCAGTGAATACGGGTTGTTTTCCTGAATAATCACAGCTCCTTAGCTAACGCTTTTTTTCTGGATCTCATAAAGAGAGTAGATCGGTTTTTTTCTTCCATGTGTGTTTCCTGACTTCTGCAGTTTCTGACCTAAGGTGAATAACATATGTTAAATTAAACAGGAGACTTTAAGTAAATGTCATCATATGCCTCCCCCATCTCTTCTTTTTTGAAACTCGTAGAGGGAATGCAGCACATTTTGTTTATACTACCTTGATGTTTTCTGTAGCGATAGCTTTAATGCGATTTACTTAAGCCTACTGATTAAGAAATAACAGCTATCTTTTTGAGGTAAAAAAAACAGTCGCGAGAGAAGATTGAGGCAGTGAAATCTTTGTTTGTCCTTCTAAGGCTATTCCCTTGACGTCTAACTGCAATCGTGGCTTCGTTATGAGAAGACGAGAGAGGTGCAACTGTCTCTAAAAACAAGTCTAATTGCCTTAAAAAATGTTCCACGTGACTTTATGTAGGTCTTTTTGAGCATCAGTCTTTACGTGTATGCATTTTTAGCATAGTCGCTCTTTTTGAATCTTTCTTTCCATAATTCCATATCTTTCCATCAGCCAGTTGAGCGATTTAAGTACTAAGTGTGCTGCTGCCACAGTCTACAGATAATGAGTGTATAAGCCAAACAGCAATTACAACTTTCCGTTTTTTCACTGTGGTCAGACCATTGTATCACCATACGAACATGTTTAGAATAAATGCTAGATGTTTCAAAGTGTCCCTTTGCCTATTCCTGAAACCAGATAAAACTTAAAAAGTACTTCATTTTAAAATCTATGCATTTCGCACCTCAGAACTGGAAAATTCCTTTAGACTTAACAGTATACATGAGTGATATGAAGTACTGAAGGAAAAAGAAAGAAAAAAAGAAAGAAAACTATAGAAGGAAAGAAGGAAGGAACGCGATAGGCGGAGAGATTGACAAATAGAAACACTGGGCCTCAAGAATAGCAGGCTATATTCTGCTTGACTGTATTCCGCTCGGCTATATTCCGCTCGGCTATGTCCTCAGAGTGGGAATAATATATTGGTATGACCCTGGTGACACGCCCCGTGAACATACCAAACACGTCTGCTGTTGGGGTCTGAGGCAGGCAGCAGGAGAGGGGAGGAGGACGGGTAGAGCTTCTTGGACTGGCTCTCTCATCCACACCCCACCCCCTTCAGAAAACGCGGCTTTGAGAATATCCATGTCCCTTACGATTTTTTTTTTCGTATGGAAAATAACATATCTTTGTTCTGTTATTTTTCATCACTAAATTTCTTTGTGTGTGTCTCTCTTCTCCCTTCGCCTATCCATTCTTCCTTTCGATATTTGTTACTTTTCCTTTTCTTCGTTTGTTTCCATATTTGTCCGTATATCGTATTTTTTCTTCAATTAGTCAATTTTATTTATTCTTCCTTCACCCTCAATGGGGTATAAAGACAAGACATAAGCAACAGTGCAACAAAGCAACAAAAAGGTGAGCAGAAATTCACTAGGATAAACAAACGAATTAACAACCTATCTTAAGAGGCTCGCAACAGCTTGCAACAAAGTGAATAGAAACAAACATATAGCACCCGTTATCCATTTCCACGAAAGTCTTTGAGGCGGATTTTAATGAAACATGATAGCTTTGTAAGTAGTCGTTTGCTCCCTGTTGAGAGCAGGCGATGAAATTTATAAGCATTGGGGCGGTTTCTGTAGTAATAAGGTAGCCATTTGTTTCGGTCATCCTTAAATTTATCGCAGCAAAATAAATAATGGTACTCATCACCGATGTCGTTACTGTTACAAAGATGACAGATTCTTTCTTCTCAGGGTATTCTCTGTATTCTGTGTATTCTCTGTATTCTGGGTATTCTCCGTATTCTGTGCGTTTGGACTGGGAAATTGTTGTTCAAGAGTCGGAATTTAAGAAGTGGTAAATAGTGGTTAGGGGGTAAGTGAAAGACGTCTTAATAATTCTGTAGTTCTTATAGATGTCTTTTGTATCTTTATCTTCTAACCAGTTTTGAATGAACTGATCATGTAAACTTCTGTCAAATTTCTGCTTGAACCATTCATATGAGTAAGGAGATTATTTTTATTAATCCAAAAACCATTTAGTCCGATGGCTTGTAATGTTGATTTTACTGCTTGTATATAATTTGAGTGGAGGTTCCCACTCTCGTGTAGCCGTAAGATTACTCTATATAAAATACTAGATATTTTTTACGATTTATAGCACAAACTAGTTTGAACCAAAAACAAAGTATCCAACTTTTAATTTGAACATTAATGGGAAACGACCTAGTTCTAAGGACCATGTTAGTGGGTGTTGCTTTCCTTAGCTTTAGTATTAGCTTGTAGAATTTCAACTGTAATTTTAGGACCAGATCGTTTATTGCCGGTGCCCAGATTTCGCAGCCATATGTGAGTATTGGTGCTATAGTTCTATCAAATGGTTCTTAAAATACCAATTTTTTTTTAGTTACTGTTCCGTTTAGATTTCTTTCAGTTATGTTCAATTTTGTCGTTTTGTGTCTGATATCTTTACTTATAATATTACAATTAAATAATTGTAAGAATCTTTTTGACTTTGTAGTCATTAGTCTACTTAGCATATTTAGACATTTGTAAATAATCGAGAGGAAGATTTTCGATGTTGTAAAACTGGGTGGTCGCACAAGGGCAAATCATGAACGTCATCTCCGATTTCATTAAGGGGACACACGACATTCTTGCCTCTCTAGGGGTATCAATATATCTCAGTTCCTATACAGGTATCCTGTAAGAACTTATTCTAAATTTTAATAGCCTAGTTTTTTTTAAACTGGAGACAGAGATAAATCCTATTTCAAACCTTAGAAATTATCTTTAAACACTCAGTACGTGGTACATATTATTTCAATTGTGATCCGTACATAGCTTATACCAAAAACAAAAGAAGCCCACATTTTGCAGAGGGAAACTGGAAATACGCCTAATTCACCACAAACCATACATGTTGGTGTGCTATCATGTTTAACGCTTTTTTAAAAAATCTATCTGTATCTCCGTCTGTAGCTTTAGCTCTATCTGTACCTCTATTTACACCAGTTTTTTTTTTTTTTGATTTGGTCGGTGCAGTTGCGGTGGTTCTGCACAGCTTTGCCCCCGTCCTCTGTAAACTCTAGCACATCTTTGCCAGTCTGGCACGAGATCCTTCCAGACGACCCTGACAAACACAAGGCACGGCTCCTCCTCATCTGTCTTTTCCCGAGACTTTGCTCCACCCACCACAGTTTGCCAGGAAACAGGACAATTTCTTTTTAGAAGTGCTCAGCAAACTCTTCCTTCATTTGGCCGATCTAAATAAAGACTCTAAATACGTCGTGAAAATTTCCTTTGTAATTTTCCCGAAACAACTTTAGGCCGCATACCGCCTTGCGAAAATAATCTATTACTAAGGCATGATATATTACCTGTTTATAACAACACTAAAACTGGAACTGAAGCTTGCATGTGTGATTCTAACTTCACCTGCCTTTCACATTACGTCTCTGTTCTAAACTGCACGTAATGACATTACTCTCGAGAGTCAAATAAAGAAAAAGAAAAAACGAAGGAAAGAATGAAAGAATTAAAGAATTAAAGAATGAAATAAACAAACAAGAGAACACAGAGAAAGAAGAAAGAAAAGAAAGTAAAAGAAATGAACGAATGAATGCATGAATGAATGAATGGAACACAAAAGAAAATAAGGAACAAAGAAAGAACGGAATTGAATGAAAAAAGACAGAAAGAAAGAAAAAAAGAAAGAAGAAAAGTGAAGGAAAGGAGTAGTGGAAAGAACAAAGATAAAGAAAGGCAGTAAAAAAAAATAACGATGAATAACAAAATGATCATATAAGGAAGGAGGAAAAAAGGAAAGCACGCAAGGACATAAAAACTGTATCTACATACAAACAACTAAATCTCTGTTCAAACATTTCTTAATTATTTTTCTACTGTTTTAGAAAAAGCACAGCTGTGTGATATGCTTTTGTCATAGTATCTGGAAAGCTTGTGGAACATGACCAAACGATGCACCGGAATGGTTTGTTTGACACTACCCCCACCCCCAGCCCGGCCGCCGACACGCACACGTTTTGGTTGGTTTTTTTTTAAATTCGATTTCTCGTTCCTTGCATTTGCGCGTCTGCGCGAGCATTTGCGATTGCCCGGTGCAGACAGGTGCATTTGCAACACATACACGTGGTGTCCTCGACTTCCGGTTACCTAGGCACCGTACTCGGAACAGGTTTTTTTTTCAAACAGCGTCAGACTGTCTCTTTTTTCTTCTTTCTTTAGGCTACAGGATCTCATTAGTTGCCCTAAGGGCATACCCCTGACAAACATGGACACAAAAACGCTGATTGTTGTTTTATGTTTTTGGAACGGATCCTGCTTCTGACAGAGAGAACCGAGGAAGTGAAAACATCCTTGTATTTACAGAAACGCGGTAGATGCTCCAGCTGCATTTTAATTATGTTACCTGGTTCTGCCTTCGAAGTTCGTCAAAGTAAGGAAACGAACAAGGGATTAGGGTAGCAAGTATACTGCAAGTTTTAACAAATGGTCTTAACAAATGATATCGCAAGTTTGAACAAATGGTTTTACAAATGATCATTTCAAAAACGAAATTTATCAGTATTCTATCAAACCTTAATACAGAAAAAGCATGTAGAACTGCAAAACAGTGACCTACAATAGTAAAGAGTTTGCAAGCATTCCCACTTTGAAATCTTTTTTAAATTAATCCCTAATAATATATTTTTTACAAGCCAAACTAACATAGGTCCAACCATCACTCTCACCACAAACACACTGCCGACGAACACCTTTGCTCGCAATTAGCAACATCAACAGTACCAAGTAAGGAATCAATATATCAACATTACGTGCGCTTTGAAATTAAAGTAAATGTACCTTTTATAACCTTAGGTAGGTAAAATAGCATTTCAATTCATATTCTTAATGTGTAACTTAAGCAAGGATACTCTTTCAATTTGACAATTACAGAATATATTGCATTAAGACTTTTGAGAAACGCGTCTTTTATAAATTTTAGATATATTGCATTCCAGTTAATAAAGACATGTACAAACTAGTTGAAAACTGAATAAAAACAAATGCATACACTAAATAAATGCATCGAATTTTTTTAAGCATTCAAAGACTTATTGAGAGACTGGCATGACATAGGCCAGGGAAAACGTATCTATTCCAGAATATTAACATGTTAATAAAGTGCAAATAAAAAAAGTAAAACCCCTGCACTACATACAATAAGAGTAAATGGCAAAATACCATTTGTTTCATAGGATCCAGTAAGTTCCAGCTGTGGAGCGCTGAACAAACTTTCCTGGTATTTCTAAACATAAAGGAAATGTCTTAATAAAGCAGTGTACGAATACAATCTTGCTTAAAATCTGAAATCCTCTCTCACTCATGCTACGACAATTATTATTATTATTATTATTATTATTATTATTATTATTATTATTATTATTATTAAGCGCTCAATCTCACAACCCAGCTCACAGCGTTTCACAGCACACACACACACACAATATACTGGAGTCTGTCCTCCATACGGACATATAGATTACACCTAAATTACAACTTGCGAAATCATCTCAGTGTGGAAGCACTTTCCCTCCAAGACATCATCAACATCAACAACTGCACACGATAAGCTGTTCGCTGTAAGTCCACTCAAACCTCACCTACCTGCAATGATCATAAGAATGGCCCTCTAGTGGTAACTGAAGGCAGCGACTCTACACGTTATGCAGGTTGTATGTAGCCTTATGCAGGCTTATGTATGTAGCCTGCATCCCCGTTACTGTGTCAGCTTGCTGCGGTTCGCCCTGTAATGGGTTCCACGACAGACATGACAGGAGTGTGCTGTGGTCTCTGTGGAAATCCCTGTCCTGATTATGCGGCGTGCTGAAGCAAGTTTTGTTCATCCTTTCGATCTGTGATTTGTCCCAGTTTATTAATCGGTTTCCCCGAATGCAATTGTAGTCAGTACTTCAGTCTGTTAGAGCCATAAGAATGTTACCTCCACAGACGCCAGGTTTCTTACTTCTACCTGTGCATCTACTCGTAAACATATAAACACATTTGCCACAAACATATAAACACAATTACCACAAACATATCTACACAATTACCACAAACATATCTACACAATTACCACAAACATATCTACACAATTCCCACAATAATATAAACACAATTACCACAATAATATAAACACAATTACCATAAACATAAATACAATTACCGCAAACATATAAAAACAATTACCACAAATAACTATTTTTTTATTTGAGGACAAACATAACAGAAGACAAACTAAATTAAAACGTACGCTGACAAACAAACGGACATATTGACAGAACACATAGGCTTGAGGACAGGTAGCTAGACAGACAGACAGACAGACAGACAGACAGACAGACAGACAGACAGACAGACAGACAGAAAGACAGAAAGACAGACGAGCACATCGGTACTAAAGCAGCCAAACATGTGAACAGCTATAATTAGATGGACCTGGTGGGGTTGTTCACATCCGGGAAATACTGATTATTACTGTCCGATGGTACACTCAATTCAATATGAAATATTTGACAGGATTAGGGAGCAAGGTCGCGCAAAGCCCACAGCCGTGGCGATGGAGGCTAAAGTCGCAGTGCCTATGAGCAAACACGTGGCAAACGTCACAGGAGGGACAAGTTGCGCGGAGGGGGGGGGGGTAGCTGGTGCGACGAGAGTGTGAAACCCCTAAAAGTCGACTGGGACACCATGATCTGGGTATATGCCAGTTAGACGCAAGCCAACAAACGGATTGAACGCGGTGGAAAACTGGGCCGATCGAAGATGGTGTTGGGACCTTGAACTGGGACGGGATTAAGTCTCTGTGAATCATGAGACTTTTATGACGTAAACGAAGCGTTTGCCTAGCTTGAGGCAATCGTTTTCATTGGGGTTTTTGGAGGGGAGGGAGGAGGGAGGAAGGAAAAGGAGGAGGAGAAGGGGTGATTTGGGAGGAAGGATCTGAATACCGGTGGTGTTTATGGACGGCATGCCTCATTTTTTCTGAAACAGGTCGTTTCGACTTTTTAACGTTGTCTGCTGTGGCTGGCGTAGCAGAACTCTGCTCTCTCCTCTGGGTTGACATGATCTTGTTACCACAAATACCGCTACCAGGCTAAGGGGTTGAAAGACCTTTTTCAGCCCTCTGACTTGGAACAATCTGCCTTTCTCCATCCGCCAGCTGCATGCCATACTCTAGTCTTTTAAACATCCTTTGAAAATTCATGTTTTCTCTCTCCCATAACATTTTTCATCTTCTCCTGCCTACGCCTACTCGGGGAGTAGGAGGTTTGCTTTGGTTTGGTTGTTTGTTGCTTAACGTCCCTCCGCAAACTAAATGCATATCAGGACGGTGTTCATTAGACACACTGGGACCGCTGTCGCAACACAGGCGTTAGTCTCACCCAGTCACATTATACTGACACCGGGCCAACCAGTCCTAGTACTGTTCCCTATAGTGTCAGGCGTCTGGCAGGACAGCCACTAGATGGTCATTTTTAAGTCTTAGGTAGAACTTGCATTCTTCACCATTTAGAGAGATTCAAATTTAAGCATTTTAGTGCATAACGCGCTACACCTTTTGCTGGTTTTTGTTGTCATGCCTAGCTGTGGACAATATTTTAACACCAGCGCACTGCTGATCTGAGGCTAAATATTTTAAAGTAATCGCAAAATGTATGGTCGCGTCCAAGCCAGAGGGCGCTGCTTCAATACCTGTGTATCAACACTCCCCCTCCCCAGCTAACCTAGGTGGTAAATGGGTACCTGCTCCAGGGGCTAGAAAAGGAATTAAGATAACGAGGCACCGCCTTGACGATGCTGGCTCACATAAAAATAGGCATCTAATGAACCATATCTCTTCGGCGACCTAACAACAGGTCAGGGAACAATCTTTACCTTTACTGTATTACTTTAAAGTAATATTTAATCGTGTCTGTCTGTTATTTTTCTTTCTTTCTTTCTTTCTTCCTTTCATTCTTTCTTTCTTTCTTTCTTTCTTTCTTTCTTTCGTGAAAAGGTAACAGTGTCGTGGTGGTTATAGACGGCAAAAAAGTATTGCTAGAATGTGATTTCAGTCAATATTTACAACGCTGTGCTTCTCAACCCTCTCCTGCTCCCGTCTCCCAGCCTACAGGCTCTTCGTGGCATTTTTGTTTGGACAGCAGGCACGTTGCGAGGCGCGTTGACCAACACTAGGAATGAACTAAACATTGCAGGTCGTCTTTTATCATTAGCACCTCTGGCGATTATCGCGGGAAAGAGTATCTCAGCCAACATCTCAGGAAAGAGAATTTTTTCACGCTCTTCTCTCAAGCACCAGCAATACGCATGCCCAGAAGGTCGCTCTCTTCCGATTGGCTGCATACCTCCATGGCGAGAGCGTGAATGGTGGGGGAGAATTACACTTCGCTGTCTACTTAGACCCCGTGACTGGGCGAGCGAAAATATTTTGAGATGTTCATGACAAGCACGTGTAACGCCGCGGTAAGCTTGCGCATTCCTGTGACTTGGTGTAAGGATCAGAAACACGCACACAGTGTTCTTTCCTGCAGACCAAGGCATGGGCGTCCCTTCAAACGTTTAAAGAAGTTGTAGCTGGGATCGAAGAGGGACGGTTTCTGTTTGACTGGGCTCACGTGTACACCACAGTTAAATAAACGGCGAAAGGAGGACATTCCAAAGTCTAGATCAAGTTCGGTGTGCGTAGGAGGGGGTCAAAGGGGAGTGACCTTCATGCAGGACACAGTCTGATGTTTACCCCTCAGCCCCGAGATGACACTGTACGGGCACCGAATAACCCTGTCCATTCTCTTAGGCCATCCTACCACTGAGAAAAAAAGAAAAAGAAAAAAGCGGGCATCCTTTTTAATACCTCTTCCATGCCACGTATCGCAAGTTTTTCATTTTTCTAACATTTTGTCCATTTCTTTGACAGGTTTTGTCTTCTCTTTTACCATTTAAAACCTATTTTAGCTTAGTTCAGCAAACATTCTTGTGGCTGCATTTAACTACAGATAGATAAAACATTTTACAAAGTAAAACTTTTCTATTGGTTAAAATGATTAGATTGGGAAAGCGATGTGACTTATTTCCTGATGTGTAGAAAAACGGAATTATAAGTAGGATATATTTAGTCTATTAGCTGAGGAAAAGAATCACACCCGATCTTGAACAAGCCCGATCAAGATAAAAATGTTGCGTAGAAGTGAATATTCAAAATATGTTTTTTTTTAAATTGATTCAAAAAACAAATGACAGGGAAAATGAAACCAAAATCATGCTTCGGGGTAAGATGCCACAAATAGTAACATGATACTGATTGGTCAACAGCGAAGAAAACTATGCGCGACAACTCTGCATGTCTGCAGGTGGCTAATTCAACACTGCAGCGTGCCCCTGATGGCCAAAAATGCGCGCGGAGAAACATGTGCGCACGTGGCAGCACTGCACGGCAACCTGAAGTGTCTGCAGACCGTTCTGGCTCAGTCCACGAGTCCTGCCAGAACGCTGGCGGCGGCAGCAGGTTCCTATGTTTCGTCTGTCTTATCATCGAAATTTCCCTTCATCATTCTCATCGTTAATTTTCGTCTGACTCATCGTCGTCGTCATCATCATCATCATCATCATCATCATCATCATCATCATCATGTCCCTTACTTTCTCTCATGTCCCACACCATTCTTTTGTCTTCAAGAAGTGGGGTTTTTTATTTTGCCAAAAAAAATCACGAATTTGAATTCCAGTGCGCCAGAACATGCGCCAGAACATGCGCCAGCACACGCACACACATCCGAGCACATACACACACACTCACCCACCTGTGCGCGCGCACACAGCTGCAGTCTTGGTTTGCTTCCAGAGCGTGACAACGCGGGGATGACATGCCTTCATTACGCTTCCATGGGTAACCGAGACGAGACAGTAACCTGGCTTTCCCTCACCTTTGGCCGTGACCTTTGCTTGGTCAAGTCTATGGACGGGCTGCTAGCCATCCACCTGGCGACTGCTTCAGGTGTTGCACACAGTACACATAACTGCACACTGACATATTGCATTCAAGAGATGAATCCTGTCACTTAGGAAAATATATATTCATGCATTTTCCGGTTTTACGAAGTGGAGTAAGTAGATTCGTTGTTTAGGACCTCGTCTGGCAATAGAATTTTAAAAGGAAATTTGTTGCTGGTGCATTTTTAAATTAAACAAGCCTTCTTTTCGGTTATAACTGATAATATTTAGTTTTGAAGAGTTTTTTTTAAATATCTGTTATTCAAAAGCTGCCTTCAAAAGTGCTAAGGACAGTTTAGATGACTTTGCATATGTGCAACCCAGCTGTTTTATCAGATTATCGAGACGCGTGAAGCATGACCCTGAATATTGCAGGAAACAAGACGTGTACCAAGGCACTAGTGCAAGCTTGCCGACAGTCAGTGAACATCCGGGACGTCTTTGGTAAGCACAGGTCACAGTGACATCATTACAATGGTGTTGTCTATACACTGTGTTTATCGTTTTCTTGAGTGCAGTCCTCAACCAACTGCTCTCCGTGCATGCATTTAAAGGCTCAAAAATTACGTCTGGATCTAAGCTGTACTCTTTACAAAGTATCTACCAGTCTTTGATTTACTGTTTATTTTTGTATATTTAATTTAAACATAAGTTTACGTAGTTTAGACATACATTTATCTGCCTGGATATTTCAAGAATGGTAAACCTATCAGGATCGTTAATGTTTACGGAAAAGTCTTGATTCACCATCGAAGTTATTCTTAAAGTACTTCTGTTCCATTTATTGGAGACTGACGTGAATTCGACGTCGGTGTTTTCGCAAAGAAAAAGACTTTAGACAGTAAGTGGAAGAAGTTTTATCACTTTCTTTCCCCCGGCAGGCGCAACGCCTGTATTCTACGCTGCGCAGGAGGGCCACCTGGAAGTCCTTCGATACCTGGTGGAGGAAGCGGAGGGCTCGCTGGATCTGGTGGCGTGCGAGGGCATGACCCCGCTGCTGTCTGCGGCGGAGGGTGGACACCTGGACGTGATCAAGTACCTTCTGAAGAAACAAGGACACAGATCGCTGTTCGCCACAACCAGTGACGGAGCCACGGCGTTCCACTACGCTGCAGGTGAGCGAGCGAAGTGTTGCTAGTAACGAGTTCAAGTTCTTTGTTTCATTCATTTCCGTGGGAAGCTCCCTACGCATGAATTAAGATCGTGCTTCGATGTCATCAAGAGTTCACTATACCGGAAACCTGCTGGCCATTTCCGAGTCAGGTATTCGAATGCTGTCAAACCAATCCAGATCGAAATTAAACAAGGAATTTAACGTGGTTGGTAAAATTCACCGAGATGTAGCTGTAAACTGTAAACAGACTTTTAAACGTTTGTGAGAATGTGATCTAAAAAGCCAGAAAATGAGAATATTTTTAAAGCCGTTAACAAATATGAGATAAAGCTAAATATAAAATATACCATTAGTCCTCATTAGAAAAAAAAAACCCTCAGGCATGGAAGTTTGCCTATAACACTCTGCGAATCATCACCATCAAGACTCCAGGACGGCATTCGCAGTCTGCGAATACAACAACCAGCTACTGTCGCCTCTAGAGTTCGCTACTCTAGACGAGATCTTGTCCCTAGTCCCTAAATTCTCCCAGTTCCCTCTGCCTCCCCATGGTGTGCGTGATTCGAACATTATCGGAGCGCGCGACACTCCATGGGAGAAAAATGAGCAGCCCATGAAAATCGTACAAGTTGTCTCCCCTTACATACTGTTCGCAGGTAACGGCAGAGCGTCTGTCCTGAGCTATCTTTTAGAGACGCCAGAAAGACGAGAACTACTTGGCGTAGCGGACTTGTACGACCGAACACCGGCACACGACGCGGCAGAAAATGGACACGTTGAATGTCTTCAGCTCCTAGTGGAGAATGGTGTCAGCCTGTATCTTCCCGACAAGGTCTTTTTACAACAAATGTTATTGGTTAAAATATTTAAAATTTTCCTCTGCCTCTCTGCTTTATCCAAACTTCTCAATACATGTATGTGCCTCCTTTGTACAGAAATAATTCTATGACCTATCTGACCTGCAGTGCTTGTTGTACTGTGTGCCTTTATCAGGTTCCTGGTCTCTGGTATCCTACCGAGGACCAAATAGTTTTAATGAAAAATCAGTGTTGCTATCAAGTGAGTCCTAACTAAGGATTCCTCTCAAGTTAACGTGTTTTGTGATATACTTTCAGGATGGGGCCACACCGATGTCACTGGCTATGAGAAGTAGCAATACCAAGTGCGTTCTGTTCGCACGCGCTGTTGCAGAGACGGCACTGGAGAAATGTGCCACCAAGTCCTTTAAAAGTCAGTTTTTCATAGTAACCTGTGATTTCATTTAAATAGAGTCGCTTTTCTATAACTCTTCGCTCAAAACTTAAGCCAGCGTACTACGTTCCACACTTATCAACACATGTTCCACATTTTAAGAGAACAGCAAGCCCACAAAAAAGCTTATTTTCGTTGCCTGTCAAATGTATGGTCAACTCTGCTGCCGAAAAATGTTTTTAATTGAAAGCGGCAAAAAAATTCGGTAACGAGCTTAGAAAAGAGGTGTTCCACAATTTATTTAACTCTAATTTCATTTTTCTGGCCACGCGTCTCAAATTTAGTCTGTGTAGTTGCAGATTACCGCTTTAGACAAAGCTGATGAGGGGCAGTCTGGTTTAAATAAAAACACTGTTTTTTAAAGACCAACAATCTACAGATGAAACCCGTCACAGTGTTTCGTTGAATGATTTTATGTTTTCTCAAATTCTGAAAACGGGTGAGATGGAAGTGTGTTGGTAGACTGTAGTTCTGTCTTTGCATACACATCTCGCCTCTTGGAACTTAACCATAAGAATGGACCATACCTGGAAGCTTTGACATTATCATGTTGGATTTTATCGCAATAATTTTTTTAAATTGTATTATCATGAACGTGTGTCCTGTTTCTATCTATATAAGTTTAGTTTAGCAGCCTGAAGTTATTTCCTAATGCGTTTTCCCCATAATTTTGTTAATTACTTCTATAATTCGTCACCCATTTCCCTAAACAATGTACTAATGACGACACATTTGCCACGTTCTCTTCTGTTCCTTCCCTCTTTCTCGCCTCTCTTGGTCTTCCTTGTTTACTGTTTGGCAGCGGCATACTAAGGTTGCATTTCACACTGACCTTCTGTCTTCTTGATGTTTGCTGTGGAACGCCTTTGTAGTTGATGTGGGAAGATGAACACAACGCCTTTCTGTTCTGGTAAATCCCACGGGTTCTCGTTGCTCACACCCACGCCTTTGCAGCTCCCTTTTCCTTATTGGTTTCGGTGAGCATGTTTATTAATGTGTAGTTGTTGCTGCCATCGCTGATGGTCACATGGCGAGTGCGTGTGTCTGTGACAGAGAAGCTGGGCTCCAGGCTTCATCACATCAGCAGCATCATGACAGTGAGAGCTATGGGACGGGAACAGACCAGTGGCTCCAAGAGCCGCAAGGTCTTCGACTGCTCGAAATTCCCCTTTCGCACTAAGGTAAGTCCACATTATTTCTTGCTGTGACGCAGTAAGTCCACATTATTTCTTGCTGTGACGCAGTAAGGTAAGTCCACATTATTTCTTGCTGTGACGCAGTAAGGTAAGTCCACATTATTTCTTGTTGTGAGTCGTCCTGGAATCTCTTGTGAAAAAGATAACATACGACGGTGCCTATTTTGTTTTCTGTTCTCTTCCTTACTTCACATTCTTACCCCGAATCTGAATCCATTATAGATCCTAGTTTTATAATGTTTTTGTCTATTTTCTCTATTTTTCTGTTCATTTCTTTGTTGTTTTGTCGTTCATCCTTTTCTCTTGTTCTTCGTCATCTTCTGCTGCTCATCTAGTTGGATGGATGGATGGGTGGATGGATGGATGGATAGACGGACAGTGGATGGGTGGATAAAATTCCTAAATTCTGCTTTACCCAGTCAATCATCCGTTCTCTCCACCTCCTATTTCCTTCGTTTTTTCTTAAATGCCTTCTGTTCATTTTCTGTGTTATGTTTATCCTTTTCTATGTTTATTTCTTTTTCTGTTTTCTTATTTCATTATTTCTTTCTTATGTTTTCTTTAATTTGCGCCATTTTTTAGCTTTCCTTCCTTTTCTTTCCGCCTTCCTACCTTCCTTTTTTTCTTTCGTTCTTGCATTCATTCCTTCTTTCATTGATTCATTCGTTCGTTCGTTCTGTCATTCACTCATTCTTCCACCCTCTCGTTTTGATAGCTGAATGTTGGCCAACACTCTATAAAGCCATTGCTCGAAAAGTATAATTCATTTAGGGATCGTGAATTACTGTGTGCTCCTAAGTGACCATTTTTATGTGCCTTTTATGTGGCTCTGTTCTGTTTTTGAAAGGGGCAGGCGGGGGGGGGGTGTGTGTCACATTTTGGGATCGTGCCGTATTACACCCATCTCTTACCTCACTCCTCCCCCCCCCAACCGACAATTGTCTATATATACCTTACTGACACAAAGGATGATTTGTCGTCCCCTGACAACAAAAGTCTGCCTCCTGAGTTAACAAGCCAAGTTTTTGCCCTGTTCACGTTAGTGTCTTAGCAAACACCCACAAATTGCCCTGCTGGGAGTGACGGTTTAGCATAAGGTAGTGGCTAGCCTGAAGAATTTCGGAAAAGTTTGCTTTGTTAGATGGAAACTCTTTGCAAATCCTCTTTAGCGTCTTTCATTTTGAAGCATAGGTTCTGCCTCCTTGTCCCTTCTTTCACTCCCCCCACACTCTCTCTCTCTCTCTCTCTCTCTGTGCTATATTAAATCTTTATATTCTGATATTATACTTTTAATTAATCTAAATTATTATTGATGTTTAAATATTACTTATAAAATATCTGTATTCAATTTTCACAGACGGAGACAATCGAAAATGTTTCCCACTCATATAAAGAATTCTTTCCCTCCGAGAAAAAACCCAACATGTTTATTGAAAGCAGGTAAAAGCACACCCATGTTATGCAACATGTGTCTTTGTCGAGAGGAAGCTTGATGGTGTAGCTTAGGTGCTCGTCAGCTGCCCAGCAAGGGTTGCCTGCCCTTATATTTGAATCCCATTGGGCCGTCTAGAAAAGCTCGCTGTTGAGGGAACGTTGTCAAGAAACAGTCTCCCCAATCCCCATGTAATATAAGTCCGACAGTTTTAAACTATCGGCTAACATCACGTTGCTTGATGGGATGTGATAACTAAGTATGGCAGTCTTCTTACGTTAGCGCCACCTGTGAAATTATTTCTACCTAATCCACTTCGGTGAGCACTTCTCTCCGGTTACCTTCTCTGGTTGTGACCGAAATATAATTATTACTCACAGCTATGTCTTCTCCTCTGATAAATTATTCTAAGACTAACCTTCAGAAATGTTGGAAAACTGGCTGTGGCAGGAGTTCGATCAGCCTTCGCCAATCTGTTTCTTGCTTCTATTTCTCTGGAGAGAGCGATTGGCTTTGGCGCCATATTTTAAGTAACGTGGGTGGTAGGGAAGTAAAACAATAAATTCATCCGCATACGTGTCCAGAAGACAGATAACTGCGAAGAAGGAGGTCGGTTTTCTTGATATGACCAATTAGAACTGCAAAAGGGGCTCTTAAGGGATCAGTTCACCGGATGGTTGAGCGATTATTATCCATACAGGTCACTGCTCGAAATCCTGACATACTGGTTTCTTGACTTACAGATTGTTTTATGGATGAACCGGTCAAATGACTCAGACAGAAATCCTGAACCAAACACAGACAGGCTATTCATCGTGTCTCTCCTGCTGTTACCTCCCCTAGCCCTCACAAGCGGAAGTCGTGAATCCTCAGCAAGACGGTAGTGAGAGAAAGAGATTAGTCCAACCTTGGCAAAGCCTCAAATGTACATTGTGTAGTTTTCCTCTTCCCTTGATCCTGCTTTAGGGATCGCCTTTTGCGGGCTGACGTGCGATAGTAGAGGCAGTCAAAGTCCGTAGAATCCACAAGGAGAAACGAGCGAAGGAAAAAAAAACAACAAACCCGCAAAGCTTTAAGGTTAGAACATTTGGAGTTCGCGCGCGTGGAACGACGGACTGTTTGGCGGAAGAATGAATAATGACCTTATGGTCACTTTAAGACCACTGCAGATGATAAATAAAGCAGGTACTTTATTTCATGACGCAAAGAAAGCTACGTACTTTGGATGGATGGATGGATGGATGGATGGATGGATGGATGGATGGATGGATGCAGAGTGATAGCTAGATCGTTCGATGGATAAAGTGTGTTCATGAAAGTTAAAGACCAGAATCTCAGCAGGACAAACAGCTTTCGGAGGCTGAAGAAAACCGTGCAAAGCTTGCACACATGCTGTTCTCTGCCGCCCGATTAAAGGTTGCATCTCCCTGTGCCAATTACATTCCCAGCGTTTTTCGTTCTCCGAATTTGCACGAGACCTAAAAAGAGATTAGCTCCTTTGCGTTAATAATCACACTGACACTCAGCATGTTGGCGTCAAGGGCAAGCACCTTGCCTGACTTTCGAGGTGGGAGGTGGGAGTGGGGGTGGGATGGCTTAAGTGACGAAATTTTTCTTCTGGCAGTTCAGTCCAAGGTCAAAGCCTTGTACGGCAAACGTAGCAGGGGGAGGGGTGGTTGACACAATAAAATACAGGCAAACACTTTTGAATGTGAACGACATTTATTAAAAATTAATGCCACACTGAAAACGAAAATAGGCTGTGGTGGTGTACCAAGATTTTCTTAGAAATTTATGAGCAGAATTTGATGACATCCAAAGTAAGTTATTTTCACGTTTATTTCTATATTGCAACATGTAAGACATCCTGTTTGAAAGCTATGACTAGACTTTTAAGAATAAAAGTAAAAACAAACGATAATAAAAGTAAAGACCTGGTTCCTTTATTATTCTAACGCTGTGGAGTGGAAATTCTTGTCATCCTTTGTAACTAAGACTTCGTGTTTTTCATCACCTTTCTTAACTGAAGGAATGTGTATCCTAGTTCGCCCTGCCTAATCATATACACACATAGCACCACATCCGGCGAAATAGGACTCGCATGCCTTCGGTTCATAAAGGGCTTAGCAGTTTCCTTAACAAAGATG
Source organism: Lanistes nyassanus (assembly GCA_004794575.1). Lineage (NCBI taxonomy): Eukaryota > Metazoa > Mollusca > Gastropoda > Architaenioglossa > Ampullariidae > Lanistes > Lanistes nyassanus. Next base: position 56,124 of record SMGT01006395.1, read on the forward strand.
AAGATGACTCTCGCTCATGCCTCTTCTGGGTTGACACGTTCTAACGATGAATGTTGACCGTGGAGTTAGACAAGCGGTTGGGCCTCAGCAGGTACCCCGCCAGATACTTACAGAGCGGTGCTGAAACTTCTTGTTCTCTAATTTAAGTACAATGACACGAGCTTGATGTCAGGGATAATCACAGAACCAAGGAGAAAAAGAGATTAAATGTTTAACACAGAAAAATGGACAGGAAAGAACGGAACAAACGAACAAACGAACAAACGAACAAACGAACCAACCAACCAACCAACCATCCAATCAACCAACCAGCCAAGTTTACTGATTAGGCCTTCGGCCAGTCTAAAGAGAGTGATGTAAAAACAACGCTATTCACAGTGTTACAAAAGCGATGATAACATACATATCAACATGTACGAGAATATGTTCCTCTTTCGCCCTCCCCCACTCTCTCTCTCTCTCTTTCTCTATCTCGCACACACAGACACGCACGCACGTACGTACGTACAAACACCCAACGCGCATAGCTTAAGAAACTTGCAGAGGAGGTCGTCTGTGTGTGTGCGTCTTTCTCTTCCTTTTGTAGTGCAGTGTAAAGGAAACCTTACAACGCGAACATTCCATGAGCTTTAAGCTCTTAACGTCACCTTGATGGTTTTCCAATGTTATCTTGAACATGACAGTTAATGAAGTGAACCTCACAGACATTGTCAAGCAAACGACCCAGGCTTCGTGTAAAAGAGACACAGAGAGGCAGAGAAACACAAAGAATGGCAGAAAGCAAGCATGCATGCAAGATAGAAAGAAAAAGACAGACGTACGGACAGATACACAGACGAGGTGGAAAGAAGATGAAAACAGAGAGATGGTGTTGACAAACTGAGAAATTGAAAAACAAAATTAGACCCACAATCGCACACAGACGGACACAATAGCTGGGAAGGAAAGCCGAAGCTCCTGTCCATGAATAGGGTGTGGCTACAGCCAGTCACAAGACCAGAAACCTCTGGCCCAGGCCTCGTGCTGAACGTGCGGAAGCGATGACGCAGTAGGCTTGCCGCTGGGAGGCGCTGTTTGCCCGCGGCTATACTTCGGCGACTCCCAGGGCGACAACTCGCCGGAAGTCTTGCCCAAATCTCTAGTCAAACTGGGATTTAGCCAAGGCTGATTATATTTTCACGCAGCGGTCACTGCCTGCAGCAAGCTATGACAGGGAATAGAATATTGGCAACTAGGAAAATACAATTTTGCCTTATTGTTGAAGTACATTCTAAATATACCAAATATAAGTGTCATACAGCAGTCCGAAATCTGATTCTGATATTCCCAAACATTTTAATCGATACTGCCAACCTACAGTTAACTAAATCAGTTTTTATATTACACACGCACGCACGCGCACACACACACACACAGATACCCAGGCACGCACGCAAGCTCTCATCTTTTTTCTTTTTTTTTTTTTCAAGTGGTCGTTGCCAGATGTCACAAAAACCCCGATCTGATCGAATAAAAATCAGAGACTATTTTTAGTCCCAGTGCCAAGTCAGACTCCTGTTGACCATGTTAATGTCTACCATTCCTTGATGACAGAGCGTGACCGTGTCTCATGCACTTACAACACTCCCTGTTGTTCGGTCCACCCTGCAGCGGCGTTGTTCCAAAAGTGCTAGGCGGTCCCACAAGCTAGTACGCCATGTCAAACATTACCTGGCCAGGCAGCCTGAGACGTGTAAGACACGAGTCGGCTCAAAAGAGGATAGCAAACAACCCTGGGTCCCCCAGCCCTCGAGAAGATGCTTTCCTGCCAAGATGCCGCCTGACCGCACTGGGACAGATTAGCGTCCTCGGCTGGTTAACACCCGTATTAATTGGGTTGTGGAGGTCTCAGAGACAGGAAGGGGGAGCGATGCTCTCTCCCATCTGGGCTGCCTGATGTTTACTCAGATCCGTCACCGGGCCTGGAGCGAGTGAACGCTACTCTCGCTTTCCCTCCCTCCCTCCCTCTCTCTCAGTGCGCTGGGAATAAGACATTGTGCAGATGCTTGTGCCAAGCCGCCTCCGCCACCTTACGTAGATGGAGGGATGAGAGCAGGGGGGACCGAGGGTCAGTGTCTTGCGTGTGTGTCGCGCTCAGCTGACGGCGCTCTCGTCAGTCGACCAGGAATCTCGTTGACTTAGTCCTCGCTCTGGGGGCTGTTTCTGCTGACCGCCTTCTGTCGTCAGTGTCTGTTGTTCTTTCTGTGGATAGCACGCCTTGTGGATCGGTGGTCATGTGGAACGCAAAGATCTCAGCGTAGGGAGGGTCACAGTCAGACACAGTGCGCACTGTGATATATGATTTGATGTCATTTGTCACGGGTTCCACATCAAGCACTGTGTACTTTGTGTCGTCGTTTCAGGGCTGGATCAGCATAGCCTGACTATATGGATGCTGTTTCTGCGTCTAGAATCCCTGGAGAGAGAAAAGAACACACTGCAAACCCAGGAAGCCGCCAAAAACTTTGACGAATCTGAGGACTTTGCACGTTTCTCTCCCTAATTTTCTTTCAGAACTCTTCGGCGTCATGTCTTCGTGCCATTTATAGCTGCAGGCCTCAAGAGGATTGCCAATTTAACGCTTAGATTTCTTTGACTGTGTTGTGGAAACTAAAAATCTTGCGATGCTTTTCAAAGTGTTGATGAACTATGCATTGTCCCAAGTGCAAAAGAATTTCGGTTTTGCAGTTACGTGGAAGCTGATGCAGGAATCTTTCTGAAGGTATGCTGAATGTATCTTGAAACCTCATCTAACGTCAAAACTCTTCTAGTAAGACAAGTAGTCCTTTTAAACAACTTCAGCAAAAATTAAAAGTAGTTTTGTAAATTTAAAAAAAAACTTTTAGTAAACAGTACAGCCATAAAAGTTACTTAAGAAAAGTTTTTTAAATGCACTGGTGTAGTAGGGTAAACATTTCCTTACACAACCACAAAAACCTTTTATGTGGTCTCCTTCCAGTGAATTATGAGTACAAACATAACCTTATATTACAACCACAATGCTCAAAATTGTGTTTTCCAGTTTATTTAATACATAAATGGTGTAATTTTTGTAGTAAAAGATATGCTTATCAGTAAATGCATTTTAGAAAATTGTCTAAACTAAAACAATCATCAGCAGATATAACATATTATTATGGAAATGTATGAGATACTTAATTAAAATTATAAAAAAAAGGCAGTAATCATACAGATTGTGCATGATTTTAGTTCTCCAGGATAGATCTATGCCTTATCTATGTTAGTAGATAAAACAGAAAAAAAGGTTTAATCAATTAGTTAGAAAGTTCAAAAAACTTATTTATTTTGCACAAGACCTGTTTTTCACAATACAAACAATTTAAAACAGAACTATTAACACTAGTTTCACTAAGCCATGACGTGAAAAAACCACCAGTCTGATCCCTGCAGCAGTACAGTCAGTCCAGATAGACAATGTTCACGAGTTCTCCGTGGAGCCTGCATAACGTTTGACTCCAGGACATAATCCTTGGCCAAGCCTGGATTTGAATCAACAAACTTCCGCACAAAATTCCGAAAATCTATCACAGAGTTGCCCAGTCTCAACCCCTCTGCCCCGCATATCATGGTTTATGTTGTTCAAAACATCATTTTCATCTAATTACCAATTATGAGTATGTTAAGTTTACACATTTGTTCCTAACAGTCAACGGGATTTTGCTCCACTGCTCTGTTGATTTTAGAGTACGGACTTATCTTGTTCAGGGTATAGTGTTGAGATTTTTATTAGTCTCTGATTATTTCCAGTTCGTAACGCTATGAAAGTCTTGAGATGAAGGATCTTTGCGAAAGTTTTCTGGTTTGCACGTGTCCGTTGTAGTCAACAACATTCTGCTACAGAGATACAGTGAATGGTGCTTTGAGTTTAAATCTGTCGTCTGCACTGTACAAATTTTTCGTCTTGTTTGTCTTTCTTTGACTCGTTATTTGTCATTGTTTTTGATCTTGGATTTTCCGCTATAGCGTATGTCAGATTTTTACCTATGCTGAGTACTCATGTACGATTTTGAGTTAAAGACCTTTTCACACTTTCTGGCGCTGTCACTGTCCCTACCTTTTTTTTCAAAAGATTCTAAAGCTTTGTTGATCACAAGCAGATGGTCACTACCATTTCCTGTACGCATGCACTGTCCGCTTTTGCAGCGTTCCAGCAAGAAGATGGGACAGCAGGAGTCTGCGCATGGAGACCAGGAACACGGAACCCAGCCAGACGGGCCCACGGCGTGGCCCAGCTGGCACCAGTCTCTGGCCTCAAGAGGCCCACCCCGCCCTTCAGGACGAGGGATCTTCCGAGGGGAGTTCATATTACTGCGGTCATCGTCACCGGGTGGGGGAATGGTACCCGTAGACGAGTGGAACGGACCCCTGCACAACGGCCATCTGTACGCGCAGAGAAACCGTAAGTTAAACCAGGATCCTGTTGCATCGTTTGATCCAGTCTTAAGTTGAACTCCACCAGACTTCACGCAAAGCCCTTTCTGGGAGCATATTAGCCTTTCCACCACCCTACCCCCCCAAAGCCCATAAGCACATCTTTCCTCTGCCTCTTATGTGTACATGCATATGTGAGTATGTATTTGTGTGTGCGTGTGTGTGTGTGTGCGTGTGAGCATTGCAATACGCACCCACGGTGTATGCTGCAACAAGTCCACACCCACATGCACACCCTTGGGTGTACCACCCACAGCTCCCGACCACGCCCGGTTACGCCCATAAGGATGTGTCTCGAAAACTCCGAGTCTGGTACTTCAAGAGGCATCAGCTTAACTCAAGCTTGGCTCTAGCCCATAACAGGCTTGGCTCTCATCTAAGCAGTCGTTGCCAAAGAGATTGTAACCACCACGTGACACACAGACACAAATTGCGTAATAGAACAAAAATGTGGGAAGAGTTTAAGAAACTTAAAAAAAACTTTCAAATCCCTGCCTGCAAATTTCAAGTTAAATATCTCGGTTAATCAGCTCAGAACTTACAGAACGTCTGGCATAATGCTTACGCCCATAGTGGAAAAAATAGGACAGGCTATTTTTTAAATCACTTTATTTCTTCACAAACACACCAGTCTATACCCATTAATTCCAGATGCTCTTTACCCGTAAGTTCCACGTGGCTTAACAATCCAAAATGGTATGTAACAGAAAAAAACACACACACGCGCAAACCCCCCAAAACAGAAGAAATTTCCTCGACTTCATGATCAGATGATCAGCAGCTTCCTGCTTAAACTGATGATGTGGAAATTTCACCTGGTCTTTACCTGGCTGGTCTTTATCAAGTCACGTTCTGCAACCACAGTCAGGTTCTCGCTGCTCTCCCCGTGCCTGGAGACGCGCCGTGCTCTGCACGCCGTGCGCCGACGTGGGATAGCGAACATTCTCAGACTGATCGTTGTTTGGCATCAGGGGCTTGTTGCCTGTGTGACAGCCAACTGATGCAAGTCAAGGCCACAGGCATGAAACTGAGTAAGAAGCCTTTGTGAAGATCTCAGGAAATGCAGCTAATCTGCCTCCCCCTACCAAGACGTAATTTATTTTTTTATTGTATAACACCCGCAGCCCAAGTGTTCTAAACTCTGTATGAAATAGTCCCAGCTACATTGTGAATAGCAGGACTTGAGTTCCTTGACTCGGTAGACGTGGCTCTGAATGATTTACCGTCCCACCTACCCTTTGTCCAGTTCTTGTGGTTATTGCCCTCTCGGCTGACAGCGTAATATCTAAAGACCAGCAGAACATCTCGACGAAAGAGTGCTTGCATTAATTTTATTTTTACGATTACTTTTGTTTATTTATTACAGAATCTGATATCAACGCTCTTCCACTGACTTGCGTTTTTTTGTTTTTTGTTTTTGAGGCTGTGTTTAACTTCCAGCAGTGTTCGACAAATTGGTTTCTGAAGTAGTTAGTGACGATTATTCAAAATATAAGATTTAAATAACGTTGCCAGAGGCTTTTTTGGCGCCAACAGGTTACTAGGGTAGTTTTTCAAGTATTTTACGTAACTGACAACAGGCTTTCAGTTCTGTATTCTCAGACTTCATTTTAGCGGCACCAAAACCATACGTAAAGGTCGCTTCCCGTTTTAAATGAACATTCAACGGTCTTACTGTCTGCAAACGCATGTGCTCTGTCCTGGTGTTCTGTTTGTCCATACACAAATATACTTTGTTTCATTGTTTTATTTGCCCATAAACGAATATTTTTAGTGTCAACGTCCTGCTCGTCTGAACGAACATAGTTTCAATGTCCTGCTTGTCTGTGAACAAAAATAGTTTAAATGTCCTGATTGTCTGTGAACTAGCATACTTAGAATCTTCTGCTAGTCTGTGAACAAACATATTGATACGATGTCATGTTTTCTTGTAAACGAATTTACTGAGTTTGAATGGCTGTAAATAAACATATGGTTGCGATATTCTGTTTGCTAGTAAACAAGTTTACTCTATTTGAATGTCCCGTTTGCCTCTAAGAATCCACACTACCTCCTGTTGTTCGCTTCTGTGTCCAGGGCCGGGTCCAGTAGCATTGCCCATGGGGCGCATAGACCAGCTGGGACATCTGGGCAAGATGGCCTTTGACGAGAACGACTTGGTCGGCGATGGACTTGACAGGTAAGCTGTTATTAGTTGATACAAAACGGCCTTTGTGACTACTGCAGCGGTGGGCGATAGGGTTTTGGGTTGTCTCCTTTCTGCATCCCTCACGGGTCTTTTCAATCAAATCTTGGCCTAGTTTTCGAAATTGTGACAAGGATTGCTGCAGATTATCAACGATTTTTTGGTCAGTGTTTCTGAGGTCTGACAGCGCAAGTATTCACACAAAAATGATGTAGTTTCTTAAGCTATTAACCCTTCTACACGCAATCTAATTAAATCAAGAATACTTTTTAAAAAGACAGGGCCACTCTCTGAATGTTTCTCTAGGTTACTCTGAACGAAAATCGCGTTCTTATAATCCAAAGAAAAGTCCTGCAAAACTGTCGATCAGTGAGCTGCAGTTATCTGTTACATTCTGCTTCCAACACGCGTCATTTGTCTTTCTCTGGCAACACTTGACGGAGGACAGCCAAGAATATGTCTAGAAGGCAGCCACGTAAGCATAAATTACAGAGAAAGCTGAGCTAGGCATAGCTACCAGCAGAGGACGCGGGACGAAGTGAAATATTTACTTAGCTTGTTAGCGCAAGAGATTCGTGGCCAAAGCCGGCTCTGAGTGCCGCGTCACGTCCGGGAAGTTTGGAACCTAGATAATGACAGTTGCACTCGCTTTTCTCACACCACTCCCGTACCGCCACCAGCCCGACATCTGCAGCACGCATATTACGAAGTCCTCTCTAAGATCTGTTGAAGTAAAGAAGTGAGGGTTAAAGCTGCAAACAACAGAAATGGAACGTGCTGCCCGAAAATATACTTTTGCGCAAAAAGGACAAAGATTTTGGCGTTTGCTCAAGATGTATATTTGTTTCTTCTTGCATATCCGCACATTTTGAGGCTGTTATTGTCAATAGCTCATCTGCACATACCAACAAAGGCGTGGATGCCTCTTGCGTCATCCAGAAATTCTCGAAAAAGCTTTTTTCGTGGGGTTGAAGATTGAACCTCAAGATGGAGGAGAGGGGCGTGGCACATGACAAAACATACATATGGGGGCGGGGTGGAAGACCCCAGCGAGATAGCTGAGAGAGCAGAGTGTTAGAGGGAGAAGGGGGGAGTAGAATGGGGAGAGGGAGTGGGAGGAGAGCGAGGAGTGAGGGAGGGAGGGAGCAAGACAGAAGGTGGGGGAGGGGGAGCGCTCCAACTGTGTGGAGATGTTGCTTGCGTGTATATGCGAAGTCGAGCCCTCCAGGACACGCGTCGGCCCTCGTCTCCTAATGGCATTCGGCACGCAGTCGCCCTGCATTCGGCACGCCTGTGCTAAGGGCCCGGTCACCCTGCCGCCCACTGCCCAGCACTGCCTCGACTCTTCTCATTACAGAGCTCGTCCTCTCGTTGGCCGCTTGATGTTTCTGGTTTAAACGTTGTCTGTTTTCCTTTCATCACCTTTTTTTTCTAAAAAGGCCACCAAGTGCAAAGAGCAACAAAAAAAATCCCCTACCCAAATGAAGTTTCCATGGGAAAGACATCGTTACTCTTTGTTTGCCCAGAACAAAAGCCTGCAGTTTGACAGAGCATGATTTTTGACCTGTTTGCAAGAAGGGAGAGGACCATAAGGAGACAGTAAAGTGACTGTAGGGGGACAGAAAATTTGGTGCCTGTCATTTTTAACAGTGAAATTCCCATTGACGCCCGACTTCTGCTTCTCATTTATTCCACGTGACTGCAAAGTCTAAGGGGATTTCTTAATTCTTCAACATAAACCGTGGAGCATCATACGCGGTCGCATATACTTTTCATCCAGCAATCTGTCCCTCCACTCATCTGCTAGCCTCTTCCTTCCCCCCGTCAACCACCCCCACAATCTATACGCAGATGAACCGACAGACAGACCTCCGCAAGCACGTATCAAAATGTTTTTTTTAAATACCCACGCAATCAGACGAACACCTGGGCATATTTGCATTGGATTTTCGAGCGTTACGAGCCAGTCGAGTTGTGCTGGGACTCTAGAATGCAACAACAGTTTCTTTCTTTCAAAATTACTTACCCGTCCACCCACCCAACTCACTCACTCACACTCACTCACTCACTCACTCACTCACTCACTCACTCACTCACTCACTCACTCACTCACTCACTCACTCACTCACTCACTCACTCACTCACTCACTCACTCACTCACTCAGTGTAGGTAGCTCAGAATATATTTTTATTAAAAAGCTATCCACAATTGCTCAGTAGTAGCTCTCTCAAAGCATTTCGTAATGACCCACCTGGTTTCAACACGGGGAGAATCAATCATTTCAAGAACCATAAGAAAGATTGCTTTCACGCCTCTAGCTGCACGTATCTTCCTGGGTTTTACTCAAAGACCATCTTGTATTTACCCACAGGTACATTCACCATCGGTCGGCCGTAGAAGCCCTTCGTCGGCACAACAGCCTGCGTCAGAACCCACGTGATCCGTCGCTGGGCGACATCCGTGAGGAGGAGGACGAGGAGTTTGAATCCGTGTCCATGTACAGCGGGTCGCACACCAGTCTGTACAGCTGCCCGCCGTCCATCTACACGTGCCACTGCGGGGGCCACCCGGACAAGCGGACCATCAGGATGCCGCTGGACTACGACGAGATTCAGACATCGTACTCGTCGCTGGGCAGGCGCACGTCAAAACGAGGCCGCGAGTTCATGAAGTGCTCCAAGATCACGCTGCCGCCACTCAAGGAGGATCTGCGAGAAAGGCCGTCTACCCCGGTGGAGGACTACAGTTCGGACGAGTCGGGCATCTCAGAGCAGGACGAGGGCCAGTCGGACCAGGAGTTCAAGGCCGTGTATGCAGCGTCCAGCGAGGATGAGAGCCAACACTCCAAGCGTCCGTCTTGCGCGTCCTCAGACTCGGCAATGCGAGACTCGGACAACCTCTCGTCACTCAGGTGCGTCTGGGGTCGTTTGTTCCTTGTGTTCGCTACGACTTACAATCTAGCACCGCAGCTTTCTCTATAAACTCAAAGTTTTTTTTAATTCCAACTGCGATATTACACATTTGGGTCGCCTTTTTGCTGTGCAGACCAAGAAATAAAACGCTCCACTTTTTCGAGAACCCATATTCTTTTTTCTGAAAAACATATTTTCCTAACCAGCCAGGAAGAAGCCATAAATTTGTTCCGTTTCCTATACCGTCGAGGTGTGTGATAAAAACCACAAAAAATGGATTGTAAACAATGTCTCTATATATCTATATCTTTTATCTATATATAATATACTTTCACCATGTTAGATACCGTTTAGGTAACTAATTATTTGATATTTTAAACTGTTGCATTGATTTGTTTGCGCATTGTTTGCTAGCAGAAGCATTTAGCTGGAGGTATATGTCGTTCCAACTTTGTAACACGTTGAACTTCCTTGTTTTTACAGATTCTGTTGTGGTAGGATGCGACTTGGTTTTACTAGGTTTTGATAGTCTTTGATTGATTGCAGTTCGGAAGGTGAAGGCCACATTTGCGTGGAGGAACGACACGCAGAGGAAACGTTTCCTTGCGGCGAGACTCGCCTGCCCGCCATGAAAACAATCAGTGGGGCCCGTCTGAGCGGGCGTGCAGTCGTGCCCGACGCTGTCATACACAGCGAAGACAGCGGGTCCGTGTTTTCCAGCTCTCGCCGCGAGGCGGACGAGCGCTCGCAGGTCAGCATTTGCAGCTCTTCGTCTTCTGCTTCGACCTCGGGTCGCGACCGAAGAGTTCAGGGTGATGCCGAAAGTAGACCCCCTTCCTCCCAGAGGGGGAGGTCCGAAAGTCCACGGAAGAGAAGCAGCACGCCAGCCAAAAGCACGGGAGGAAGAAATCCGTCGGAAAAACGGCCGGCGACCAGCAAGGCGGACGACTACCACCTGTACTCGGAGATTTCCGGGGAAGATCCGCGAGGTCAGACTTCGGGTGGCAAGAAGTCCGTGAACAACAAGCCAGAGAGGAGAGAAGCTGCCACCGTTGCTTGCACGCACTCAACGCCAGCCCCAACCACCCCTCCACCCCCACCTCCTCCTCCTCTTCCTCCTGCATCATCAGCGCCCCCTCCTCCACCGCCACCACCGCCACCACCACCGCCTCCGCCGCCGCCTCCGCCGCCGCCTCCCGTTCCCACCACCGCACTCCCGACAACCCCTAGAACAAGTACCTCTTCGACGAAGTCCCCTTCCAGCCCTTCTGTGCCTCACTCACCAGGTGCCGGCACGCTAGCCGACGTTCTCCGCCAGAGCCTCTCTGACGGCACCTTCTCGAAGCACAACACCTTGCGGCGGCGAGAGTCCGTGTCCCCGACCAGACACAACATGTGTCACCCGGTCTTCGACTCTTCCAGCCTGAAGCGCGGCGACTCGCTGTCGTCAGCTTCCAGCACCCGGAGGCGTCAGCGGCGGGACCCGCCCTCGCCGCAAGGCTCCGTCGTGTCGTCGGCGTCGACCAGCTGCTCCGAGGAGCTGCGAGAAGAGGATGACGACGAGGACGACAACGCAGTGTTCGTCAACCAGAAGTGCGGAGACAAGATCAAAGCCCTGCAGAGCATTCTCATCAAGCAGTCCCTGCCGTTCGCTAGCCCGGCCCTCCTGATGGGGTCCCGAGCGTCCTCCGTGGACAAGATGGACGACAAGAAAGCCAGTGGCGGGGTGAGCGGTCAGCAGGTCGACCCGGCCTCGACTTCGAGCAGCGAACTAGACGCCTCTGCGGCATCGACTTTGCCTAAGGCCCCGAGGAGACCCCAGAGCCTGGACAAAACCCTCGGTTCGGGCTCAGCTCCACCTTCGCATTACGCGACGATGGCTCGACTCGAGAGACAAGGCGACAGTTCTTATGACGACGAAGAGACGAGGTCACGAACCGTGAAGGACAAACTACAAAAGACAGCACCGACATGAGACTTTTCTCCCACGATAAGCAGATTACAGCTACTCTTTAACTTTACTCGAGCCGATGGACAGAATTAAAACTGCTGTTCTTGTGCAGACGGAAAACATTCTGCTGCATCTTGAAGAACAGTGTCGGTTGTGTTGGTCAGTGGACAGCTGCACGGTCATTCAAATTCGCTTCTTTCTCGTGCAAGCTGCATTCAGAAATGACGTCCGCTACATTTCTTTCACGCCAGACTCCGATCCGCGTGGAAATTACAGCATGCTTTATTGTCGCACCTACACGTTGCATTTATAACCACGACATGAGGATTTATACATAAATTTTCAGTTTTATTTCCTTTTATTTTTCTGTTATTCCACAAAGTTAAAAGGGAGAGGAGGAAGTGATACTGTCAACAGCGCCCTTTTTATTTCTGCGGCAAAAAATCCTGATAGACGGAAGAGAGAAGCTGAATAACTTCTGTCCTGTACAAATACCGAGAACTGTTTGCGGCTCTGAAGACTCGTTGCTTTGTGAAACATTTCGTATTTTTTCGAGTCAACACAAGGCTTTGAAGAACAGGGAGCAACCCTACACTACAGTTTGACCTACAGTTATCTATAGCTGTGAATAAATTTCACCGAACGCGGCGTGTGCCCCTGACATATTTTGCAAAATCTTTACGATAGTAAGATGCTCATGCCACTCACATCAACTCACAGCTTCTGTCCTTACAAAATCTCGAAAGGTACTTTAGACAAAGTGCCCTCTTTCTGCGACGAGGCATTGCATTTGGCGAATTTTTCGCGTCGCCGCTAAACTTAGCGGTAATGACCTGAATACATTTCGTAAGTTGAAAACTGAAAAATGTAGCCTTTTGATACATCCTCGTTAAGGCACAAGATGCGAACTGTAACAAAATTCCATTGACGTATTTACATAGTGAACTTTTTTAAATAGTTCTAAAGAACATTCCAGATTTGTTGTAGTTGCATGGCATGTCTTCTGTTCAGATGTCCAATAGCAGGAGTGATAATGAAACATTAATGCTCGATGTCTTCCCAAAGTTATGGAAATGAAATCACGATGTCCAACTATTACAGAAAAAAAACAAAGCCCCTGAATTACGATGCCTTGGAATGATCGTTTACTAGTAATGGAGGTCTGTAAGTTTATCACAAGTTGACATGCTTACTTTCGATATTCCGTACGAATTGTCACCCGTGTTTCGTGAAATGTGCTACACACTTCTCGTCTCATTCTTCTCCACAGGGGAGTCTCGTCACCCTCCCCATTATTGTTATCCTATTAAAGTGTTACATCTGCTTCTGTAGCCCACAGAAGCCCTTTGCTGTGTTTTCTTTCCCCTTTGCCTCAGCTCTTCTTCTATCTCTTGCTTTCATCACTTTCTCGGTTGTCTAGTGGTTAAGGCGTCCGCTTCCGAGGCGGGAGGTCGGTGGTTCGCATCCGGGCCGAGTCATACCTAAGACTTAAAAATTGGCAATCTAGTAGCTGCTCTGCCAGACGCCTGTCACTACAGGGAACAGTACTAGGACTGGTTGGCCCGGTGTCAGTATAATGTGACTGGGTGGGACTGAGGCCCGTGTTGCGCCATCAGTCCCACGTGTGGCAGCACGTAAAATCTGTCTAAGCAACACCGTCCTGATATGCACATAGTTTGCGGCTCCCCCTCCCCCTTCATTATCCACCATCTCAACCCAGAAGACTGTTACCTGCATTCGTTTTTACATGTGAATTTCTGTTTGCGTTTGCCATACGCCCCTTGATTATAAAATTATCAAATAGTGCCAGTGCTTTTTATTTTAAAGCAGCCCCTTTTTCTCTTTAACTTATTCGTTGCAGTTTCTGTTTCCGCTGTTGGTTGTGATAATGATTCTATGGTGTTGCAGTTGCCCACTTCTGCCGGCAGGGGACGCTTCTGTGTTCTGCTGACAAAGGTGGTGGGCAGGTTTCCCAGTGGTGTGACCGCCACACTTTAACCACATTACCAACACGATTATTCCTTTGTGTGGTCTGATCTGTTGAATATGTATAGTGCCACAAACCGAACACTCATTGTTTTCCGAAATCCTGTTTCTTGATGACAAATAAAGTTAAATTACTGCTGACAAAGCTTTTGGTTTCACTCAAACTGCTTACAGCGTATCTCTAGCTGGTAATATTTATTTTAGCCTGTTATGTGCAGTTACCTTTTTGAGTCATCTATATATAAATATCTGAATGTGCGTGGCTACATGAGTATGCGCATGGATGTGTGCAATACTGATACACTGCGTAAGCGTCTAAAGTTCTATGGCAGAATGATATCGCCACTTTATGATATACACCGCTTACAGCGCTTTAACATTACTACTCCACACAAGTTTTTGAAAGATACTCCCCTCTACTCCCCTCCCCGCAACATTACCCATGGGGCTCCTATCCCTCTTACATGAATTGAATAAAAACACTGAGTTTTTTCAAAACGCCATATCATAATCACACTGAATGAAAAGCAAAGAATATAATACATAATACAAACTTTCCGATAAAACCCCATCAGATCTGTTTTCATAAAATATATCTTTTTGGCTACTGCGAAACAGCCAGACTGACATTTTCACGCTGAACACAAGAAATAGTCCGAGAGGTAAGGCTCTTCAGTGCACTGCGGGCTTTAATCTTAGAATACCTGTATCTGCAAATGTGTCGCCGTTACGGCTAGCACCAAGAGGAGACAATTCGCGTGGTCGGGTTAACAACGTCAATGGTCAGTGGTCGTGTCCTCTGACGCAATCACGGGGGATTGGTGGGGAGGAGGGATTTCAAATATGCTTTTCCTCTAGCTGTCAAAGCCTCTCACCTGGCCAGCTGCTGAAAACGGCTAAATAGTTTTGATAACCACTAATCTTACATGGTGGTGCAAACAGTAAATTCTGAATTTTTCTCGCCATGTTCTGAAGTAATAGGACGATCAGTGTGACAAAAACATTCTCTACACATTTAACTAAAAATGTCGAGGGATTCTAAATCTTTTATTCAACAAATAATTTCAAAACGAAACTACAAATAAAGGAACAGAAAGAAAATAACACGAAGAAAATCTGATTTCAAAATTATCACAAGCAAAAATATCTGAGCAA
>SMGT01006395.1:80609-101400 GCA_004794575.1 Lanistes nyassanus
GACACAATAGGCTGTGGGGAATAGAGCAACATTCGACACAATAGGCTGTGGGGAATAGAGCAACATTCGACACAATAGGCTGTGGGGAATAGAGCAACATTCGACACAATAGGCTGTGGGGAATAGAGCAACATTCGACACAATAGGCTGTGGCGAATAGAGCAACATTTGACACAATAGGCTGTGGGGAATAGAGGAACATTCGATACAATAGGCTGTGGGGAATAGAGGAACATTCGACACAATAGGCTGTGGGGAATAGAGCAACATTTGACACAATAGGGTGTGGGGAATAGAGCAACATTTGACACAATAGGCTGTGGGGAATAGAGCAACATTTGACACAATAGGCTGTGGGGAATAGAGCAACATTTGACACAATAGGCTGTGGGGAATAGAGCAACATTTGACACAATAGGCTGTGGGGAACAAAGCAACATTTGACACAATAGGCTGTGGGGAACAAAGCAACATTTGCCAACAGATCGTTACTTTTCAAGTATCATGCGATCTCAATGCCCCGAATTTAGCAAAAGACAGATCAGTGGTTAAGAGTTTATTACGTATACAGATCACGAGAAATAAAAATAAATCTTCAAAAATATAGCCGACGGGATAAATTATTATCCAGATTCAAGTACAGAGGAAGAAAGAAACCTTATGTCTGGAAACGAAAAGCAGTAAGGTGCTAATGCAGTGACTGTGTGGAGAGATGAGCAGTCATGAAACGCACACACGCACGCACCCACACGTATACCCCCCACCCCCGACACAAACCCGTTGTAGCTTAAATAAATAAATGACAACAGGGATGCACAACGTTGCAAATCTCGTCTCCATTCAACACATCCATGTGGGGGGGGGGGGCAGTAAGTGGGGACCTCTAAAATAAAAAAAACAAGCAAATGTTTAGTTTTGCGTCTAGTTCTAGCTATGCTTAGTTCGTGCTATTTCAACGTTAAAAAGTGTTTGTGCAAAAATTTCAGTCAGTGATGCAGGAAACGAAAAAGGTCGTAACAGATCAACTCACCGGCTGGCGAAAACAGCACTCAGGGGGTGTAAGAGAACCAGCAGGGGGGAAAATGCACGTTTTGTATTCAAACAAGGCAATGGCCCAAGGATTAAAGATCAAATTTGATAATATGTACAAAAGCACTATCATTGTAACACGCCTACCTACGATAGCAAGAAGCAGTGTTACACGATACTAGTCATTTATTACACGATACTAGAAGTTTATTACACGATATTCGTCATTTATTACACGACGCTCGTCATTTATTACACGACACTCGTCATTTATTACACGACACTCGTCATTTGTTACACGACACTCGTCATTTATTACACGACACTCGTCATTTGTTACACGATACTCGTCATTTATTCAAGACTGCTACTTCCGGATTTACTCATGCTGGGCTCTTGCAGTTTGATAAACTAATAAAGCGATAAATCTCACCGTCTGCAATAAACACGAATGATTGCCAGTGCCGAACGCTTTTTCTTAACAGTGCGAATGTGCGCCCTAGTTCGCCCAACTTTGTCACGTACACACATATATGCACGTGTACACATTGCAACGTTCGGCGAACTTGAACGCACATTCGTTCAGTTAAGAAAGGCCTGATCCATCCAGACCAGACCCGAGTCCTCCTAAGATCTTAACGCTTTAGAGCTAGTTAGGTTAGTCTGCAATTCTAACCAAGCTTCGCCGACAAGAGCTGGCGTGCTTTCACACATTTTCACACTGGTGCCCACTTTCACACAGTATAAGGTTCCAAACTAATGGGATTCACAATTATAGGCTCAGAATTAATGGGTTCTACTGGAATTTCGAAAACATTGACGAAAAAAAATCCCACATTAGTTAATATCAAAAGGAAGAGAAATCCAAGGATGGCTTATGTGTCAATGAAAGTGTTGCCCGGCATCACATAACGTGCAATCATACCAAGACTGTAAGCCGTTGAGCGTTTGGAGCAAAAGTAATCTTTCCTTTTAAGTTTTAGTTTGTAACTCCAGTTTTCATGCCTTTTCTTTCAGCCATGACTAAAAGCATTTAGCGTCTCTGTAGCATAGTTGCACCGTGTTTATATAATAGAATTATATACGCCCAACATGCACAGCCAACTAGGTAGTGCTGCAAAACACTACTGAGGTGTTTACGGCTGTCAATAAACGACTCAAACCAACTTACCGGCTTATCACCCCCCTGTGACGTAAGCCATACATAGCATTTATCTCATTCCACCAATTTATTATTATAAATCAATACTTAATACGAAAGCAATCAACATTTTATAGGTAATACAGATTCAAGTTAGCAAAAAAATATGTATATTTATATTTATATATAATGTCGAGTATTTGTTTTGTTGTGACAATCCACACAGATGGAAGTTTTAACCTTAAACAGGCAGCATTTAATTCAGATCTGCTTAAACAATTTCCTGTTTTGTAAACTGTGTTAGTTCTTTTTGCCTGCCATTTGCAGCACAATGCTGTGTTATTCTGTCATACTTGCGATGGTACTGGCAAGATTGCCTATACAAGAACTAAAATAAAATTAATATTGATCACGTATGTAATTCATAAACGCACTTTGCATAAATATCATACATACAATCACACATGCGTACAATAGGCATACATACATACATAACGTTCTAAACAGTTGATAACTAGTCAGACTGTTTCAGAAAGAGCGATCTAAGTTCGTTTGGTTCTTTGTAGTCTATCATAACTCACCGACGCTTCTGGCTGTTCCTCCATTACGCTGGAAAAAAACGCAACAGATTTCTCCATTAAGAAGTCTTGAAACGCTTTTTCTTGGGGTTTTTCACTCTAAAGAAATGGGACTTCATCAATTTTTCTGGGTTCTTTCTGTAATTTATTCCTTTTTCTTTTATCTTACCGTTTTCCTAGACGCACTCACCTGCTATTGATATATTTCTCTGTAAAAATCCTCAGCATAAACTTGGCTTCTTCGTTGGGATTGTAAGTGGAGGCGATGATGACGTAATGACCTGGTTTCAGGACAAGGCGTTTCGTCACTTCCCGGTAGAACTGGTACTTTCCTGACCGCCTCTCCAGAAGCAGGGCGTTCTTGGGCGCCCGCCTGTCGTTCAGCGGACGCAGATCCGGCTTCACAAGCTGGTTGGTGTAGACAGTTGAGACAACAGGTGAGCACTAATCACTCAAGAACCGGTTTAGCAGACAAATAAAATGGTGAGAACCAATTTTCCAGAATCAGACTGAAGAGATATTTAGCATCAATCGCTGAGGAATTAGGGCTGGGTTTACTTTAAGGATGCTGTCTTCTATCCCTCTCAAAGAACAAAACAAAACAACAACAATTTTAAAAAGCCGAAAACGTCATACGGTAAATGGTAAGATTTCTACAGAACTAATATGGATAATTCAAAGGTTACTAAAAAAAATTACAAATCATCCACACAGCTTTAATATTACTTAGATACAGCTATGAGACCCAGTGCCACTGCAACCACCTGTCTTCCAACAAAAATATTGTAAGATACTTGTCCATGTAGGAATCTGATTGGCAACAGCTCCTGTATCCTGTAATTAAAACGACAGGTTAGGTGGGACTGTCTGTCTGCCAGCCTTTTTTTTTCTCACAGGCAGCTGTAACGAAGCTAGTCCACCACTGCGGTTTTATCGAGGGTTATTGTGCAGGACAGGTGAGTAGCGAGCTCACTTTATAAACGTCGAACCCAATCGCTATCGCCGACTTGTTGTTCATTTCCTTCTCCATCAGCGAGATGATCACGGTGCACTCCCCCTTGCTGCTTAGCACGGTGTCGGATTTGGTGAGATTCAGGTAGAACTGGGGGTTGTTCCAGTACATGCCTGAATATGCATAAACACATACCTTAACGAGACCGACTGTCGTTTGCTATAGGCGACAAATATTCAGTACAGATCAGTGTTGTGGCAAATGCGAACGCAAAAGTCTGTTTGAATGCATGCGTTGTGCCTGTATGTGTTTTTGAATAGGCATAAGCGTATGTGTTTTCCTGTTTGTTTAAAAGTCTGAGCTATATACGTTCTCAGTAGACCAAGCTTTAAGTCTTGTCTGCAAGTAGGCCTGTGATTTAACGTTTCAGTAGGGCTACAGCTGTGCGTGTGACAATATTATTTCACGACAGCGAGCATCTAGGGGTTCGCAAGAATGCCGTACGTACGATCGTTGGGAGGATTGCCACATCCACCCGCTGTGACACCGCGGATCCATTCGTCGTGGTACACAGTCACATTCCAGTTCTGCTTATTCTGCAGGGCGAAACGAGGATAGGTAGACACTGTTCACACACAAGTCTTTCAGAAACAACCTAATTCCCTACTCCCATGTTTTCACACACCCACCCCCGAACATGCACACGTACGCACGCACCCACGCACACACAAAGACATGCACGTCTCTCTTTCGCTTTCTCACACACACGTACGCAAGTACGCACGCACGCACGCATGCACCCACACTACACACACGCCATCACTGGCGCACTCATGCATGCACCACACGTTCGCACGCGCACACGCACACCTACACCCACACACAGTATAGAAAAAATAGTTACACGAACACAAACGCCGAAGCATGCACACGCATGCACGTATACGAGCATAGACACAATACATAGGATGAAAAGAAGGGGAGCAGGTGACATTTTCTCACCTGGTTATCACGGAGTTCTTCGATCATGGCGTCTATCTGAAGATGGCAAAGCTGAACTTCTTGGAAATTCTTCACGAAATCCTCGAACCCCATCCTGCCCGTAGTTCCATACAAATGATCACTTGATGCCTAAAAAGCTAACATGATAAATTGACAACGCTGGCACTACGTTTACAACTGCTGTCTGCAACTCCGTGCAGGCGTCTTTTTTATCTTTTTTTTTTCCTTGGAGGCGACTGTTAATCTTCTTTCAAGAACTGGCTCATTTAACCGGGAGTGGGTTGGGGGGACGGTTTTAATATGTTTTCAAAAATCTGTTTACCAGAACTCTCCCTCGTCAACATTCCGAACGTCCATCTCTGCTTTGATGTCTGGCGGCAACGACAGCATCTCTGGAGAACTGCAAAATACAGTCCACGAACTACCCTAACTATCGCATGCGAATTACCCAAACTGCTGCGTGCGAATTACACACAAGATACGCAAAAATGACGCGCAAGACAGGACACGAACTACACGATTCACACCAGTCAGCTTACAGGGTGAGACAAGATCGATCAGCAGCTCTCTTGGACAGAAACTAAGACAGAACGAAAGCTGCACCAGCTGAACGCTGTCCTCATGTAGGCCTATACCACAAAAATTGCACAACCAATGCAAAAATAATTCTGCGTGCGTGCGTGCGCGCGTGATATAAAAGCATGGGTCGACATCGTTTTGCGTGTTACTGGCAACTACTATGACGTCATCATCGTGACTACTCACCTGTCTGACCAGGCACCTTTCCACTCTCCTCGTCCCCAGGGGTTTCGCAGTCGCAGCAGCCGCACGATGCTTCTGTTCGTCTTCAGCTGTGAACACAAAACATCGCCCTATTCCATCGCGATTAACTCAGGCAAGTATCTCTGTTTACAGTGATGTTTCCTCTACCTTTTCCTCCTCCTAAACTAGCAAGCAGCTGCCTTGCGCATTTCACAAAAGAATTCACACACAAAATTATCCATATGTCTTTCAAGTTGCGTGGTGTTTTTTTTTTCAAATAACGTAAACATCAGACAGACAGACTTTTCTTCTCTCCACGCCCTCTGGTTGTCATTGAATAGCATACCGTAATTTCCTTCGTCTTTAGTTCGACTTAATTTTTCAGATTGCCTTCCAGATCTTAGCTTCTAGATATCTTCCGTACTAGATAAATGTCTTAATTTCTCCCCGATGGAAGTCAGTAATGATAACGAGATGAAATAATGGAATAAAAAGAACCACAGGAATTCCTGCTTACCTGCTGGAAACCTGTGATGCTGTATGCATGCCCCATGTACAGCCCGTTTGTCATTTCCACTTCAGACTCCGTGGACCCCTCTGGGCGCTGAACATAATAGGCAAATGCCGTTGAGGACACCGGACCCTTAGTGCTACTCGCTGTACACGTGCAGAAAAGTAGCAAAATGATTGCAGCCTATTCATGTAGCAAATGCAATGCACCTGTGATTCTAACACTAGGCGAAAATGTGCCTGTGATTCTAACACTAGGCGAAAGGCTAGTCGCTTGGTGTAAGTGTGAGATTCGCTTACAAAGATCGCGGCGCCCAGCATGGACTTCATGGAGAAGGACCGCAGAAGCAGATCGTAGAGGTCAGAGGAAATATCCTTCTTGTCCTGAAGGCTAATGACCTCTGAGATGCCCCCTGTCAGATCCACCATGGAGTCCTGCAGTTTTCCTCCATCCAGACCCTCGTAGCAACCACGCAATCTGTCGACAAGAAGGATGGCGGGATAAAACCCTTCAGGAGACAAGACAGGCAACATGGCAGCAAAAACAAAATGATAAAAGAAGGGGCGGCAAACAGATAAGTAAGAAGAGAGGAGAGCAGGAAATTCCCAAGATAAATTATATCGGTATATATATATATATTAAAACAGATACCTAGGTAGGCTGGTAGATGAGGCGGGTAAACCGGTTGCCGAGGAAGTGAAACGGCCCACGTGCATCATGTACGTATTTTTTGTGTTTACGAATGTGTGCTTGTATGTAAGGGCTGGGGTGTGTAGATGTCGGTTTCCTGTAAGCTTGCCCAAACACTTGCGTATAGATCTCGTTTACCCTGCAAATTTAATGGTTACGCTTATATACGGAACAGTGATACCAACCCTAATATTATGCGGTGTGTGCGCAGCTCGACCAAGTCTTCAGTAACCGTATGACGTCTTAAAGAATCTCTCTCCGACAAGTTATTTTCTCAAGATTTTAGTGAAAACATGTTTTTGTATCCCCCCAAAGGATCACCACCTTGACTTGGTTTGGGGGCTCGAGAACCTCAGCGACCCAGAGAGCTATGCTGACTGGACCCTTGCGCTCCTCGTAGGGCCACAAGTGCCAGACGACCTGTCTGTGTAGAGGCCAGACTGAGAGTGATCCATAGTCCCCGCATAGTTTCGCATAGTGTGCAAAATTTATTAGCGTTTACGGCCTTTCTTAACTGGATGGACGTTCGTTCTAGCTCAACAAGCCAACCCGAACGTACACATGCTGATCTCCCCTATCATTAAGTAAACCCCTGGAGGTAACCATAGTCTCAGTGGCCCTGTACACATGCAAGATGCCGCAGGCACAATGTCGCGCTGCACCTATAGGGCTGCTGCGCCTATCGTTCGTGATGCGGTGCAGCTTGGCTAACAAGAGCAGCAGATATAGGTTTGTTACTTGGCGTAGGCCTTCTCCAGCAATGCCGGCCACATCTCCTCGGGTCTCTCGCGGTTGTGGCAGTAGATGAGGTCTCGGCCGTCTGTCGGCAGATAGTCGTCAACAATGACTTCTTTCCATGTGCCATACCACCAGAAGTTGAAGCGGAAAATCCCTTTGAAACAGAGAGGGGAACGTTTTCAGGTGCGCGCTTGCGCAAACACTTGAAGGTGTGCAGCTGCACAGATAGATGGACAGCAGACCAAAGGGCCTGGCCGAGCAGACAATTAACAGTAGAGGGAGGGAAGAAGAGAAATGGGGAGGGAGAGATAGACAAAGACTAGAGACTGATAACTGAATGTACAGATTAGTTGTGTATGTAGAGGTTAGTTATATTTAGACTAAGGTTTTGATGCCAGTGCGTTGGAATTCATCCTCAAAATTTGCATTAACAGAATTGTTGCTTGACAGTCAGCAATGAAGTGCTGGCTTTCAGTCGGCGCTGGGCTAGCTAAAACACGATGCCCCCAAACGACAGTCCATAAATGTTCTTATCAAAATGAAATGTCGACTGTCTTTCAGCTATCTGTAATCAGGTTTTCCTACCTGCATAATTTTGGTCGAAATCCTGGTCAGGGGGAACGACTCTCTCGAACAAAGCCTTGTCAGCAGTAGCTACAGTTGCAGCCCCTGCCACAAACCAGCAGTTACCTGCAACATCCACGAAACAAGGGGGTTGAAATTCAGTTTTACTGACACGCTCACAGATACACAAATGAGATGTATGCCCATACACCACAGTCGCTGGTCATCCGGAAGCGTCCACGTGTTTATTTCTATCAAAGAAAAGATAGCAAGATGTAGCATAAAAGCAGCTCTCTAAATGACCGTCTTTCTCTATCCCTTTCCACTTCCACCTCTCCACCCAACGCATTCAAATGTCTGACCTAGACAGCTTGGCTCTTTCAGCGTAAAATAGAGTGGGCCCCGACAATACCCGAGTAAACACGCAAAGTCTAGTCATTCTTTTGAAAGTAGTCCTCGACAAGTGCACAAGTGCACTAGCTCCATAAAAGCGTTTGTACTCGCACGAACGTAGGCGTGCACGGACCTTCTCTCTCTCTCAGATCACATTTTTTATCTTTAACGCACCCACGCATCCACTGACTTGCCACCCATGTGTATTGCTTTCGCAGGTACGTACTCATGCACGGAGACACCTGTTCACATGCGCCTGTACACACAGAGAGAGAGAGAGACGGGGAGTGAGAGAGATATGGGGTGCATGAGAGATACCATAACTACCTTTCTGACAATGCCTGCTGTCTAAATAGAGATTAGCTAGGAGGAAGAAGTACATGCCTAGAAAAAAAGGGAGTAAGGGGATTTCCATGAATATCCACGAATATAATGAAACGAACTACTCGTGATCTCCAGTCCTATTATTCGCTGCATCCACAAAAACCACTGCACGACAATGGTGGTTTACGCGAAGGAGAATCGCGCGTAGTATATCTCGCGTTAAGGTCGAACTTCGCCCATACACGTGCATTAATTCTTTGCGTAAATGCACTTTTTCGCACAAATTGTCTTGTGTGGACAAGATCATGGTAAATGGGGTACATAAACTTACAAGACAGATTAACCCGAACCGAATGTACACATGCTATAGCAGTCGAAGCGATAGCTGATGGCTTAGATGGCAAGTGTGGTGTCTTCAAGCCTGCGCAAGATGCGCAAAAACAGTATGTCAGGACACAGCGTTGTACGCTGTTATCCAGTTCGGACTCATGACTAATCCAGACCCTGCAGCGACAGCATTATTAACCAGCTCTGATAGCCATGACCTCAGATGAACTTAGTGGTTAGTTTTTCAAGCCTTCACAAAGGTCAGTGTCCGACAACCTGTAATTGTCGTCCTCCTTTAACCGTTTGTTCTCTGAAAACGCTGAGAAGTCAACTGAACTTGACAACGCTGTGACCCAAGGTCGGGTTGCATAGACATCATCTGTACATATGTATAGGTGCACGTAACATACACATAACCAAAAGCTATAAACATTCATGCAACCTAACCCAGGTGTTGTGTCTCTTTGGATCGTGGGCTTTTGGGGTATATTATTTTGTAATGTGAACCAATATTTCTAACAAATACGTGTAGTGTAAACATACATAATAATATGGCTAACTTCTACCTGTGCTTATGGACACTATTTTTTCCTTACAGTATCAACTTTAAGGTTTCTGTTAAAAATACACACTGCTATCACAACTGTAATGGTTACCACGAAAGGAGTCCCCCCCCCCACACACACACACACCATCACTTCTGTCCCCATCATCTTCTATTCTAACCCTCTTCTCTCTCCGCACTTCTTTCTTTCACTCTCTAACACTAGTAAGTCGCACGCACGCAAACACACACACACACACACAAGCGGCGCGCGCGCTACTCTTACTTTCTTTATAATCTACGTGGGTAGAACGCTTTTCAAAATTGTTGCCCCTCTTCACAAAACCTCAACAGCTGCCAGCACGCTTTCCTCTCTGAGGCTGCACCATCTTGTGGCGCTGTTTATTGTGACTGTGAGCCTGGGAAAAAAAACTGACGCCCACATTGCCACTATCAACAACAGGTGAACAAACTCAAAGAGTGGACAGGAATCTCTTCGCGATGTACAAAACACCTGGAAGAATTGGGTCAACGGCAAAAAGTGCAAAACGTGCCGAATTTCGGACACCACCGTCAAATCTCTCACGTGAAGTATTTTCCATTATCGTTGCTCTACTTTCTTCGGGGTTCTCGGCGGCTATAAAGACGACAGAACCACTGCTATCTACATGTGACATTGTCAGCGTGGGAGGCTCCTGCACAAGCAATAAGCTTTGCCACTGTCAGTTTTCAAAATGTAGGTAACTCACGTGCCATAAATCATCACTTGGGTATTTAATACCGGCGTATCCGAAATTCCATCGAGAAGCTGGTGGCTCACTGGTTAGCGCCCGACCCTCCGAACTCGAAGGCACGGCCACAGGCCACAGGCACGGCCACAGGCTGGTTCAGAACCCGAGTGTCGCAGCAACCCCCTCCCCCGTTTACCCAGCTGCGAATGGGTGCCTGACCCATGGGTTAGGGGTAAGACAGAGAGGGAGGAGACATGCTGTTTATTTCTGTCAGTCGATGTACTTCCGCGAAACGGGTTCTTTCCGTTCTGATTTTGATACTCGTGTCGGTGTGACATGAGTACAAGAAATGTATTCGCACTTCCTTGAGTGCGCTTGGTGGGAGTGGAGATATTTCAGGGCATCTTTAATATCTTACCGCACACTGTGTACCTGATATGCATAAGTTATATGCAGCCAGACAGCCATGCCCGAAATCAGACGTAATATGCAGTGCCCCAAACATATATTCACGAGTCAGCGTAAGTTTAACAAACCCCTAGTTTAAGGCGTGGTAAACATTGACAAGTATTAGCCAGATGCAGCGTAATAAAGTGGATATTTAGCTGGGCACAGGAGGTACGCAAGATATTTAGCAGGGTACAGGATGTGCGTAAGATATTTAGCAGGGTACAGGGTTTATGCAACTAGACGCTGACGTACACCAAAGTCCCGTCAAGGTGTGGAAGTCAGAAATATGTCAGAGGAGCAGTAATAACACTGACATACAGCCGTCAGCTGAACGTCACTGATCGACCGCTCTGTTATTAATCCAATGTCCACATCTCCTCCATCTTCACCGAGTAAAATCTTGCCAAGTGACACAAAAGGACGAAAGCCTAATGTGAGGTCTCCCTCCTCGTTTCCTCCCCTCCCCAAAAGGAGACATGTCTGTGAGCTTTTAGACGTCAGACAGTCGAAAAGATACAAAACCAGAGTGCAGTTTCAACAGTGACACAGGTAACAAAGAGAATCGAGGGCATGGACAATGTACGCCAAGCTAGGCAAACAGGTGAAGGCAACTCAGGAAGGAGCTCTAATAACTAGAGGGCTCAACGCTGTTACGCACTTAGTTGAACTGTGGGAAGAAAATGTCCGCAATTATGGAATTGCATTGTATTTAGTATCTAGAACTCATGATGGTTTATTGCTGTGCTGTTGGGTACCAAACTAAAATGCATACTGACTTCCGGAAAGAAACAGGAATAACATTTCGTTAGTAATTATTTTGTTACCTTTAAATAATTTAATTGATTTTATATACAGTAAAAAGTTATTATTACACGTTTATGTTATGGACATCTCACACGTCCATGTCTTCCTTATTAGGAAAGCCAAGGTAGATTATAGATACCAAATATGCATTCAAATAATGTCATACACTTCTAAAGTACTGCCGAATAAAAATGTTTTAATATTTTCGAGGAAATAATACATCACTGCTTTCTATAACAGTCGAGAAGTAATTTCAAGATGGTATACCTTTTTTCTCCCATTACATTAGGCGACATGTCCTAACAAAGTTAAAGCTAAAGTCGGGGTTGCCGTCAGAAAAAAACGCTGGGATGATGTGTTCAGAATCTGTACGCGCTTTCTTACCTTGTTAAATTTTTTCCAACACACGCAGTCTTTTTTTGTCTCACGAAGGAACCTTATGCAGTTTAGCATAGGATTCTAATTGTTTCATAGTGTAAATAGCCCAGTGAGGGCTTCTATGCATGTTAATACGAAACATGAGCTCTTTTGATACCCAGCTCTAGGCCAGGAAAAGAACGTTTGGGAAATTACTTGCGAACATAAATGCCCCTGGTCTAAGTCAATGATATTCTCCGTATAATTATAAGTATACACATACACGCCCAAATGTATAGACTCGTATACACATTGAACAAACTCACTTCAATATCTCTAAATGTTCTTGCAATATACATATACCGAGATCTTATACATACAGAGGGAGAGAGAAAGGAAAAGAATTCTTGTAAATACACGTCTACAGACCCCAAAAAATGTTCTTCTTGCAAATATACATATACTCGCCAAAACACGTATATATACATATAAATCAACAAGGATCGCTTAATGTTTCAGTGATACGTCTTACTGTAACTATACATAAAAAGTTGATGCATATGCAGTTTTATATACGAATATATATGCACAAGACATTTAAACCGATCCATACAAACCTATCATACAACATAGTATACATACCTACCACACTCACCAACGTACCTATATTACACACATCCCTATCATACAACATACCTATCTAACACACATACCTACCACACACACACGTACCTACCACGATCCACACATCCACACGCGCACATCTCACAAACACACCTGTCGCACTCGTACCTACCTACCACACTCACACACATACCTACCACACTCACACACGTACCTATCACACTCACACACGTACCTATCGCACATTCTCTCTCTCTCTCTCTCTCACACACACATATTGAACTTACCTAAAAGTCCCTGGTCTAAATCATGACGCTGAGCGCCTTCAACGATGAATCGAGGATTCCGGCACACATCCTGCCAGACAAAGAGAATATCATCTGCCCTTTAGTGCTGATAAACTTTCGTCCGTGCGTGCGCGTGCCTGTGTCCGGGTGTGTGCATGTGTGCGTGCGAGGGTAAATTCGTTCCATGGCTGCTAGTCTCACTAGTAATTTTCACAATCTAATCAAGTTATCTCAGACAAAATATATGCCTGCAAACAGAGATGGGGGGGGGGGAGGTTAAATTATGCCATCTGAAATCTGGCTGCTACTTGCTTCTTTTTTCGTTCTCAAAACGGGAAACTCAAAGTTAGACACGCGTCATGCCGTCGTTCGCTCATGGCGATGGGTAACTTCCGGTGCGGCTGTACCGGTGCACTCACACCCGCTGCAGTCAGTGCAGTGACGTCTGCATTCTGACATCACCGGTCGTGACCGTCGCTCAGCCAGAACATGTTTATGTGCACAGCACTGCACAGAGGAGGATGGTGCTTCAGAAATGTGCAGATCGGAGTCAGCGAGCGAGCGGGTGGTGAGTTTGCAATTCCCACCGACTTGGGGCACGCTTGCGGCTGCGCTTGCGCAGTAGCTAAGTGGTAAAGACGTGACTTTTTCAGTTCAGCGTCACAGGTTCAATACCCATATTAGCTTACGATTTTTTTTTAGGGGGATAGTGGTTAGGGGTAGGGGTAGGATTTGATGTTAGGTAGGTCTTTGTTTTCATGCTTAAGTTAATCAGGGTGAGAGGAGGTGTACGCGTGCGTGCCCCAAGTCGATGAGAATTTCAGACTCGCGAGCGAGCGAGACAACGATAAAGATCACGGAAAGCCGAGGATTAACCTAGCAGTAATCGCTGTCTTCAATCATCCTCCATTGAAAAAAAGCAACTAAAAATGCTGCTCTTCTAATCCCCCCTCCCTCCCATCGAGAAATAGACAGCCCGTATTCCAGACTGCGTTCCGAATAAATCTGTACCAGTCCAAACGAACGACTTAAAAGACATTCCCCAACCCTACGCCCATTTCACTTTCTGGAGTGTTTCCAAAGTGCGTCTGATTTTTCAGACAGACTTTAACTGTCTTGCGTCGTTTCAGTGTGTCTGCATCGCTAGCTGCCGCCTCAAAATATCTTCGTTCGGGACATCCACATAGACTCCTCAGTACTCCATTCTCAATCCTGACCAAAAAAATCAGGTTCACCGTTCACCGTTTCTCTCGTCTCTTTCTCTACATTTTTTTGGGGGGAGGGGGAAGAGGGTCTGTGTGTGGAAGCATCCATGCACGGATTTATACGCAAGCCGTTCGCTCGCTCGTGCATGCATCGCAAGAGAGTTTTTAAAATATCAGGCGGGGTCATAAGTGCATGTGATCTACGAGCCTAGGCCTCCTATTTCTACACTAGAGGCAAGTAGGTAATTTACACACCTACAAATCATTCCCTCCCCATTCAGTCGCTGTTTCACGCCGTTTAATTTTCTCCGTCCGCTCGTAAGTCCGTCCAACCAACAGCCCTTGCTAATCTACCTCTTATATATACCTGTCTTCCTTTCCACTGAGCCCTAAATACACCCAGTAAAAGAGATGTACACGAGTGAGGCTGTAAGTACGTACTTCGTACTCACGTAGCCATGACAACAAGAAACAAAATATGCACGTTTTCATTCCACATTGAAATTTTACAGCTGCAGTTCAGTTAAATCCGATCTTGTTTTTCTCTGCATTCAGTTCGGCGTACGCTCTGCGCTGGAATGTGTCTTGTTTCCTGCTACATGTACCTACATTGCTAACAGCAGGACAACGTAAGATCCCTTTCATTCTGCCTAACGTCCGTTAAACAGCTCTCCATCTGCAGGGATTGCCTATTATTCGCGGTTCTGTTGTCTAACCCAGTCCTGCAGTTCAGATTTTTTTTCATGACTCCAACTCACATCCCCCCCCCCACCTTCTCCTGCCCTCTGGGGGGGGGGTGGAGGGGGAAGAAGGATGTCCCACGAGGACCAGCAAAATTTTAAGAACGTGCGCTCAAATGCGTTTATCGAATGTAGGTTCCTTTTTCGCGAAAAATGGGAAAGAGGAGCTTTGTGCTGTTATCTTCGAAACCCTTAAAAACATAAAATGAAAGGGAAACGCACTCGACTGCAGTCGTATCTCTGGCAACATCGCGTCTAGTCCCTGCGCACGCGAGCTGAGTGAGAACGAGTGTTTCTGGCCGATAATCCCCGATCAGTCTGCAGAAACACCGCACCGGTAACGAATGCAGCGATTGCGCAGACAACACCGGATGCAATTCCATGGGTGACTGATAGCTTGTTCCGAAAATCAATGCAGAAAGCTCTTGATCACTAGTAAAACGAATTTCAGATTGCATGCTCTATAACCATCAACTGCAATTGGTAGCAATTTGAATTACTTCCCTCTGTTGCATTGTGCAAATACCGGTGTCTGCGCGTGTGTGTGTGTGTGGTGGGGTGGGTGGTGGGTATGATCAGGATAACGGCCACGAGGACGATAATACAACGTGCCTTAAACGGAAGTGGATAATTTATAGTCTACACTGTTTCCATACGACAATAGTTAAATGCTGCAGTGGCGATAAGATATAATAAAACACGGAAAACACGTCTCTCAATAGACAGCGATGGCTACACCAAAGAACAAGTCTTGGAACTGCCAGATTTGAAGCGACGCGTCAGAGGGACAAATATCAAACCATTAAGAGGAAAACAGGAAGAGGAAGAACAACACCCGGAACACGTCCTTCCTGGCTTTGTACCACTCGATGATACCATAACCGTCATTCTTTCCCCTTTCCGTCACCATCGTTATCGTCTGCACCAAGACATGTTTTCCGAGCAGACGCAAGGCGAGAGAGCGATTCCGAGAGTACGGGAAGAAGATGAGAAAGGAGGGAAGGAAGCAAGAGTTCCTGCCAAGGTTACCGAGATATTTACCCAGTTTAGTCCAGCGTTTGGCAGGTTCTCTCAATCGCATCACAGCAGTGCACAAGCTTGCAGGCTAGTTGCAGCCAGTATTTTTTACAGTGAAAGGGAATACGCCCCGGTGCTTTTTCTGGCACAGTGTGTGCAGTAGCCAAGAAAAGACGCTGTTCTCTACTCAAATTGCGCGAAACATTTCTTCTTGATTTTTTTTTTGGGGGGGGGAGGTAAATTATCTTCCCCTACCCATGTGAAAAGCTTTCAGTTCACTGTTAAGATAAATGTGTTTATAAATGTTCTGATCCTTTCTTACAGACAGCAGACAGGAAAATGAACAATAAATTGGTCTGTTATCAGTTTTCTGGTATTAGTTGAGTTTCTGTGCTGGTTATCTCTCTCTCTCTCTCTCTCGCTCGCTCGCTTTCCTTCTCTACTTGTCCGCCCCTAAATTCTCTCCCTTCTCTCTCTCTCTCTCTCTCTCTCTCTCTCTCTCTATGTATATGCAAATGCGGACATACTAATGCATACATAATCTCTCCTGCATCCATGCGCATGCATCCACATTTACGAAGT
The DNA here is from genome assembly GCA_004794575.1 of Lanistes nyassanus. Lineage (NCBI taxonomy): Eukaryota > Metazoa > Mollusca > Gastropoda > Architaenioglossa > Ampullariidae > Lanistes > Lanistes nyassanus. The sequence goes on from SMGT01006395.1 coordinate 96,962, forward strand.
AAGCATGACTTTGCTTAAATGCATTCTAAACAAACGTGATAGGTTTCCTACAGTAGATAATTCAACCAGATCACAGTAACATATAAAGCTTCGTGAATTCCCTGAACCTTCCCGACGACTCCTCTCTGCCATGCACAACTGGGTTAAGAAATGTTCTGTGTATTTTCTCTTCGGCTTAAAAACGAATTAGTTAAGTTAAAAAGTACGTACATAAACTGGAGAAACATGAACGAAATGAGCCAGGCGTAAAACACAACGCAGTCGAGTGCATTCTACCAGCAACCACATTACATACCGATATTTTGCCACACAAGGAATTAATGTAGTGCTGTGACGTGGTCCTGAAGGATCCAGCTCATAACTGCCAGAACAAAAAATTATTTGGTTGGGGTTTTGAAACGGACTCTGTTGTGGTTACTAAAACTGCTATCACGCAGAAATGTTGACTCTTTTTCCCACAATCGTCACTCTTTTTAAATTTTCTGTTCACTGCTAGCTGTTCCGTATTATTGATTATTTATTTCTACCATCATCCTATTGGTCATCTTAATCACTATCATTATCACCGTAATATCGTAAAACCACTGTTGTTTCTTCCTTGTCAGCAAAAGTGACTTATCTCCGTTCCTGAGACAGTAAAGCCGAAGATATTATGGGTTTCACCTTTCACTGGATCACGCCCTGCACCAGCAGACACTTGTCTCTGTGTGGTGCTGTCGGTGTTTTATGCATATCGTACATGGGTGAAATTTTGCGAGGGCGCCTGCCGGCCAGTCTGTCTATATGCAGGTGATGGCGCGCGCATGTATGTGAGCATCCATGAAAAAACTCGGGTGTCTATTTGTATCCGAGTTGAATGCAAGTTTCGTTTGCACGTCAAGTGTGCATGCGTGCACTGTGTGAGTGTGTGTGGGGGGCAAAATAGATAAGCTTTGGACATCGCTATCTGATCAACTGCGTTGCACGCATTTCCTTCCCAAGAATAGTCGACGAGTACGGCCGAATTTAAATTACGAAGAGGAACACAAAAAACTCTTCAGAACTTCTTCTGCATGAGTGCTCGCAGTTCTCGTCTTACATGGCGGTGAGCGCAGATTAATCCAACTGTACACGTGTAACCCGAATATCTCACATGTACGCAACACGCGCCCAGTGAAAGGGGCAAACTTCAGAAAGCTGGCATGTGTCAAAAGCGAAGTTCCCTCTTTCGTTAACGCAGAGGACAAGATGTAGTTCACACACGAAGATTTGATAGACCTGGCTGCTGCCCATTCCCACCCACTTTACCGTGTTCTATTGCTGGCACGTTTTTTAAAAAAAATTGTATGGGGTAGATTAATGGATACTTCGCGTTGTTTTACATAAAGCGATTCTATTTTTGTTTTACTTTCTTATAATTGTGTTAACGAAAACCAACCCTTGCAGCAGATACCGAATTGAAGGCGTCTGGGTGGTGTAGGCCTACTATGCGACTTCCTCTATAAAAAAAATAACTTATAATGATCACGCTGGGGTCAGCACTGGTGTAAACGTATAAACAAAGGCGATCGGGTGAGGCCAGTCAGGTGAGGCCTCGTCCTTTCTTTCCCCCCCCCCCCATTTTTAAAAACTTTTTTCGGGGTGAGGTTAGGGCCCTCGGAGGGGTTAGGGATAGGGTAAGGGATGGGGTTATAGTGTTTAGGAACGGTTGTTTTCTTTTACATTACCGAAAACAACACCGTGCAGTACTCCATACTGTACAAGTTTACCAACACTAGGTTCTGCTATTTTCATAATAATAGACGTTCCAGAAAATGTATCTCTAGTGTTTCTCATCCCCCGCCCCACCACCACCTCAGCACCACGTACACAATGGTACACCACCAATTCCTCACCCCTTCCTCCACACATCTTTGAATTGCAAAGGCGTTTAGGTTCCACCCTCACATACATTAGCCCTGCCCACGCAATGTACAAGCTAGACGCGTGTACTCTGAATGAATGCAAATCTGATAAAACCGCAATCAATAAATCGGAAGGATCACTTAATGCGAGGAAGTGGCATTACCAGAATATGGAATAAGTGAAATGATGCTTACAAGTGACCTCGTTATTATGCTGTTACTCAAACGTCACAACCAATATGGGTATTTGTCCCATTGTATTTATGTAGGATTTTGCTTCCTAACCCCCCCCCCCCCCACCCCACGAGGGTTTCTAAATAAACTTTGCTTTGCTTTGTAAACTAGATTTCTACCACTGGCAGTGCCACAGTATTTGGAACTGGTGACGAGATAAGATAGGTACGGATCATAAGAGCTTGCAAACAGTTTGACAACTGAACGTGACAGCAGAAATATACTGCTCAAAAGAATTGAAATACCAGCTGGATTATGCCAGACATGTAACGGACGTGTGTAATTTGGAAGAACCCAACACCCGAACCTGTATATTTGGATGCACATTGTTTCATGCTGTAACAGTTAACATCAGCGTGCTTGGAAACCAGTGCTAATGCGTTCGTGCACACCATAGGATGGTTGGTTGCTTAATGCTTAACGTGCCGTCACAAACGAGGTGCACATCAGGACAGTGTTGCTAAGACAACGCTTACGTGCTGCCACAAGTGGGACTGTTGTCGAAAAACAGGCTTCAGTCCCACCTGGTCACATTATACTGACACCGGGCCAACCAGCCCTAGTACTGTTCCCTATAGTGCCACGGTACGCGTCTGACAAGGCAGCTACTCGATTGCCTTTTTTTAAAAAATAAAACTCTTAGGTATGACTCCGTCGGGTACGAACCATTTGATCTCCTGCTTCCGAAGCAGATGCTTTAACTGTTAGATCACCGAAGAGGCTGTACTCCACAAGAGGCAGCAAAACAGGTGGACCCTAAACGCCAATATCAGTGCAAATCACACGCGTGCAGGTGAAAAAGTGCAAATGAACGGGTGAAAACCCCCAATGCACGTGCAAACCATGTGTAATGTGAACACAGTTCAGCCACTGCTGACGGCCTGGTGGGGTATTTATGGACACTGTAGACAGAGAGATCAGGTGGCTGCAGCAGGAAGGCATCTGGTCCGGGAAGTTAGTCGCCGATAGAGTATCCCATTCAGTCATTGTGACAATGCCAGTTCCCCTGTCACCAGACAGGAAGTGTCAGCAAGCCCAGACGACAGGGATGCCCACAATAGAACCTCCGGACATTATGACAGGTTTGTCGTCCTGTCGGCTTAACAGGACAGAGCAGGCCCCGTCAATACACTCAGGTGGAAGCTACGAGCAGGTAGCAATGTTGCCCTTAGCGACCAAGCTAGACAAGCTGCGTGAAGCTATCCTGGGTTCAAAGCATCTAGCAACGAGACCTGTCCTGACGCCAGCTCATCGCGCCGTTCGGCTGGGCTGGGCATCTGGCTTGGACACGTCAACAGCGGGGCAAAGTTCTCTTCACCGTTGAGTCCCCTTTTGCCAGATCGTTTCGCAATGGCAGGATCTGCGTCTGGTGGGTGGGTGGGTGGGGGGGAACAGGATGAGCATTATCGTGATGCCACCGTCAGGGAACGTGAACCGTTCGGTGCATGGTGGGTCCATCATGGTACTGGGGAGAAATGGCCATGGCCTACAGAACACCCCTGCACAGTGTGCGAAGCAGCCTCGCTGGCTTGGTCTACATGGACATCCTGCAGCCTCTCGTTCTACCAGCGCTGCAGGTAATGGGACCAGGCGCCATTCTCCAGGATGACAATGCCAGACCACCCAGGTCCTTAGCCAGCTGTTTGTTTCTTTTCCTTCAGCACGAATGACATGCGATCCCACAAATGACTCTGGGGACACAGGCTCAGTCCATGCGACAACGGTGCCTTACTTGCTTGCATGCAGGGAGCCGGCGGGCACACGCGTTTTTGACTTATTCTGTGTTGCACCTGCTCTGACTTCTGTATATATGCGTATGGCAGGGAGTCTTGCTGTTACAATGAAAATAGCGCGTTAAATCTGTTGTAGATCGTTAAATTAATGAATGAGGTACACTTAATTCAGCTTCATTGTGACTACCAGTTTGTTTTTCGATTCTTGTGAGCGGTATATTTGAGTTCGTTTTTGGTTTGTGAACACGGTCGTAGCAACACAAGCATTCTACTCATTAAAACTCTGGCACGTAAGTACAGTAGACGGGTTCGTTTTGTCAGGACACGCAGCACAGGTAAAACTGTGCGAACACTAACACACTCAAACGCCTGGAAAATTGTTCACAAAGGAGTTCTGAAATCCTGACAACACATTCACAGGAAAGGGGACGAGGGCGGGTTAAATACATGCTCGCTGTATGAGATAGGAAGTCTGTCTGCTACTCGAGTCGGGCGCCACACTATCGAAGTTCAAAATAACCGCCATCCTGTGGATGCAGCCTAGCAACACTGATACCTGGGAGAATATAAATTACGTACCCCTTCCCCC
>SMGT01006395.1:101414-123689 GCA_004794575.1 Lanistes nyassanus
CCCCCCAATATTTACACACACACACACACACATTGCCCACGTGTCACACAGGCTTACCTTCGCTCGCTTCCAGGCGACAGCGCCAATCTCCTTGGGGATGCGTCCATTGAAGTAGAGTGACCTCGCGTCGGACGGGAAGTCGGGGTCTTTGAAATAAGCTCTGGTCGCCTGAAGTTCTGCCCGAAGTGTCTGGAAATCCTTCTGCACTCCCGGGTTCCTTCGTGCAGCCATCCCCAGCCGTGAGACAATCTCACACCACAGCGGATCGAGGTTTCCGACGAAATCCCGCGCCGACGCGTCGAGATCGTGCCGTCAATCGCGAGCCTACAGCGCTGGCTAGTGTCGAGCCCCGCGCGTACAGGAGAAGTATGACTCGTAATCCACGCCTTCAGCTTGAAAACACCACTGACGCTAGCTAGGTAAGTTTGGTTTCAAACCTGCCAGCAAAGAGCCGCACGGGTCTTGAGCAGATGGTGTGTGTGCTTTTTTTATGGGAGTGTTTTGTACCGCTCTGTACCCGCGAGGTCCAATCGTGGCTGCGGCAACGTGTACCGCACTACCGTCGGGGGAAAAGCGCAGCTAGAGGTGCGTGCGTGTGTGGCGCAGAGCTGAACAGTGCGTCTTGTCTATCGATCTGCATGTGTCCTCGATGTACCTGACAGCCGGGCAGGGAATTAGAGCGTGGACGGGCCTACCTGGCGACGATTTAGTTGCATCTACTTTTACATGTCAACTGGACGTGGCTGACAACTGAACAGGTACAGATGTTGAAGGGTGTGAAATTGTTATAATGAACATGGAGTAAAGAAGGTTGGGGTGGGGCAGGTGGTCTGTTTATTAACGTTCCGTCTACCTCCTGCCATGATGTACCTTCCGGTGTGACGGTGTCCCACTCGACCTGGTTTCTTTATAAATGGTTTGGCGGTGCAACAAATAGGACACGATTTTGCCTGCACTGGACTATATAACACAGGCCCCGCCGTGCCTGTCTGTGTGCGTGCCCAGGTTGCCTCAAGTAAACTTGTTAGATTTGTGGCAACTTCGGCACGTTTCAGCTGATGATGATAAACACGTACTGTCAGGCAAGAGTGAGCCACGGCGAGCAGACGGCACGAATCGGTCTTAGGTCTTCCTGCCTCTTGAGCCTGCAGAGAAAGGAGGGAGCGGTGGAAATGGGAGATTGTTCATGATGGCCCTCTCCACCAGAAAGGGGTTTACTTAATCCATCGGCACATAGCACTGGACTAGTAATTCTAGAACGTCAAATAATTAGCACGATCCCCCCCCCCCCCAGCTCCCCACCCATTCATTCAAAACGCCATGCCGGACTGCAGGATCCTTCTAATTCCACCTTGCAACTCTGAACCATGGATGCGAACATCCGCCCTTACTTCGCCGAAGGTAGTCACACTAGCACAGCGATGGTCGTACAATTCAGCTAAATTATGGTCTCACAAGCAGAAGGCTTAATTTGCGGTCACACATGGTCATAAATGTTGTCACACATACACAGCCCATTGTGGTCACACATACACAGCGATCTGTGGTCTCACAGAGCATATTCTGATCACCTGGTCACACAAGCAGAGCGCTTTGTCACACCTAATCGCACGTTGCATGCTTTGTGGTCACGCATAGTTTTTTGCCATAGGTTCGACCTGGATGTGAGCGTTTGTCACGCACTCCTGTTGTTGAGCGATCTCGCCAGCTTGTTTGAAATATCTGCAATCTGACTGGTGACTTTCAAAATTCTGGTTTCCCTGCTTGTTTGTAAACTTTGAACTTTTAAACTGAATTTGATCTACATTTATAAAAATTTCAATTTAAAAGTCAGCAGTTCTCTCAGCCAGGTCACGGAAATAAAAAGCAATGATACTTTGTAAGTACTGCAGAAATTTTATTTAGATCCATAATTTGGTTTTAATGTGTTCATTGTTTATCTATATGCAGCACAACCTTTTAGATTACATTTCATTGTAATCCATGAGGTATATATATATATTTTTTTGTTTTCACAGTCAAACATAACATTACTTGCATGCATTTTATGGAATGTTTTCTGCATAAATACAATGCATACAGACTCAGAAAAATATCTACCCTGATTTGTACAATAAGTTCTTAAGTGCTCCAATGTCAGGAAAGGATTACCCATCGAGTAATGTTGTGGGTAATATGCTGTATTATTACATAAAAACACAATTTTCCTCCAATGTTGAAAATATGTTAAAGAAACTACATTTCTAAGCAGCTGCCACAGAATCTAGCCACCATATTAAATTGTACAAAGACCCATTTTATCTGATATTACAGAAGATGAGAAGTGCTCCAACTACTGGGACGTTTATTCTTCTTCTCCTCTGTAATGTCATTTCATAAAACCCACATAATTTATGACCAGCTGCATTTATCCTAAGCCCTTTATAGATTTTATCACGCATAAACCCTTCATATCTAGAAAGTTAAAATAGTCATTGAAAATGCTTCGCCCACAAGTCAGTGGTAAACACATAAGATCTATTAATTTTCAAGTTCAAACAAATAAAATTAATAAAAGTACAAAAAGAAATACGAGTACAAATTGTATAGCTCCCAGAAATATGTTATCCTAAAAACAAGCCCCTGAAATTTGCACTTTATCCTCATTGTTGGAAAAAAACATCTTCACAACATGATCCCTACACAGGTGATGAAAATGCAGTTTATTGGGTAGGATCTATCAGAATCTTGCAGGCTTCTCCACTGAACAGGGTCCTGAAGGCATCTTCGAACTTAGACATTGGAAAACGATGGGAAACAATACGCTTGACATCCACTTTCTTCTCTGCCACCAGCCTCTCCGTTTCCTCCCAGGTGTGGAAAATCAGTCGGCCATGAACTGTGCGCATTGTCAGAGCCTTGAACACTGCCAACAAAAGCAAAGTGAAGAGTGCCAAGAATCACCTTCATAGTGAGAAGGGAGCAAAGCAGCCGCAGCATCTAAAGGGAGAGAAATCTCTATACAAGATGCCTGCATGCACTCTCTCACACATACCCACCCAGATTAAAAGTTTGGATGAACCTTACTATATTTGGCAAATCCAACAGACATATTCAAAGATCAGGAATAAAACACTCATAAGATAAAACAAAACTAACACCTGCAGCTGAAAGAATCAAACCTACAACTTCAAACAGGATGGATCAGTATGATGTGTGTGATATCTGCAAAGGGCAACAAAACTCACATATATCTTGCAGAACGTTTTCCACATGCAAGGGCTGTTTGGGAAGGCCCACCAGCATTATCTGGCCACCTTTTCGCAGCATGGAGAAAGTGGAGTTGACAACGAATGGCACTCCACTGCATTCACAGATGCGGTCCATCCCAACACCTCCAGTCAGCTCCATGACAAACTGAAAAATCAGATCAAAGTTCAAACTATTTCTCAACAACTCATTTCAGCTATTACCAAATTTACACAATATTAACATAATCTAATGTAGTTATAAACATTAAAATCTCTTCAACAAAAATTTATGTCAAAAACATTAAAATTTGACTCACTTGCTCAAGTTAAACTGGACTGAAATTAATGCTTTCCAACAAGTTTATCTTTCCATGCATTTTAAAGTGTTTTATAGCATAATTTATTGAATAGTTTAAATTTTGTTAAAATATTTTTTATTGACATGTCACTATTAACACTGCACTAGTGCATTTTAGATGTGCGAGAAAATGCATGAGAATATATATGACCCAGTAATGTTTATGAAACCCAGTAATGTTTATGAAACCCAGTAATGTTTATGAAACCTAGTAATGTTTATGAAACCCAGTAATGTTTATGAAACCTAAGTAACTTAACTGCTTATCCAAGAAAAATATATAATATTATCACTAAATATCAAGCCCTTGAACCAGCATAAGCTTAAAATAGAATACAGGGGTAAAAACATCACTAATAATTGGAAAGGAGTCTGCATACCAAGATATCAAGACACAACATCACATAAGGAACAGCCCAAGCTAAGACCCTCAGATTTTCCCTTTAAGTGATGTGACATGAGATAAAATTAAGTTCAAATGAGAGAATGATATACTAGCAGTGTGTAAGTATAACCTCTTTCAGATCCTTATTTTTTGTGTTCACTGTTATGTCTGTTCCCATCTCTTTGGCAAGTTCCAGCTTGGCATCTTCAATGTCAGTACCAATAACTCTGAAAAAAAAACGTTCTATATAATTACTGCTATTTGAAAATTGCCAAGGAACTACAATAACATGATCTTCCCAGAGTACAAAGTTAATATTTAAAAATAAATTTCAATGAGACCTGCTTAAAATCCAGTTTGTGAAAGATATCTCATCATCATCATCCATTTTCAGTAATCACAAGAAGAAGAAATGAAGCCTAACAACTAAAAGCTTCATTAGCTACAACAGAAGGGTGTCAGCAGAGCTATTGATTATGGAACATAATCATTACAGACGTTCAGGTTTTAAGGATAAACGTTCAGTTCAAGAAAAGATAACATACCTTTTTGCTCCTAGAACTTTGGCAACAGCCTGAGCAAACAATCCCACTGGTCCACAGCCTGTAATAAGCACATCCTGTCCTTTCACATTTAGGTGCTCTATTGCATTGTGTGCCACTCCAAGTGGCTCCAACAGGGCGATCTCTTCATCGTCTGTTCAAACAAGATGAAAAAAAGGCCAAGCAAATGAAGAAGCACCATTAATATTATTTATTTTTGTTTAAATTTATTTTCTCCAAAACTGAGAGAAAGATCCTGTAAATTTATTTAACATACCTACTTTTTACCCATTACAATTATAAAACAAAAAAATTTATGTTAGAATACAAGCATGTGCATATCTAATAACTAATTTTCAATTTTTCAAATTTTCTACTAACAGAATTAAAGTTCTTCCACATTTAATATATATATATATTGTCTAAGCTTTTTCCCCACTTATAATATAATAAACACTTTAAAGTATTGTACGCTTAGCTAGAAAATTGTAGTTCTATGTAATATAATTAATCATACTATTAAACAATTAATTTTGATTATGTTATTACTTGCAGTTATGGCATTTCCAAAAAATGACCCCCATTAAAGGAAGACTTGTGATAAATGAAGCCAACTAACACAATGCACTGCTGTGATACATACCTAAACCTTTCTTGATCACATACACATATCTGGCTGGTACAGTTGTATACTCTGAACACCCTCCACTGCGTGTCTTTTTGCCATGCCCAAACTGTCCCATATTGGAACATATGGCACCATTCTCATATCTTAAAGATAACATAAAACAACATAGCTCATTTTCAGTGGGTTTAAACAAGCTATAAGCACTCTGTCACAACGGTGCATGTCTGAAATGTATGTGTAGTTATTCAAAGAAGGCAATTACATCATGTTTCAAATAATATAAAGATGAAATTGCACATTAAATTTCACATTAGATATTTTTTTTTTAAAAAAAAGGTTATGTTAGATTGCTTACTTGCACTGGTAACATTCCCCACAGTAGAAGTGGTTCTCAACCCCTACTTTGTCCCCGACGGAAACTTCCTTAACGCCAGGTCCACACTTGACCACAGTGCCGGCACATTCATGGCCTGGGACAAATGGGATTGTTGCAATAACCTTGGCAATGCTGTCCCACTTGTACAGAGCAATGTCTGAACCACAGATTGCCACACAGCCCACTTTGAGAAGCACCTCCCCTTCTCCTGGCTCTGGAACAGGGATTTCTTCATAAGTGTATGACGCTTCTTCCTCCTTCTTGACCAGGGCCTTCATTGTCTTCGGAATCTTTGCTGATGCCATCTTGTGGTGATGCTAGGAAAGAGGTAAGACTTCTGGGGGGAGGGAACTTTTGCAGGTAAACTGTGCAAAAACAAAATGCTGTTGGTTTAAAAGAAAGAGTAATCACCTGTCGTCCAAGTGCTAGGGGCCCAAGAAGATACTTCCAATATCCTCTGTCTGGCTATATATAGTCAAGGGACACTGTTCAACAGGGACAACAGCTCAGCTAGCCACAAAGCCTTGGCCTTTTACAACCAGTCTGATCCTGTAAACATAATCATATTCACGTGACCTTTAACCCCTTGTCAGGAACACTTCACAGCTTGAAAAATGTGCTGACTGAAAAACAGATGGAAAAGAGTTAACTACAAGCTGCTGTCTTATCTCATTCTGGTCCTCAGATACTGACCCTGTGTCCTTCCACTGACCTGTTAGTAGTGTTACTCAAGGCTCCTCCCCCTTTTCCTCCCTCTTTCCAAAGACCTGGCTAAGTAACCATGTCTATGCTCTTTCTTTCTCTCGAGCACACATACATAGTCACACACACACACAAAAGCTGTTTCTCCTAGCTATCTTTGTTAGTCCTGGATATTACTGTTCAGGAGAAGGGGGAGGCTTATATTGCACTGTATAACCTGTACTATCACATATAGCCATAATTCTTACAGTTTCTATAAACAGGGTTAGAACGTATTTAACACGTATTCCTGGAATGATAGCAGTAGCTTGGGTCAGCTTTACAGCATGCCGTGGCCTTGACGTAAACGACCGGTCTATTTGTTCAGCTATGAAAATCTTCTATTCAGATTCACCTGCCTTGTGATAACAACGACACGTGCGAGGCGTTGCTTGGCTTGTCCAGGGACATCACTTTAGTTGCGCTTGCGCCTTTGAGGGGGGTGGAACTTCAGGAAGGGAACTGGGGAAAAGAATCGTGATAGGCATAGTTTTTAGAAAGTCAGCGTGGATGACCTTTGGCTTCATGAGGTTTTCTTTTCCATTTATCTGCAAAGAAATGCATTTAACCTAATTCAGTTCTTGTTCTTAAGTTAATATGGGTTGTGCGGGTGTCTGCATGGACACAATATCATATATGACAGTCACTCTTGCAAAAGCTCAGCGTGGTCTGCGCTGAGCTGTCTGCTAGAAACAAAGCTAGCAGTGCAAAATCTTTACCCCTTTTTTTACAAAACGCATATATTCCAGTACCTAATTTGGTTGCATTTTATATATTATTCTTTGCATGCATTGTATAGTTACAAAAGGAAAAAATACAAAACTAAATATTGACTTTTAATTTAATTGTACTTCCGGTTATAGTGATAACTGTGGTTTTAGGTCCCTGTTTTAGCTTACATTACAGCCCAGCTTGTTAAAGAAGACCTTTGGCAGTCGAAGAGGAAGGTGAGTTTATTCGCACCTTTGTTGAAACTTTATCAGCAATTAATTTCTCTAAATTTTGAAATATTCACGATCGAGTGCTAGTCGCCCAATGGTACTAGTGTCTGGGAAGCTGTTTGATTTACTAATATTCTTAATTCAACAACTGTTATATTTTTGTAGTAACAGAATTATTCGTTTACCGATTAAGTGAACCCGTATATCGGTTTTGAATCTCAGTAACAAGAAACTGACATATCTGAAAAAGTTCCGACCAGTAAACAAATGGTTTTATCTACTTTTAAATTTAAGCCGTTCTGCCCAGTCAATACTTAGTCAAGTTAGTGCAATGGTGAACGAAACACAATGGCCCAGGCCGAATGGTACATCATGATTAATATTAATCATAACGGCACAATCCCTTGTTTCTTTGGTTTTGATCGATTGATGTTGGTTTACCTGAATCTGGTTTTACAAAATCTTCACGAGACGTCACTTACAAGTTAATCAAAAGATTAATATGTGGCTGTGAAGAGTACACTAATTTGTGCAGCAACAATATTTAATTCAGTTGCTGCTAAAAATACTACGTTCGTGAGGTTGATTTAGAAAATAAAGTGTTCATTTGATCTGTACAACAGTTTATATTCCTGCAATTTATGAAAACATTTACATGTCTCTTGAATATTTTATCCCTTGGGCTAAGTTGAACAATTGCTGTATTCTAGAGTGTGTAAACACTAAATGTCTTTTATTGAGGAATAACTCAAATATAGACATAAGCCAAGTAGAAAATCTTGACTGTTTTGTGAAATTGATCTGCACAAATTTCTGTACATTTTAACTGCATCAATTCTGTTTTTCCATCTCCAGAATTATTTTTGACAGAATGTTGAAATAAATGATATGAGTAAGAAAATAATCAGAGTTTGTTGTTTGTTTTAAAACATAATCAGCTTGGTTTAAAACTGGAAAAATCAGCGGTGACCAGCATGGCGACTATCGGGGATGAGGACAGCGCCACACAAAGCAGTCGTAGTTCTCCATCCACGCCCAGCCTCAGCAACCCAGGGACGCCACGATCGGAATTGACCCAGGAGGTTCGGGCCACGCCACCTCTTCCCCAGCCACCCATCTCGTCCTCGGTTCAGCGCACCATCCCGGGCCAGTTACAGGCTCAGCAGGCCCAAGTGCTGGCCCAGTCGCACATTCAGCAGCAGCAAGCACTCCATCAGCTGGTTCACCAACCGCAAAGCAAGTACAGCTCTTTGTTGGCAGTAATAGAGGACATGGGCCGTGACATCCGCCCCACATACGCTGGAAATAGAACATCTTCGGAAAGACTGAAGCGCAGCATTGTGCATGCTCGAATTCTTGTGCGAGAGTGCTTAATGGAGTGCGAACGGAGTGCAAGAACATAAAGAACTTCATGCCCTAACACTTGAAACGTGCTGCGGAAATGTTTTCCCACTTAATTTTTGTTTGTTTGTTTTGGTATGTGCTGTTGATGGATGTTAAGTTGATGTGTAGGTTTCATGTGTAGAGTTATGCCATGGTGTGGAGATGTATGCTCACTGGTAATCTGTGTGTGAACCTATTTGAACACTAGTTCCAAAGTCTAAATTTGCAATGAATACATTTACTAAACCTTAACAGTTTTTCATTTGGCTTAGTTCTGGCACCCTTATGCATCTTGAATCCTGGTGTTACATATATATATATATATTGTGCCATATGAAAATTACCAGTATAACAATAGGTCTTCAATTGAACACGATGTATAGATGACCTTTGACTTGTTTACACAAGCTTTTAGTGTTCAGCGAATTTGAGGTTAGTGATAAATGAAGTTTCAGCTCCAACATCCCAATAACCGATCATAAGACCAAGATTAAATTATTGTAGAGATACTAACATCTCCAGTAGGTTTTGAAATAAGGGGGGAAATTTCTTTGATGTAGTGCTTCTGTTTGATTCTTCATCTGACAGCAGGAATGAAAAAGATTTTCTCACTGAAGTTATGTTTTTGTGGTGCTATCAGTGTTCATGGTATAAAGTGTGGAGAACGAATTCATCATTTTTTCAGCAAATGTTTTTTTCCATCTGCCTGTGCTCCCTCTAACCTGCAGTCTATACCTGGAATCATATTCAGAATTATGTCTACAGTCATGAAGTGGTAAAATACTTTGAAACCATAATGAAGAAAAGTGTACAGTGCTCATCACTTTCTATCTCCTTTACTTGATAATTCAGCGTATAAGTTACAACAAAGCAGTGCATTGTTAAAAAAAAACAAAAAAAACCAGTGTAACAGATTTGGAAGGGTATGTGCAAAATAATAAAAGAGTACAATGAGAGGCCTGGTGTTCTTACTTTGCATGTGTGTGTGGGTGCATGTGCATGCATATGTTTTTTGTGAATAGCTGGATAAGTAAATTTGTATGGTTTTATGTGCTACCGGTTAAACTCACTAACTTCAAACTACAGTACTCACAGGATGCAGCTGGCATTTGTGCATAAACATATTACATAACAGTAAGTTTTACAGAAGGATTTTATTTCTTGGAGTTTTTAGTGATTTAAAAACTATGTGCATTAAAAAGGAATGTAAACATGTAGTATACTCTCAAAACAATGCACAATATTATTTCCAATTCTTTGCCTGTTTCTGCCGTAGTCCTTGTCTCTATCTGTTTGTGTTTGTGTTGTCCTGACAAAGGGGTAATGCTCCAAAACTGTTGTCATCATGTGTCGTCTATTGTTTAATTTAGCTTGGCTCAGATCCATTTTTGTTAACTTTGGTTTATCTCCAAGCGGCAGTCTCTTGTCCCTTTTCATTAATGCACAATAAAACACCCGTCTAAACCATCGCATGACAGTTACATTTTTTGGAGAGGGGGGGGTGCTTTTGCAGGTACAATTTGAGAGAAATGTTACAGTGAGGAGAAGAAGGAAAATTTATTTCATTGAATTTTTAAGTGTGCACTATTATAACACATTCATCATATCTTTGTTAAACCAAAGTTAAGAAAATACATTGGCTGAGAAACTAACCATAATGATGGAACCAGTGCAACAAAGTTTCTCAGACTGTCTTGCAGAATTTTACAGAATTCTTTCAGCTGGAATCTGTGGTACACATATTGGTTTAGCATGTGAAGATACGTAAGTCGTAAGCTATGATTGTTTCTTGCTGCTATAATTGTTCAGTCATAAAAGATTATCCTTATGCCATAATGAGGAAAGATGTGCAGTATTAGATACATATCTTTTATCAGATATCAAGTTTCTTGAGAAAAAGAGGCCTTCATGTGGATGGACAAGTGCATCAGACATGGCATTGGAAAGATCAGAAATAAGCACTCTGCAAATGCTTGACACTGGCCTTTATGCCGACTGTGTAGAGTGGTGCCCCTTTGATGGTCTGTATAATATTCTTCTGTGTGGAACTTACCAGCTACTTGAAGAACCACGGAGCAATGAGGAAATCATTAAAAATGAGGTAGAACTCCTTTTTTAAAGCTTGATCACAGATTTGTGGCAGAGGGAGGGTGGTTGGTTAGAAAAGATATCAGGCCTTGGTCACACTAAGGTCTTATAAAGGTAGTACACTGTATATTTTATAATGATTTTTAAAATGATGGTTTTTGTATTTTGCCTTTTTATATTCAGACAGTTGGAAAGTAATTCTTACTGCTGGGTTTAGACTACTAAAATTTTGTAAAGGTTTCATTCAGTAAATGCTGAAATAGGCTTTGCTTCACTTTGATACAATACATCCAAGCTCCATACTATATTCTTGTCTAGTAAAAAAATTGTATTTTTATTCAAGTCCCAGATTAGAGTCGGCCAGCTGCAGATGTACTGCCTCCAGCAACAAATACAAGGCGATGAGACCATAGGCTTGCCCTTACTTGCTCCACCTTTCTGTCTGGACATGCCAGGCATTTTGGACATCAAATGGGCTCGACATCTCATTAACTCTCTGCCACTTTATGGGCTGGTTAATGCTGCAGGAGAATGTCAACTGTGGAAACTTAGTGAAAGAGATAAAGACACAGCTGGAAATGAAACACCAGTTGAGACATTTTCTCACTTGACCGATGCAGCCAAAGATAAGGAATGTTTAAAGAGAGTACCAGAATGTTTGAAGACTGTGAAAACTGGGAACTGCCTAGCACTTTCTCTTGACTGGGCAGGATCGTCAGAGAGGTACTAATTTGTGTGTGTGTGTGTGTGTGAACAGATTTTCTTTTTAACTGACTTAATTTATAAATCTAAAGACTCAAACTTTTCAACTTCAGTTTTGCCTGTGTGCATAATTTATTAAACAGAACAGTAAAGCTGTTTTGTGGTTCATCAGTAAACTTCATCTGTCAGACATGACATTTCATGACTTTCTTGCAGCACTCTACCAAAAGTAGTGGTGTCAGACTCTTCAGGATACCTGTCTGTGCTGGAGGCTGGCACAGATTTTACAACCACATCCAAGTGGCATGCCCATGACTATGAGGTTTGGATCTGTGCCTTTGACCAGTGGAACCATGAAGTTCTGTACTCAGGTGAGTTAGTTTTCTTCTGAGGTCTTAAACTTTCAGACTTAATGCCTAGGTGTGTTCCTTGGAGACCAATGTAGGTGGGATAGATTATCTATAATAATCATTATGTCTTGATATAAGTATAAAGTATAATTGCCATGGACTCCAGCTCCAGTGTAAAAACTCCTGGTCACACTCCCTGCTGCGAGATTGAAGCACTTGACTCGCTGTTGTGAGCTTCATTAGTTCTTCCCTGGCTTATCAAAAGACTGTTTGATTCTCTGCAGAAATGTCACAAATATTTTTGGTCTGACATCAGACTATGAGTGAAGTGAAATCAAAGGCATGTGCGTCAGGAGACTCTGCAGTTTTCCCATCTTAGTTTGATGCATCTGTTACACTTGATCTTTTCACAAATCATCTCACTTCTGGTGTTCTAGGAAGCGATGACTGTAAACTGAAAGTCTGGGACCTAAGAGCTGGCACACAGCCTGTTAAAACTAACTCTGGGTAAGAATCTATGCCTTGGGATCTTATGTCTGTGAAAACATGGTGTGACAAAAAATTATTTTGAATGAAGATCTCAGGTTAATATTTTGTTTTTCATGTTCGCAACTTTTTCAGGTTTGATATGGGGGTGTGTAGTATTCAAAGTAATCCTGTCAGAGAATCACTTCTTGGTGTTGGAAGGTAAGGTACTTCATAATTTCTTTCATTTGATGTTTCAATCAAAATTACGCCTTCGGTAATGACGTGTACAATTCTTAAAATTTCAAGCTTTAAGTTGATAATCTACACTGTTTTGGTTCTATGGAACATGTCATTTATTTTAACTGACTGTTAAAGATCTCAGAAGTGTAGAATACACTACCGCAAAACAAAAAGGAAAAGTCAATTTCTGAGTGAAGTTGGTAGAAGTGATTTTTTCCCATCATTCTTTTACTATTTCAGTTCCATTTTCATTCGCCCTTTACAATTTTTTTAAAAGCAAAATGAATGCAGTGTCTCTAAGGTGGTGCCTTTGCTTTATGGCAGTGGTGTCACATGGCCTCATGATTCCCCATGCCTGATGGATAGTATGCTTTGCATTTCATTAGCCCATACACCTAGGGCCAGCTTAGTCGTATCATTCTTCATGGCTTGTCGTATCATGGCTTTTGTTGATCTCAACCCAGTGTCCAGACTTCTGATCCAATGCAATATCACACATCTAGGGATTTCTGATTTAGAGCCATAGCCAGTAATATGGTTCCTCTGCAGCCCCCAGATATGGACTGCTAAACTTGTTTATTTTCCTTGGTGAATCCATCAGTAAAGAGCACAGACTTTTTCTTTTGTCAAGTCACAAGAGCTGTTGTAGTTTTACTTGTCTTGTCCTTTAGACATGATTAATATAATCTATAATATTAACAGACAGTAGGAAATTGCATTTTTTTCCCATATGACCATTTATGCTTTCTCTTTCTGAAATTTCCCATTTAAACATTTTCCCACAGTTATGATGAAAATCTGAGAATATTTGATACAAGAAATATGCGGCAACCTTTGTCAGTGACATCTTTAGGCGGTGGAGTGTGGAGAGTGAAATGGGAACCATGGCATGCGAACAGCGTTTTAACTGCCTCCATGCACAATGGCTTCCACGTTGTTGACTGTTCTTTGCCTGGTAAGTGTGAAGGGGATTTTCAGTAAATTAACCAAAGCTGTTTGTCTCATCCCATTAGTTATAATATCAATCACCAAAGTTCTGCTTTTAATTTTTTATTGTAGTGATTAAAATATATGTTCAGAAAAATTACAAGACTCAAGACTGCCGTGCAATGTGTTAAAGAAACGGTTAATGCGAAAAACTCACTTTCAGTTGCTTTTGCTTAACAGATTCAGAGCCTCTTCCAATTCTAGCTCACTACACAAAACATGGTTCTCTGGGCTACGGAGCTGATTGGTGCAGACTACCTCCTGGAACCAGGACTGCAAGAAAAGAGAATGACCAATCACTGTTGGATATTGAAAGCACTTTAGTCACCGCAGACAGTTACCTTGTCTGCACTTGCTCATTTTATGACCATTCTTTGCAGCTTTGGCAGTGTACCATTTAGTTCCTTAGATGTTTATCAGCAACATGTTCCTTTGTAAATATTATCATATCTGCACATAAGTAGGGTGTTGGGGAGGGGGGTATGTGTGCACATGAGAGGGTGAGTACAATATAAGTGTGAATCTGCTGCTCCTATTTCCAGTGGCGAGCACATTGTTTTGTTACTCGTTGGTACTAGTTCAGCTGTAACATCCAGGCAAGATGGCACTTCTGGCAGTGAGTTACAGGCTAGCTCTCGGTATTACAGCTCCAGGATTTTATTTCCATGCGTGTGATCAACCATTCCATATGCCATTAGTGCATCAAGCTAATTTTGTGAAGATAGGAAGCGTTCCTGGCAGAACATAAATGAAATATCTGTTATTAGTAATGATCTTCTCAGTTTCCTTGCTTATCACTGAGTGGACTGGTGACTCCTTTGGAGAGTTTCCTAGTTGGCTGAATCTGAAATGCGCCAACCAAACACCAAGTATACTCATGAACAGAGCTGGTGATTAAGCAAAAAGTGTTGCCCCTAAACTGTTGTCTGTGTTGTTTTATGTAGCTTGGGGCAGTTTGATTTTGTTAACCTAGGTTTATTTCCAAGCAGCAGTCACGTGTTCCTTTTTATTAAAAAATGGTTACAGCTACCCAGCCTACTAATTTTTCCTTGCCAAATGAATATTTTGTACAACCCTTTACAAGAAGAACCAAACATCATTGGTTGATGTCATCTTATGTGAGCCCACACTGGTTTTACAGTTCCAATTATTTAAATTTTAAACCGTTTGTAAGGATGCATTTGGGGGGGGGGGTGTTTGTTTCTTGACGTCCAGCCGCAAACTAAATTTATTTTAATTTAAATAATTGGAACTGTACATCGTCTAAAGGGTAGCCTCTATACAAGCTGTAATCACTGTTTCTGGAATTAAGTGTTTTTAATAAGGATTTATAAGGTACACCGGGAGTTAGCTGTGTGAAGACTAGGGTCGTTTAAAAGAAAGGGACGGCAGATCTTTTTTGAAGATCTGCCATGTTCCTTACTTTCGGCTCTCTCTTTGCTACGTGTTTGGGTACGGTATGCTACCTTGGTTGCATACGTCAGCATACGGGTGTGTCTAGCGCTGTCAGTACCTTGTTGGGATTATCGTTTGATAATTTATAGCGCTCTGTCCTCATTTGTTCTTTATTAAGGATTTATTATTATTTACCTGATTACGTCCCTTTGCAGTATTTCCAGGAATTTCGGTATGTACCACCACCTCAAATGTTTGAGGCTTTTTTTCCCCGACTTAGAAAAGGCATTCCATACTACATGGACAGAAGGAATTGTACTGTTACGGTCGTGTCTTCCTTTGCAGCCTCTCCCCCTTCTTTCTATCTTTTTTGTTTAAAAGGGTTTAGGGCAACATCTTTTTATGGACTGCGTAGGATTATATAGTCTGACTTTGTGAACAGGAAAAGCTGCTTCGATGCTAAGTTAAGCGAAGCAAACTGTCGGCCACCCTACCGTGTAAATTATCACGTTCTTGCACATCATAAAAGCATGGAAGCATTCCTAAGACATTTCATTGAGCCATAAAATGCATGTCTGTGGATGATTTTGCCCTCTGCCTGCGACGCATGGACCTTTCATACGAGATCCATGCTGCGACGTAAATATCTCCCCTGTCTTGAGCGAACACGTTTGTCGAAGAGTGAAAGAAAAGGGAGCTGCACAGCTGCGAGGGTGTACAGTATTCGTGATAAACATATCAAACGCGTGTGCTACATGGGAAGGCACAATAATAGTTTAAGTTGGTTCTTCCTATAGTTACCTTTATAATTTTGAGGTGTACCTTAGGAATATTATGTGTTTGTGCAAGATTAACATGACATCCGATTTTATTGCTGTGGTTTCCACATGCTCTTCCGCTATTCACAAACGGTTATTATTTTTCTTCCTGTTTATTTATACCATTGTGCTGTCCATCAGGAACATTGTGTGAACGTGCAAGAACTGAACATGATATTTGGTATTATTAATTGGGTACGTTTTCTGAATGGCTTTTTATTTTTCATTACAAAATTATCTAAAAGTAAATGACCTTTAAGACAGACGTGCGTTTGTTGTGATAAATAGGGATTCGCTGTATGCACACGTGGTACACCGAGGGTTAGCCGTGTGAAGACTAGGGTCGCTTAAAAAGAAAGGGGGGGCAGATCTTTTTTGAAGATCTGCCATGTTCCTTACTTTCGACTCTCTCTTTGCTACGTGTTTGGGTACGGTAGGCTCCCTTGGTTGCACACGTCAGCATACGGGTACGTCTAGCGCTGCCAGTACCTTGTTGGGATTATCTATTGATGATTTATAGCGCTCTGTCCTCATTTGTTCTTTGTTAATAAATGTAAAAGCAAAACGGGAATTCTTTACCACACCTGACGCTTCGGGCTGTTTGTTTTCAGAAATATGTCACCAGATTTGGTCCACAGAGAGTTGGATCAGACCCACTTCTTTCGATAATTTTAAATGCATGGTTAATTACTTTTATCAGTGGGTTCCGTGTTAAAGTCGAAGCAGATCAGCTACAGCAAGTTCTGCCAGAAGCGTGCAAGCCGTGCGTGGGGTCTAACATACTTTTTCCAGCGCTTTTAGCGAGTGTTGCATAGGCACCACATGCCTCTCTGCTATTAATTTCAAAACGATATATTAACGTAGGTCAAAAGCTCCTCGCTGTAAACAAGTGCGACCTAGGCATACCTCTCGGCTCAGGTCCAGAGAGTCTGATAAGGCTTAGACTGGGGGATGGAGGGAAAGGGCTGGCGGCCGCGTGGCACGTGCTACCTGTGCTACGCTTGCTGGTCAACGGAGTGATGCAACACCCGCGCGTCGGCGTAGGCGGCTCAGTTGGGGTGTTAACGCCGATCTTGAGAACTAGTAAAAACAAGTTTCGTGACTGTGTTCAAGAGGAGTCGCATGCTGTCCAACATGTTTGGACTTTGCTCCATCATCCCCTAGCTGAACGATAAAATCGCGTCTAACTTTCTGAGATGTTTTAAGTGATGTGTCCGCCTCTTGTTTACAAGTGGATTAAATAATATGAAACCGACACACCTACTGTAACTGTTACGCGGATACGCCTCCCCTCCTCCCTCCCGCTGTGATGTGGCTGTCGCTGCTGTCACTGCGATAAACCCACAAATCCACTATACGCTCTTCACCTCACTAAACGTATAATTCTCCAGGACTATATATAGTGGTGGGGAATGAGAACTACATCAAAGCTATCCTCAAAATTAGAACGGAAGGAAAATTAATGCTAAAAATATAAAGCTGCGCGTCTTGAAGTCAAAGCCAGCATTATATGGTACCCCGTATCGGAGAACTTAAAAAAAAGTATTATCATGATTTTGGGGTTTCTTGTGCCTTTTTCAAACTGGACATATGGACCCAAGAAACTCTTAATCTCTAGGGCTGGTTTGCATGAACGTTAGCATCTACACTTCCGATGCTAAGAACGGTCCCAAGGCTCATTCACCCTGTGTATTTTACGTGCATCTTTACGATTGAAACGAACATTCATGCAATCCAGCCCTGGGATGGGTATCTTCTCTTCTGGTCGTAGCAGCGGCAGTAAGACCTGTTTGCCACATGTATTTTACGCGTGTTAATACAAGTGAACAGAAGGTACGAACGCCCATGCAGACCAGCCTAGGTTCTTCGCTCTACCAATCTTTTTCTCGATTACTCGAGCTCAGATCATTTACAAGCACATGCACACGTTCGCTAGCAGGTTCAATTGAAACCCGTGCCCTTCAACTAAATATATTTTCTACTATCAGCCCGGCCGGCAAAAAGTAAGAGTTTGTCAAATATACTAAGTACATCAAATCAGACACTTCTGACGGTCTAGGCTTTCAAGACTAGTCAGAAAACCAGCGATAAATTAGTAAGTGCTAAGTATGAATGCAGTCTGCGATTTTACGGTTTAGTTCTTTTTCTACATCGGCACGGATTCAAACCACAAGGCAATGAATCTTGATTTTCTTTTAAAATGTAACAATGTTCAAACTAACGACAAAAGAAAGAACGCCATATTAAACTGGGCATTATGGGCTCACGACAGGCAATATTTGCGGAGAATTAATTTTGAAAGAACATTTCTATTCTAACTGGTTTCCTTGATTAGAATGAAGATTTTTATGATTGTCTCAATGATTTATCTCAGCATCCACCCACCCCATGCCACCCTCCTAGGCTAGGTGGTCACAGGACGTGAGTTGTGTTCGCACACCGCTCTCTTCATATCAAGCACTTCTGCTGGAAGTGGATAATATTGATAGCAGGCAACAAGTGCAAAACAGCACTCAGCTATCCTACAGGGGAGGAACGTCCTTTTCTTTGCTCAGGTAATCTAATGACATCGTTTTCATAAAATTTGGGATTTCCGAATGTTAAGTCTCGGTAAACAAAAATTGATCCACCTTGCTCCTAATTTAGAAACGTCTGTTTGGGGTTTATACCTTCACACCAAATATTCTCGAACCGGCTGTCGCACTGGAAACGGAGCGCGCAGCTACACCTACTTCCGTTCACTACAGGCGTCGACGTAATTCCCGCAGATAGTTTCATAGATTAGCATCAGGGTTCTTGTAGGTGTTAGATTTATTTTAAGGGCATGGATTTGTGTTGCCATAGCTGCAAGTAGAAAAAAATCCGATAGGGAGCGCTTATGTGCTCGAGAGTGGAGGAACGAAGAGTGAGATCGGAGGAAGAGATCTCAAAGGAAGTCTCCGCATTAAATGCATAAAAGCCCGGAAAATCTAAGTTGAGAATTGAAATGTACCAAATACCTTGCAAGATTTCGTTGAGGGGTTGAGTGTAGTGTTCTTGCTTGGCTTACGATGTGCACGCTAACTGATCGAATTTCCTCAATTTACCTGTCCAAATATTTCAGAATGTCTTACATGTATTAAATCACTTTTTAAAGTACGTGACTCCTAACGGACAACATTATGAGCAACGATGTGATGGAATAAGTATTGGCAGCTCCGGAAATATATCACGAAAATGTTAAGACAGCAATTCAAGATCACAGGAAAACAGTTTGGACGTGAAAGTAAATTTTGAGCACAAAAAAGAAAGTTGGGGTGAGTGGGGCCACAGACTTGATTAAACACTAATCACAGATCTCCCTGATGTGACAGTCCTATAATTGTTCCCAACATCAGTGGTGCGAACGAGCTACAGAAAAAGTTTACAAGGTGTTTTTCTCATTTAAGATCAAAGGACAGCACCAGCGCTGTGCTAATCGACAGTTGCATTTGTTCGTTATTTAATCGCCAGTAGGTGCCTCCAGGAGTCTGAGCCGGCCGACCGCTGTTTGCGCAGGTCAGCTGTACGTATGCGTTTGACAACTTATGGTGACTGCACTGTACATTTAGCTTACGATTTAACCTATAGGCTTCTGGAGGAGAAAATTATTCAGATCCACATCAGCATCCACCATGCAAGCGATCATGTTAATGATGATACTGTTTTTGGCGGCAGGTAAGTTGTACCAAAAGTATATACTACTTGTTATATACTTATATATATATATACACACACACAATCTTTGGTTGGAATCTGGCCAGTAACACACTGAAAATGGTGTGTACCTTTAAATGTTCCGCTTGTAAGGACCCTGCGTTTCTTCAAGTGGTCGAATGCAAGATATGTATGGACGATTTTCATGTCCACATATCATTGCGGAGAGAGAGAGGATTATTTAACGTCCACTTGCAAACGAGGTGCATATCGGGACAGAAATAGGAGAAAGAGATTGCGTCGAAAAATGGTGAAGTTCTGTGAAATTTACCAGTTGGCACCAAAGGCAGTGTGACGTCCTAGAAGGCTCATCAGTCTGTTTGACAATGCACTTTTGAAACTCAAGTAGATGGGCTACACTTCAAATTTGTATTATATTTACTGGTTTGAATTCGCTACTAAACCAAAATAAAGCTTACGCCCGATGGAGGACAGAAAGGATGGGCAAATTTAGGGCGCTTGGATGGTTTAGAAGTTCCTGGATCCTTAGCGACGCGATCATCTTGCTAAACCGAGAACCGATCCCCGAATGAAACGCAGCATTGTTCTTTGCAGTTTGTCGTAACATATTTGGCATGGAACGTATTTTTTAACGTTTTATACACAGCTGACGTTTGTACCCGTGGAGAGCGAGGAGAGAGGAAGTTTGTTATAATGACGCAAGCCGTAAGATCTCGGAGAAAATCCTGCTGCTACTGCTGCATGCTCGTTTGTCGAAGAAGACTGTGCTTCAGAGGTGAAGGCTTTAAGCGCAGATGATTTAATAAGTTTGAAAAAGAACTAGACATGTACGAGAAACTTTTGATAACAGTTCACTAGGCCGTCTGTGAAGGTACGCCATGAAACCATTCAACCAATGACGTTTCGACAAGCACGTACTTCACTCACTACATTTAAATCCTTTTTTTATCGCTCGGGGCGTATCTAGGCTCATGAATATGTAAACACTCCTTTTGCGTTCCGGAGGAAGGTATTAAAAGCACATCGACAAAGAAGTATGGGCTGCCATTTATACAAAGCGTGCGCAGTAAGAAGTATGCTACTGTATACACCAGTTATTAGTGTTACGTCTGATTTGGTAAGTGGAACAAATTATCGAAAGGTTTACTGGTGCTGAACAGAAGACAGTGGAACAATGAACAGTTCACATCTGGGACTTCTTGCACTGTTGGTCCTCGTGGTGGCAAACATCGAAGGTATTAATACTTGCATCTTTTCTTAATACTTCAGATATCAAAGGACACTAGAAAATATAATCTGAAGTATATATCTATATAGATATAGGCATCTATATATAATGTGTGGGTGCTTGCGAGCGCCGCTGCGCGTGTGCGTATGTGTCAGTTGTATATCGTGTTAAAGACGTTCTGTATGCGCTCTAAGCAGAGATAGCAGCGTTGTGAAAAAACTCCAATTATTATGCTCTTCTGAGCTTTGTTTATTTATTTAGCATAAGACAATGATTGAAATGCGTGGTTTCTCGTTATAATTAATGTTTACTCCAAACCCGAAAACGCTGTTTCGATACCCCTGCGCTGCATCACACTTCCTCCAGTTCACCCAGCCTCGAATGAGTGAGTACCCGGCCCCATGGGTTAGGATCGAAGGTCAGGCAGCGATCGAGGGAGATGAGATGGGCACCGCCCTCATTATGCTGGCCTACACAAAAGTGGGGGTCTCAAACATCCCGCTTTTTTTATACGAATTTAAGGTCGCAGGACATCCTTTACCTGTAAATATACCTTCTCCAGTAAGTCGACAACATATGTAAAGCGTTGTAGTTTGAAACTCAGCGCTAGTAATCCATGCCTCTTGTTATATATGAAAAAGCTTGTAACTAAAACTTGATCGGTAAATCTTTTGGGATATTCGTATTCACGAAGGTTTTGTATTGAGTACGGATTATATACAGTGTAGATGACTCAGGCGTGGATGAGATCTCTGAAACTGGGAGTCCATCTTTATCAAACGTTTCTGGTAAAGCCGAACACACAAGAATATAATATCTATTTCAAACATACACTCAGCATGTACATTCTTAGCCGACATATTCGGATCCAGAAATTAAATAACTACAATCGGTTTTCCTGAATACGCAATGCAGTAATTAACAACATACGGTTATCGCCCAAGAGCTCTCCGAGAGCCTTTTGTGGAAATGTAGGTGATGAGCCCGACTTGGAGCTGTTCTTTATTGCCAGACACGAAAGCCTCGACCAACCCGAGTCATAGCAGGTCGAATGTAAACAGTCACCTAGCTCTCTCTTCCCCTCAGAGAGAGTAAAAGAAAGAGAGAGAACACAATTAAATTTTTGTTAGGTCAAACAGTTTTTACGGACTATATTTTCAGAAAACCCTTGAGAAGAAGGTTGACAGTTGGAGAGAAATACTTCTTTAAATTAGAAAAAAAACTTAATTGCACCCGGTTGGATTAATCAATACTGCTTTCTATGAAATACTTGGTCGAACAGTTTACTTCCTGTACAGTCGGTTAACCACAGTCAGTTAAATTACGGTCTGCAGTGGAAGCTGCCCCTCCCGCGCGAACCAGGAATCGCCGTCAGGACCTGCCTCTTGGGAGTCAGCGATACCCGAGGTCAGCTGATCGAAGGAACGGCAACGACAGAGCTGCCCCCAGCCGTCAGGCCGACGGCGAAAATCCTAGCCATCGCGGAACCGACAGTCGACAAGGTGGTGCCGACGACGGGAGCGGCAAGTGTGTGACCGAGAGGGCAAACTCAGGGTCACCGGGAGCGAGCGGCTCTGCTGGCCGAGGACAGATCGATGCACACACGCTGGCAGATAAAGTGTATCAGTTTCTGCAGGTGATCTACAAGGCGAAGACACTAGCCTGGGAGAAGGTAGGTTCACCACGAAACAGCAATGGTGATGTGGGCGCACGTGGGGG
>SMGT01006395.1:125867-136698 GCA_004794575.1 Lanistes nyassanus
AACGACAACAACGAAAACAGAAGAAAAAGACTTAGCTTCAGTAGATGTGGCGCATAGGCTGGACAGCAGGAAAATGGATGGGTGGGGTGGGGTATAGGCAGTTTTTTCAGTTAGTGTTTTTCTTGCACTCATCCAACGATCTTTCGTCTTTTGTAGATGGTGTCTAATTAATTCACACCATGAAATAACACGGGGACTATCAAAAAGTGACTTGACATGGCGACTGCTCCATAAGCTTTTAGCTCTTTGTGTCGTATTTTTCTTGAACATGGCAATAAACAAATAAAAATTAAGTGATTTTGCACAAGCAGTTAAGGTTAACACTCAGTTTAAAGTCGTGAGGATTCGTTCAGAAGATCTGTAATAATGAGGACGAAGAGGGATCGCCGTCGCAGTAGCAGCAATTCTAATTTATTGCGGGTGTTTCTCATCAAGACACCAAAGGTCGTGGATACGATTGGATTTGGTTGTCGGCAAGATAGTAAACATATCATGCCTTGGAATCTGGCTTCCTGCCGATGTGTACTTTATCTCTGAATGAAGTAACCTCTGCCTGTATGTGTTGCCTTTCGACAATTGCAATACATGTATGCTATTGATCGCAGTGTGCTCTACCATATCATGGTTTGACTTTATATATCTGTTCGTCCGTCGCACACTGTCTTTGCAGGTCAGCTTGAGTCCCAAGCCAATGAATGGACAGCATTTCTGCGGAGGAGTTTTGCTGTCAACCTCCTGGGTCCTCACGTCAGCACACTGTCTTTCTGCGTGAGTGTTCGGGTGCAACAAAAAATTATTCCAGCAATAATGGTTAAGGCAAAAAAATGTTTCAGGTAACTAGGCCAAAAACATAAGGTAGGCAGGTCGCATTTAATTTTATAAAAATATATAGTGCGCGTTTTTTCCAATCGGAGGAAAAAAATGTTAGGATCTGGGGAAAATCTAAAGTGTCGGTCGGGTGACCGGAAACTGGGTTTTTTGGGGTGGGGGAAGGGGCGGGAGCCTAAGCATTGGATCATACCATTGCACTGTAACTGAAAAATGTAGATACTAAGTCATACAGAAAGGTGGTATGCCACAGTAGAGAATGTACTGGACGTTTACGGGCTTAGAATCTCCAAACCAAGTTCAGTCCTTTCCAAGGACTTGTTTTCTTAAAGGCAGCGAAAATAGCCACTGCTTTTCTTAAACACTGGTTGTTTTTAATTACATACCCTCACAGCTGATTTTCCAAAATGTAAGCTTTGATCCCTTTCGGTTACAATTTTCAGAATACCTTTTCTCTGGGGTGAAAACAAATGGCTCGTGCGGCTTGGAAAGCTTGTGCAGGATGGTCCAGCCAGAGAGCAGACAGAACAGGTATCTGTGCACGGAACAAGCACAAAATTGCCTGAGGGCATAAATTGCAGGGGTGGGCTCCATACGAGACGTATGTATGTAATGAATATCTTTTCCCATACAATTTTCCAATAGAATTCAGAGGCTGAACTCGGCTTAAGCTGCTCGGAGGGGTGCAGTTGGAAATTGCCTTTGAATTCTACTCAAGCAAGGAGCACTCAATGCATAGTTTTTTAATTGGAATCCTTAAACGTCTTTCAATAATGAGAAAAGAAATAACAGCAAAAAGATCTCATACAAATACTGCTGTTGTTCACTGGTCCACAGATGTTTAGCATGCATATTTAGACTCACATTATACAACCTAGTAAAATTGATTTTCTTTAAAATTGGAGGTCTGGAAGTATTTGGGATGTTTTTGGTCAGCATATGGAACACAGTCATTAATATTTGAAGATGAATAATTAAAAAGCACACAATGTGGTCTTCCAAATTCCAATGTTTACTGTGGCATTGAGCGTTCATGCAGGATATCCTTTAGGGCACTAGTAGCACTTGTGCACTCCAAAACAAATTACATAGGGTTCAGTTGGACTGGCAACCACTTTTATGAATGAAAAAGCAGATACGAACAGTTGTGCAGCTCAGCCCTAGTTATTGAGATTTTGCAACTTGGATTATTTTTCCAACAGTTTCCTTCCATCCTCCTCCCCAACCATGCATGTATATGTGCACATGCACACACAATTGTGAAGCATACAGTGAAAGTCTAGATGTAGGCATCAGCACATTGCGCCATTGCCATTCTGTTCAGGATTATAATGTCAGCAAAATTGTGCTTCACCCTGACTTTGACGTGAGGATGGTAAGACCGGCAGAAAGCCAGGGACGACCCTCTGACCATGATCTCGCCCTCGTGAAGCTGAGTGGGGAGGCGAATGTCACACAGTGGGTGAGACCAATATGCTTGCCGGAAGCAGGCTTCCAACCAGAACACGGAAAGACCTGTGTTGTCACCGGCTGGGGGTTTACACAAGATCCCAGTGAGCCGACATGCATATTTTTCTTGAAATTTCTTTACTTTCAGATAATCCAGACTTACATGCACAAGATTCAAATGTATATTTTTTAAAAAAATTATAGTTGATAGAGTTGGTCATGACTGCTGTTAAATTATAAATAGCTGTGACAAATGGCAAAAGAGTAAGAAACTTTAAAGGAAAAAGGACTTCTCTATTTAGGGTCTCAAAGATTTTCACTGAACTGTTTCAGCCATGGAAATGGAAATAGTGAACTGGGGTTAGGGGTGGGGTGTTACAGGTATATGATGCTAGAAGTGGTAGGGAGAACAACCACATCATACTTCACAGAAAATTTCATCAGTCATAGCAATCACTTGTTTACTTAGTACTTCCATGTTATTGTAAAGGCTTTTGAAGACCTTTACACTTAGGAATTTAATGCTGGCCCATCCATCAATTAGTTTTGTATACTGTCTTGAATTCTGTAAAGCAAGCAACGCAGGCCAGGCGCATGGCATCAGGTTGCCAAGGTACTTACAGCAGGGAATAGTACCTATCTGGGACTACAAAGACTGCAAGAAATTGGAGGGCTACAGTGACCTGCTCACCCCCAACATGCTGTGTGCTGGTGACGAAGATGGCACGGTGGATACCTGCAAGGTACATCGTCTCATGGTATCTGTAAACTAGTTGTACATCCCATCTAAAAGCATACACCTGAGGATGAGGAAGGGTGTAACCATGGCATTCATGTGAAGTGTTGAACAAGGATGTAACTATGGCATTTGTGGGATGTGTTGAGGAAAGATGTAACCATGGCATTTGTTGGAAGTGTTGAAGGATGTAACCATGGCATTCATGGGAAGTGTTGAAGAAGGATGTAACCATGGCATTCATGGGAAATGTTGAGGAAGGATGTAACCATGTTGTTTGTGGGAAGTGTTGTGGGAGGATGTGCAGCAATGTGACTGAAATTTATGACAACCTTTGCTGCATTCACCACAAGCAGAAAGTTTACTTGTAGATTTACTCACACACTTAAACACCCTCTTGTACAGATTCTCGCATGTGCATGGATACAAACACAAAAACACACACTGTTAAGACATTGTAACTGTAGATTTTTCTGCATGAGTGATGTATAGTAGGTCAAACAAATTCCCATCCAGAGAGAGAGAGAACAATTATAAATAAAGCAATGCAAAACAGATTGCACATATTCCGTTTCAACTGTTTTGGTTCTGTGCTCAGTTTGACAGTGGTGGTCCCCTGCAGTGTAGATACAATGAAAGATGGTTTGCAATTGGTAGGTACCAATTTAAGTGCTATTTTCTAGTCCTACAGATTTATTTTCATTTGT
Source organism: Lanistes nyassanus (assembly GCA_004794575.1). Lineage (NCBI taxonomy): Eukaryota > Metazoa > Mollusca > Gastropoda > Architaenioglossa > Ampullariidae > Lanistes > Lanistes nyassanus. The sequence goes on from SMGT01006395.1 coordinate 129,588, forward strand.
TGGATCAATCAAGTAATAAGGTCAGAGAAAATAGTTCCACCTTCCATACCGAGTTCAGTGAGTAGTTTGTAAATTTCAGTTTCACCATGTGGCCAGTGACATGATACTGAAATGTCAGCAATAGATAGAATGTTGTGCCTCATGAGTCCGAGACAAACCATAAAACAAGTTACTCATTTCAATTTATGAAACATTTTATGAACAGTGTAAAACTGAAAACAATAATGAATCTAATATGTCATCTTCCTTTTCTGCACAAAAGGTGTCACATCGTGGGGTGATGCTGGAGGAGAGGGGTGTGCCCAGCCAATGAAGCCAGGCGTGTATACAGCCGTGGGGGCACACGTAACTTGGATCTTACAGACCATCTATGCTGACTAAGCCCATCTCCCGCAAAACACTTGGAACAAATGATGAGCTTCCTACAGAAATAAGAGCAAAAACTTCCATCTTCTGGCATTTACATTTAGAACATCTTTGTCTTTACATGTCAGAACAAAGCACACAACTCTGTTCCATTGCCTATACACAAATTGTGGAGAAAGAACCCTGAAAAAGTTATTCTCTACATCCAGTTTCCTTAAAGTGTTTTTTTAAAAAAAATAATGCTCTGCTTTTTGTGAGCTGCGAAATGCTACAAGATTCAAACCAATCAGAAGATCAGTTCACTGACATAACAATCTACTCACAAACTATATCGCAAACACATTTTCCTAAAAAAAGAAAATGTCACTCTAAAACTTGTTCTTGTAGTAATTTCCATTTTGTTCTTAATTTTAAGACAGAAAATCTAGCTGCTTGGAGGGCTAGATGGTTGGGTGGAGATAGTTAAAGCCACGATTCAGTATTTTGACATGCTTCTCTGTTTCATCCGTTTAACATTTTGGGAGCTGGGTTGCATGAGTTCTTAATGCCTGTTCATACGTAAACACCCAAGTAAAAAAACATGGCTTTACAAGCTCTTACAGCCAGAGGTGCAGTTAAGAGCGCTTATTCAAACCAAGGCTGGCTTGCATGAGTGCTCATAGCTCCTCTTCTGGTCATGAAGAGCGGTAGTAAGGCCCATTCAACCTATGTATTTTATGTACACCTTTTACGTAAAAACAGGAGATAAGATTGCTCATGCAAGCCAGCCTAAGTTCAGAGCGTTAATAAATGGAATGGGATAAAAATAGCCAAGGGACCTTAACAAAAATTGTTAGTGTTGGCATGGATAACACAGTCAAGTAACTCTGATGACAGAACATTGGAATTTGTTTTTCCCGTTTATATTTTCATATGAGGTTATGTCTTCTATAACATCTGTTTAATTTTAAGTTCAAAGTAATTCAGTTTACATATAATCCCTTGAGCTTAAACATCATGCTAAAAACGTAACACTTTATTCAACTGACCATCTTTAAACAGAACTGAACTGTGAACATCAAATGTTTTCTCTAACTTCATAAAATGAGCACATGGGTGCACGGAAAAACTGGCTTTGCTTGCAAGTAATAAACTGGAACTGAAGTTCCTCTAAAATCTTTGTTTTCCTTATGCGTGAGATGAGGACTGACATGATCCATGGAAATATACTCTATCCAAAAAAAAAAAAAAAGTCACAGGCATTAACAACTATTAGATGCTTGTCACTTGAGATGTAGTTTTGGCGAACAAAGGTGTCCCAGATTTTTAAAATGTCGAAGAAGTTAATTGCCGAGCTGTTGGAAATGAGCCACCACCTGGAGAATTTCTTAGGTTAACTGCATTCACACCCAAACGACTAGCTGAAAGAGTCATCGTCCTGCAGCAGCCCTCCGACAGTTCCCACTTAAAAAATTTGCAGCGGGTGTTTTTGGAGTTGTTTGGAGACGTTCCCTTCCCACAGGAGAAGAACCACCTTCCAACGTTTGGTCCTGGATTCTGAACAAGCCGCCTCTTCGCCCTTCTACCACACTGGCACAAGGGGGGAGTATATTTCATCCTAAAAGATGCTGAAAGATTCTGTGTCGGAGTTGTGAACAATTGGTCTCCAGAAGAGCATTTCATGGTGGGAGTTTGGATGCCACGTACAGGTGTAGTCTGACATGAGCTTATTGATAAGCTGGGAATAGTCCCCTGCATGCTGGGGCCGCTAAGCGGTATGCTTACTGCTGCTGAGATCTTTGTACCCAGGGAACTTGGCTTCTTAAAGATGGGTGTGGTGATTAAATGAACATCAGAGAAGGGTCTGCTATTTACAATTTCCTTCTGAAAACACCTAAAAGTAGGGGAGTTTGGTGTCTCCCTTCTGCTGGTCATCCCAGAGCCACCTTCACACATTTTCGTCAGAGCAGTTGTGGCTGCTACAGGAGCCAAGGAGACTACCCCTGTTTTTGCTATCTTACACCTGTTGCTAGTTCTCTTGTCAGCTGGCAAGTCATGGAACATTTTCTCTGGAGTGTCCAGTTTTCTCTTGCCACCGTTTTCTGTTGTCTGCTTCTTGGTTGGGATGTATGATGGAGTCTGTTTCGAACCCATTGTGTTCACGTTTCTCACTGCAAGCCCTTTCCTTCTTGGAGTCTCTAGATCACACTCCAGTTTCTGCTGTTCCCATATTAAATTAGCACTAGAAGCACCATCCACAGTGGAAATAAATGTGCTGCTGTTTTCAGGCTCCCAACAGCATGTGACAGATGGTGGCGATATCACATTAGGCATGTTTTCTTTGGTACTGCTACGTACCTGTCCTGGGGTGGTGAGGGTTGTGTAGGAGGTAATTTTTGTTTTTGCTGTCAGAGGTACTGGGTGCTGAGATGTCGCAACCAAGCCCTGGAAAAATCGGAGAAAAAAATCAAAGAACAAAGACAGCAAAACAAGTTGTGCACATTTTTATTTCTTCAGTTAAAAATCAATATTAAATTACTACATGTAAGAAAAATTGTGAACCTTTAAAGAACATTACAATGACTGAAGCAAATGCAACAAATCTTCAAACTTTAACATACAATCGAAAGACATTTTGTGATTTTTAAAATGCAGCCGTCGCGGATGATTCTCCATGCAAGCTTTGCTGTGTTTCTTGCATCATCAAGCCCTGTCAGAAAAAAATGAAAGCAATATTTAAAACACAAAGATGCAACTGATGATTATACAAGTTAAAAAATTTGACAGACACATCACAGTCATCCAGAACAAATAAAGCTTCAGATAAACAAAAAAACCCATGTGAGCACTTTGCTTTGGCAGCATGCTCCTCCAAAGAGTTGACAGTAAACGGACTGCTTATCTACATACATTTCCTGACAATTATGTAGACCTGACCACTATCTTTTACACTCCACATCACATTAGATTGCTTTTCGTTTACTCCATTTCTTCCAACATTATCTCTAGTAAAATATTTAAAAATGTGGTGGTGGTGGTGGTGGTTGTGGTGGTGGTGGGGGGGAATGGTTAGCTATATTTATGCTTACCAGAATGTTCCCTTCCTTCAAATTCAATGCCAACATCTTGGAGTGCTCCATTCAGGCCTTTGGGTTTACGACCATAAAATTTCTGTAAATGTATCATGGAATACCTACATTTCTTGTTTCAAAGGGAGCATGACACACAAAGGAAGTAAGGGGGGAAGAAAATGATGAGACAAAAAGTGAAGGGGAAGGAGATAAGAAGACAAAAATTAAGGAAGTAATTACAGAAAAAGTAAGGAAGAATGAAGGGGAAAGAAATTTAGCACATGAAAAACAAAGGGAGCAACACATAAATATTAACTCACTGAATAACTGCTGATTGCATGCCCCAATCATCTACAACACCTATATATAACTGTCTTCCTTTCCAGCCCAACCAATGAATAGAGTTTTTAGAAGATTACCACAGTACCAGTACTTGCGCTGCCCATAAAATTACCCCCCCACCCTGCCCTTTTTCCTCTGCAAGAAAAGCCCATTTCGGCAAATGTATAATTTAGCAATGCAACAATCAGAGATCCCCAGCCCTCCTGCCACCACACGTATCCATCCTGAACGCTCAGATGTTGCATTAAAAGTGGAAATAAGAGATAAGGGGACACACTACAACCCCCCAAAAAATTAAAATAATAAAAGCCATTGTCCTTGGTCTGAGACTATTTAAACTGTTAGGCTGGAGGTAACTGGACTCTCTAGACTGAAACTAAGGAAGGTTGGAGTAACTTGGTAAAAGAGAGAGTGAGCAAAAGAACTGCCCAAAAATATACTTCCAGCAATGAATCTCCTGACTGATCCTTACCACGTATGTTGCCCTGAGGTCAATCCACTGGTTGAACCAAGATGCCTTACAGATCTGCTTGCGCTTGAGCTCATAGTGAAGACACACACCAAAGTCCCAGTCTGGGGCCGCACGTGGGACAGGACAACATCCAAGCGTCAAAATAATCAACACAAGAACACAGATCGCAATCAGGTAGCAGTGGTTGACACATTCATACACCAACACTCTTTCTTGCACTTGGATCCATGTACGGGCTAGCATACGCACACACGAATGCATGTACATGCATGCACACACCCATCTGGTCTCTGCTGTCGAGACATCAGTCAAATATAAATAACCTGATGTTTCAACCCAAGCAGTTCCTATGAGACTAATAATGGAAAAAAGATGAGTTTACGGTGTGCTCATCATCATGAAACACCTGGAAGCTCATGGGAAGTCTTTGCATAGCACCATCTTGTAGACCTATACATGTTTTGTCATTATGTTTACAAGGCATAAGCTAATTTTAACTCTCACCTGACCATGTAACAAAGGCTGCTGCATTCAAGCCTGTTTCACATTTAGTTTTACTGCTGCTGCCACTTGTCAACATGCAGAAGCCTTTTTGCTGTTGTTGCTGCTCAAGCCAGCGATAAAACTTTCGAAGGCACAGATCGAGTGGTATGCCATTGTCCACTTGATCCTGCACTCATGACAACAAAATAAGGTAAGGTCTGTCTACCAAGCAAAGTTTAAGGTCTAGATTAGCCTAACAATTCTGGATTAAAAAAAGCTTAATCGAAGGGCAAAGTTGAAAACAAATGATGCAGAGGTAGCTAGTCAAACAGTCTACCATTAATCAGTGCTGAAATCATAAATTTAGGAGGCAGAGACAGCCTTGCTGTAATGGGTTCACAGTGACAGTGAGCATCACTGGACTGGTTAAACCTTAACTTTTACATACAGACCCAGATTGCTGAAAAACATGGAAACCCAATGGAAAACCAATTTTGCAAATAATTTATTACAACAAAGTACTTGAAAAACAGGTGACTGCTGCTTGGAGGAAAAACCTTTCTTAAATTTAAAACAAGGGAACTGGACCAAGCTAAGACATGAAAAAGACAAAGATGAAGACAATCTACATGTTTCGGGGCACTACCCCTTCATCAGGACGACACAAAAACGACGAAAAAAACCCCGACAAAAATGAAAACAGAAGAAAAAGACTTAGCTTAGAAAATTTTCCTGCTGTCCAGCCCATGCGCCACATCTACTTGTTCCCTTGTTTTAAATTTAACAAAACACTTGAAAATATATAATTAAAAAAAATTAAGATCTACAAGTTACAATAATGGTATTTGTACTGAAAAATAGTAGCATAAAATTGTAGTTTTCATCCACCTGCATGAGATCTGTTAGCAAACAAGGAAATATAAAATTAAAAAGTAAAGTTAATTGTTATTTGGTACACACCTGAGTGATTCCTGTCAGCTGCCGGCAAAACTCACTAAGTGTTGGGTGTTCCTGTGGCTGTATGTAATGATGAAATTCGCTTTCTATTTCTCCTGTCTTTGCATTTAAAAGGACAGCTGGAAATTCAACTGAAAATATATTTTATAAAAATTTAATCAGCATTCAATGTGAAATGAAAATAATTGACAATGGCCAGAATTTAGTAAAACTTATTCCAGGACTTAAATAAGTTACAGTTACACTAAATAAACATGCACACTCATAAATGTACATATACATGAAGACAGAGGTGCACATACATGCACACACAGAACACATGCATGTGCACATCACAAATGCAGCATGCAAGTGTGCATGATAGCACTGTACAACCATATTCGCTTTCTTAGCCTTAACCATGCATACAGCCTTTGATGCAATAAAATATCAATAAATCCTTACCACTCAAGAACCTGGCATGTGTGAATTCTGTTGCATATTAAAAATAATTTGAACTAAGATTATAGTAAAAACACAAAAAATGCACAACTGTATTTCTTACTAATTTCCTGGGTCTTGCTTTTGTCATTTTCCCAGCAAGTGGATTCAAAGTCAACAACCACTATATATGTGAAAGCCTGGGCTGGAACAGAATAAGAAATTCACTGTTAGTGTCTTCCTGCAGATTGGTGCAAAGGAAACTTTTGGCTTGATAACTTGTGTGATATTTTGTTGCTGAACAGACCGAATCCTGCGTGAAAATGTTAACGCTGCATCATCAGTTCAACGTAATAAAAAAAATTATATATATTCACACACACACACACACACACAGAGTTGTGTTACGCAATTACAAACATGTCATGATTATGATATCCTGGGCTAGTCTGTAACTCTGTATACACCAAATTTCTGCACACAAAAGCCCTTGAAACCTCACCTGTTTGAATTTTATATTTATCAGTGCCTGTACTCGTTATGCTCCGTTTCCTTAATAACCCCAGTTCTCTGAAAGCAACACACGTCTGTATATTAGCGCGTGTCTTTTGCATGTCGCCTCAAGTTCCGGAGTTGGTGATGATACCAAAGATTTTTTGGTACATAAAAATGTACTAAAAAATCTTCAGTAATACACACGAAGGCTGAGATCAGAAACTGAGAAAGATAAGACGAAGAGAAAGACGAGAAAGATGGAAGGAGAGATACAACACTCTCCCGGGGCATTAAGCAAAGAGTAACTGTTTTATCAAACATGTGTGACGGACTTTTTCTCGCTTAATGCAAATATTTCTTTGCAACCTTGCTAAAGTTTTTGTCCTTTTCATTGTTTACATATGTACATGGTTGTCCCACACTTCTGGAAATACAGCTTGGCCTCGCTTTGAATGTAGTAATCTCGTGAGATCTCAGAAAGGAACAACATCCTGCCGTGTGTGGAAACAGAACGATGTCTTCATTA
>SMGT01006395.1:146021-161073 GCA_004794575.1 Lanistes nyassanus
CCCCCCACTGCGCCTGACAGAATTTGAGAGACAACAGTAAAGGGACAGATGCACACACACATGAAGCCACGTGTGCACCTGCTTACACACACATGCACACACACTTATAGAGGCCCAAAGAATGTCATTACTGTACATTGAGATTCTCCATCATGAACAGACAGAATGGAAATTTAGTCGAGAAACAAGTGTTATTTGAGAGCTTGTTTGAAAGATTGGATGTTTCCTGCTTCTGACACCATCTCTGGATGATAAAACAGGAGAGCAAAAATTGAAGCTCGTTCACCAACACAACTGATGTTGCAGCATTATGTAAGGATGTCAGCATTATTGAAGTCGGTATATGCAACATGACATAACAGTCCTGGCCTAGGTCTTGGTTTTCTTGATTGCATATGCGATTAAAAAGAAGTAAATAAAATGTCAAGCCTTTTGGTAAAGTATTTTGATGAAAGCAATAGATTTCGCTAATCACAGTGCCACAGCTGTTCAAGTAGATGAAAGAAGAAACTACATGGAAAACGTTTTTATGAGAGATCTTTTATGATTTTATGATGTAATGTTTGGGGAACTGAATTAGTGATGATGGGATGACACATCCATAGAAGGATTTATTCAGAGACTGGGGGAGAAGATAAATGGCTGGAGAAAAGCGTTGCTTCTAGGGGTGGGACAGGCAGACAGACCAAAAGTGTTGGTTTTGTATATTGATTTTGAATTTCTAGCTGGGTAAACATTGACCCCACCTCGTCTTGAACCCTCTGAACACTTTCTTTAGCTCACTGTAAACTATTTCGACCATCTGCTGTTGTAAGTCCATCGTGGTGAAGTAGTATGATACAGGCCTTAATGCCCATGTGCAGCGTTGGAACAAAGTCTGCAGATTTGGGGTCATTCACTGCAAATTCTGACACAAAATGTCATAAACTTTGGACTTAAAATAAAATGTGTAAGCCCCATTGTGCCAATTCAAAGGGACCTGCAATGCACAGGTGCAGATGATTTCCCCCATTGGAAACATGAAAAAGCTCTGTAAATTTAACCATCGTTCTTTTTCCCTCTCAAACAACCGCTCCTGCAGTCATAAACACAAGAATTGATTCTTTTCCATTGTAACATGCCCACAATAGAAAAACTCTGCAAAAACGCAACAAACACTCATATACCTAGGAAAAAACCCACTGTCAGTAAAGTTAGAGCCAGGTTGTCATGCCACAGGCCTATGTATATACCTCTATTTCTGGCTCATCCAAGTAGTGCATGCACACTCAGGAATTAGGAAAGGGGTTCATTAAAGTTAAGAAAAGTAAGGCATCTACAAGATTGACTAAAAGAATTGTAGCAAACCACCAATGGCATTGCTGGGTGTTTGAAGATATTTGGTAAGCAGCATCTTGTATGTGAATGGGATATTTTTGTGAATTGGATATTGTATTTGTAGTCTATGGATTTTGAGGATCAGGTAGTAAAGTGTGAAATAGCTTTTGCACATAAGAAACCTTATGACTTCTTCATAGAAATTATGCAGCTATTTTGTGACTGTGTACATTTAAGGTAAACTAAAAATGAAAGGTTGTTTCTTAAGCATAATGATTATTCTTGTTTCAGGAGCATACAAAGGTTTTGTCTTTAGCAAAGAACGGTATGCACCAGTAACAGACAACAGTCCGCTGTTTGCTGTGGACTGTGAAATGGTAAATAAAAGAGCATATCCTGTCTTCCTGTAAAAAATAAAGTTGACTGAAACATGTTTCAACATATAGCTGCATACGAAAACTTTATAATCTGTAAGACTTAATGCTTTAATAGGCTTTAAAAGTTAATCCTGTGGCAGTATTGTGTTATCATTTGTCAAGTTACCTTTTACAGCTGGGAAAATGGTGGCAAAAGCTTGAGTTATGGTTATTATAGTTTGAAAATGTATTGAGAATAAGCTTTTCTAGGAAAAGGGGCCTTTGCTGACAAGGGCATTGTGAAACAAAATTCCTTTTACATATGCCCCAAGCATCTACACAGAGATACGTATGTGCACTCGTAGAGTTTACTAGTATTTTCACATGCCCATGTCAAATGTCATGCTCTTGAAAATGCATGGAGGTTTTAGAATGGAGAACTGCTGATTTTGAAGTTAAACTCTCCCCCTTCCAACACTGAATCCACAGGGATAAAATATATATGCTGGTGATTGCTATATGACTGTTTGACCTGAAAAGCACCAGTAATCAATAATGTGCAGCAATTGTGTGGTTTTCCACAGTGTCTCACAAGCATTGGGTCGAATGAGCTGACCAGAGTCTCAGTGATAAATGAGCAGAATGAAGTTTTATATGACACGCTTGTTAAACCATACAATCGCATAGTCAACTACCTCACAAGGTGAGCTGTTTTGGTTGTTCTTAGTTTGGTGGTGGTGGTGGGAGTGTGGCTTATTTGTTGGGTGTGGTGGGAGGGAAGGCAGGCAGGGTAGCTCTCTGCAGAATTCAGTAAAACCAGGTTTATTTTAATGGCATTAACAGACAAAATTGGTTGCTCAGACCAGACCTGTTTGCTGTATTTGGACACTGAGGCTTTCCTTAGTCTGGAGGTAAACATCTCCGACCAACTCTTCATGGAAGCTTCTTGTGATTTCCAGATGGAGTGGTATTACCAGGCAAATGCTGGACCCAGTTACCACACGTCTGCCTGATGTACAGAAGACTATCAGCTCCATTTTGCCTGCTGATGCCATTTTGTGTGGGCAGTCTCTTTGCAATGACTTGTTTGCACTAAAGGTATGCTGGCAAGTGGAGAAAGGTTATAATACCACTAGCAGAATGAGGGAATATGTCAGTGGTTTTTGATGAAAAGTATTCTGTACTGCTGCGTAAAGTCATGGTGTCATTTATTGAGATGTTACCACTATCATGAACATTCACACTATTAACATTAACCCTACAGGGACGTCGTCGCCGATTAACCGGCGACGACGTAAATGAGCCAAGAGGACGCGGTGCCGACAAACTTACGACGAATTCAAAACTTTGCAGCGACGCATTTAACGGTGTAAGGGAGGTAAACCTTATATCATTGTGAAGCTCTATCATCGGTTGTTTCCCCTGCACTGTCTAAATGAGTTTCGGAAACAGTTTCGGCTTGCCAAACGAGGTTTAGAGTAGTGACCCTCCAGGTCTACTTCTGTCGTTCACACTGGATCTACGGGTTTAATTTGTTGTGTGTTGTTGTGTGTGCAAAAAGTGACTGTATTTGGGACCAAATAGTAAGTATTATTTAATATTTTCAACTAAAAGTATTGTTTCCATTGTGTTGCCGATCTTTCTAAATATGTAAAATATATTGCTGTGAGTGTGGTAGTTTTTAAGCGGTAATTTTTTTTAAACGTTAAATCTATGCGGTCTCTATGCGGTCTCTATGCGGCCTCTGGGGTTGCTCAGCCCTGTGGTCCCTGCGTCCCTGAAGAGTTAATACCAGGAACAGAATGAAGCGAAATGTTGGCTCTCTTAGAAAAACACTGACAGCCTTTGACTGGCTTGAGAAAATCTCTGGATAGGTGGATTGTTTGGTAAATGAAACAAGTTACTGCTGCTTGGCAAAAACAAGGAAACTGAGTCACAAGAGAAAGTGCACAAAGGTCAACATTTCACAGCACCACTCTTTCAAAAGAGAGATGCAAAACACAAACAGAAAGAGAAAAAAATGCAGGAGTACTTTATGCTGTTGAGGAACGAGATCATGGGGGTGGGCTATGGGTGGGGGGGAGGGGGTGTAAGAATGGGAGTGGGAAAGGACTGCAAAACTCAGTGCTGGTTGATGCATGTTCATTAAGTCTCTATTTAAGGCTCGGTCTCAGTGCCAGCAGCTGGCCCTGCAGATCGGTGCCACGTAAGGTAATGTTTCAGGGATGAGATTCAAACATACATTATCACTATCTTGGTAACAACTCATTTGTTGTGCCACAGAAACAGTTGGAGGAATAGTTGTATAAAAATGCAGACTGACTGGATGATTGCAGATGTTCCACCCATATGTGGTAGACACTAGTGTCATCTTTAATGTCTCGGGAAACCGTCGAATCAAATGTGGCTTGAAGAAGCTAACAGCCCAGTTTTTGGGGTACGTATATATGTGCAGGAATGTGAAGGTATCCTCCCCACCCCCCAACCCTCATCATTTGTTTTTTCATTTATTTCCGTTGTACTGGAATTAAGAGTGCTCATTTAACTTGGACTTTGTGTAGGCATAGCCCAGAGTATAATATGTCTTTTTTCTCCCTGACTGCCCACTAAATATTGCTTACTCTATGATGCCTGCAGCTGGGAGGAATTCACTATGTACGGAAACTGAAATCTTGGAAGACAGTAAATAATTTGCATTTAAAATGTAAAATATATCCTTCATTGTTCAGATGCTTTGTTTGGTAGTCTTAGCACTTGTTTTCAGTAATGCTGGAGGATGTTATAAGTACTGTTAAATAACCCTTCTTTCTTTCACGAAACTCAAGACGACAGATTCAAGAGTCCAAAGAAGGTCATTGCTCCACAGAAGATGCCACTGCAACCATGGACCTTGTCAAACTAAAATTAAGCAAAGGTGAAGTTTTTATGTATGAACTTTTGTCACTGACGCACCTAGTGTGTTGTCAATGGGTGTGTCATCATGCAGAATGTTTATGAGAGAAATTTAAACATTTTTTAAAACGATGTCTCACTCAAGTGAGTGATCTTATCTATTCAGGCAGTCCAGAAGTCTTTTTGTTTGATCTCTTTACAACAGAAAACCGAGGGTCTGTTCGACCTATGTCATATGTACTGTGAAAGTCCAGCGAAATATTAGGTTCTCATAACTGGGAGCCTGCTATGGGCAGGAACAATGGGAGAGTTCTGGTTGGAAGGTTATTTTAGAAAAGAAAAGTGCATGCAGTTGATAACTTTACATGTTTATGCTGTTTTGTTTAAGCTTTTAGTTTTCGTGACTTCAGCTGCCTTTTACAGGCATAGGACACATTTTTTCCCCTTGTGAAATATTATCTCTGCAAATCTTGTGATGATCTGCTAATGTTGTGACTCTAACTTTAAACAGGTATCAACTTCGGTGATGCAGTGCTGGGGGGAGAGTGCTTCCCAGATTTCAGAACTTGCATCATGAATTTCTTATCTGAGCAGCATGTCCAGAGAGACCAGAAGCCATCACCTTCACCATCAGGTCAGTTTTCTAGAAAAGTGTAATCACAAATTACATTCACATCCAGGTGGTTTTGCTCGAGAACTGTAATCACTAACTGCTTTCAAAACCAGGTTAACCCTACAGGGACGTCGTCGCCGGTTAACCGGCGACGACGTAAATGAGCCAAGAGGACGCGGTGCCGACAAACTTACGACGAATTCAAAACTTTGCAGCGACGCATTTAACGGTGTAAGGGAGGTAAACCTTATATCATTGTGAAGCTCTATCATCGGTTGTTTCCCCTGCACTGTCTAAATGAGTTTCGGAAACAGTTTCGGCTTGCCAAACGAGGTTTAGAGTAGTGACCCTCCAGGTCTACTTCCGTCGTTCACACTGGATCTACGGGTTTAATTTGTTGTGTGTTGTTGTGTGTGCAAAAAGTGACTGTATTTGGGACCAAATAGTAAGTATTATTTAATATTTTCAACTAAAAGTATTGTTTCCATTGTGTTGCCGATCTTTCTAAATATGTAAAATATATTGCTGTGAGTGTGGTAGTTTTTAAGCGGTAATTTTTTTTAAACGTTAAATCTATGCGGTCTCTATGCGGCCTCTGGGGTTGCTCAGCCCTGCGGTCCCTGCGTCCCTGAAGAGTTAATTTTCTAGATAACTGAAATCATGGAAGTGTCTTGGTAACATTTAACTTCTTCCCCCCCCCCCCAGCATTTGCTTATTATGGGCTTCCCTAAATAGATATGTTGTCACAGCTTGACCACGTGATAAAAAAATAGTGCATAATGGTTTTTCTGTAACGTGCTTAAAATCCTTTTTACCGTTTTGACAGTGAGAGCCAAATTAGAACCTCCCTTTGCACCAAATAACCAATCATCTGAGTGTTTCCTTGACTGTCGCCATGGGCATGAACAGCTGATGCCATCTACACTGAAAATGCACGCTGATCGCTTTGTTTCGCGAACAAGAACTAAACCAAACATCCTAAATTCTAACAAGATGGCTTCAAGTCCATGCTTCAAGTTTATGACGCTGGCTGCTGCACAAATGTGTAGAACTCACAGCATAACGCTGTGGCATAAAACAGGTCATGTTGCATTTGTTATGACAAGCTTCATATACAAAAATGAAGGTTTCAGAAAAAAATTGGCACGTGACGTGGTGTGTGGCTGTTTTGGACACCATATGCATTACTAGCTGAAGTTTAGAAAACAGCTGCTTGTTAAGAATGACCATTGCTGCTCTATCCTGCACTCTGTCCACAGGATGTTTGGTGCATTTCATTGTTTCTCGTACACATTTCTTGGAAAATCTTGACTTTGCATCAGACCTGGGTGCTGTGGCTAGGTCTTGATATCACATGGCACATCAGGTCTGTCGACCTTTTCTTCGGATACAAGCAGCCTGTTGAACTTCCAGTCTTCCACTGTGGTAGAGAGGTTTTGTTCTTTGCTGGGGTGGGGGGGGTGGGGGTGGGGGGCACAGCTCAGTGGTTACGTGACCCCATAAAAGATCTTGCACCAGTTGCATCAGACTTGTTGAAGCAAATCCAAAACATGACCACACTGTTTTTGTTAGGCTTATCATTGTATATAACCACTTAAATAATATTTTTACATTGCTGGCCTACTTGGATATGCTTTTTATTTATGACTAGCAGGGGACCCAGCACTGCCAGTGTTTTTCTTACTCCACCCACCCAGTGATATTTTCATAACGAAAACTAAAACTAGAACTAAAAATATTGTTTTTCGTTTTACAAGAACGAGAACTGAAATTAATAAAAACAGAGAAACTAAAACGAAATAAAAATAAAAATTTGTGATCCGTGAACGAACTAAAACGAGAACTAAAATCGAGTAAAATGAAAAATAAAAGCAATTGCATTTTCGTTCTTTCCTTTTCGTTTGTGCAGAGGGTTCGTCTCACTTGTCTGTAGGTCGCCCTGAACTTTCAGTTACGTTACGCTATTTCCTGAGGCGCCCCTAAATCTCTAAGCGGTGCCATCCTTTCCTGGGGAAAAGCCTGGCCGCACCTGAATTGCAGATAAGGGTTAGCCTTGGACAGTGAGGCCTTGTTGTTCCTTCCCTACCAGCCTTTGGGTCAGGGGATCAGAAGAAACACGATACCCTTTATGTTTCCCAACCTTGAGTACCGAACGACCAGTCAGGCGCATGATGCAACTAACCACGGTATGCCCTAGGAGAGTGCAGGGGCCGGGTGTACGTAAAGGGCTATTTACACTAGCAGTGCTCTAAACGTTGAGCAAAAACATTTTCCGAGCACTCTCTGTACACGGGTGCAAGAAACCTGCAACATTTTACTCGCCAGATGATCACATGATCATCACGTGTTCGCTCTAGGACCTGACAATAACAACAGCATGGATGATCACGAACAATTTATTCTGACCGCTGCAGCTTCGCCGACTGCATTTATCTTCGCCCAGCAGTCTCCATCCTGATATGCACTTAGTTTGCGACTGGACGTTAAGCAACAAATACCCCCCGCCCAGCAGTCAGAGAAAACAAAACGGAAAAGACGAATGTCACCAGTACCTATCCTTAGCAGGGACCCCAAATCCCTCAGGCCGGCCCAGATTTGATCTTGCTGAATATGATAATATTATTTCATTTTTGTTTAGGCCTAGGTACAGGGTTGAAATATGCCCTATGACCATCTGCAGGTGAAAAGATCTTGATATCACATGGCACATCAGGGTTGAATTTACTGTGCGGGCTTGACACACCTGACGTGACCTCTTATTATCTTCAGTGTTTTTTATTGTACTATTATTACTCTTTAACTAAGTTTTTGTATTGTTGAATTCGTCATGATCCCGGATACACAGTGGTGTAATTTGCATCGTTTTCTGTCCATAAATTGGAAAGAAGTTTGTAGTTTTGTGTTGGAGCTCTGTGTACTCACAGTGTGCCTAAGACACACAGCACTCTGTGTGCTGTTCAGCCAACCTACTTCTCGCTTGAGCTCCACTATGCAGCAGCCAGCGATTGCGGCCACGGTTGATGGTCTACACTCTTACAGCTGTTCGTGTAAGCTCCGTCGTTGCTACACCAGGGATCAGTTGATTTTTACTGCAATCTCGAGCGGATCTCCGACACTTCATCACTCCATTTCAGTTCAAGTACCAAGGCTGTCTCCTTTGCCTCCAACCTCCAGCATTGGTTCGTCGCTCTGTCGGACCTTGAATGATGTTGCCATACGCTGTCGTCATCTCCCGTGCTTCCACTGTCCGACAAAGAAAGCGCACAGGGGGGGACAGCGGACACCCAGGCTTAGGAGAACCGCCACTCATCCATCGCCAAGAAGTCACAAGGCTTGTATCGACGCTTCGGTTTCGTCTAGGATTTTCACGGGTCTTCATATCGCGCTCTTCAATGCCCAGTCAGTCTCCTCTACCCAACAAGCTCTTAAACGCACTGAGATCGCGGAATTCATCAGGGACAATGAGATTGACATTATGTTTCTCACGGAGACATGGCTAAGAGAAAACGGTGATGAAGCTATATGTCAAGACTTGACCCCACAGAGTTATTCTGTTAGGTCCTTTCCCCGTGCTACGTATGGCTGCGGAATTGCAGCTATCTACAAATGTTCTCTCTCGAACTGTGTTTCCTTCAGCAGCACACTGCCTTTCCCACACCTGTTGTTCGAGTGTCTTTGGGTAATGCTTGCTGCGATAAGCAAACCGGCGCATCTGCTTTGTTTATACAGACCACCCCCCCAGCAGAAAAAACAAGCTGGCGGACACGATGTTTCTTTCGGAATTTAACGATTTACTAGATTATTGCAACATTACTGACGGATCTGCCGTAGTAGTTGGTGATATTAATACGCACTTTGATGACTCTAATCACCCGCTCACAATCAAGATGTGTGAACTGCTTGATGTTTTTCTTTTCACCCAGTCTGTCACCCAACCAACGCATGTAAAAAAACACATTCTCGATTGGGTCATGCACAGACCAGAGGACAGCATTGTACAGTCGACTACAGTCTCCATGACATTATCATCAGATCATTATTGTGTTCAGTTTAACTTAATCATCCAGTGTCCGAAGCCAACTCAGCTATTTAGAACTACACGTCCCATTCATTTGATGGACCTGAGCAGTTTCAAAACAGATCTACAGAACATGTTGTCCGGCCTTTTCACAGCTGCTGAGCTTGACAAAGCCTTTCGTAAAGCCCTCGATACACACGCTCCTGCCCAGCGCTGTCGAGTACACCCGCTAAAGGCAGCCCCCTGGTATCCGACCATTCATGACGAATTGCGTCAGGCTAAGCCTGTGCGCTGTTGCGCAGAAAGGCTCTGGCTGAAATCACGCCTCACCGTACACAGACAACTTTATCTTGCAGCGAAACGCTCTGTTTCCAAGCTAGTGTATGCAGCTAAGAAATCCTTCTTTCAAGCACAGATTGTCAACTCTTCCTCGAGCAAAAAGCTGTTTGAAATCTGTAACAAACTAACAGGTCGAAACAAGGAATCGCCACTTCCCACTGACGTTCCTGTCACACAGCTACCCAAGGCTTTCTCTCAGTACTTCCTATGCAAAGTCACGAATATTCGAGCTGAGCTGGTCGAGACGGCGCTACACTGTGGACCTCCAACCCTTGCTGACAACCTGCCATGCTGTTCATTTCAAGCACTAAAGCCTATAGCTCAGTCGGATCTCAAGGCTGTGATATTAAAATCTAAACCAACTTCCTGCCCTCTGGACCCCATACCAACCCACCGTCACCTACTGTCCGACCATGTTGCAAACACATTTGTATGTGCCTACGTTCTGTCTAAACTTGACAACTGCAATTCCTTGCTGGCCGGCTGTCCTCTATATTTGCTACAGAAGTTACAGAAACTTCAAAACTCGGCTGCTCGCCTTGTCCTGAAAGCGCGCAAAACAGACCATGCCACACCTCTCCTCCGCACTCTGCACTGGGTCCCCATTCAGGCATCGAGTACAAGTTGTCTACTCTCTGTTTCAATTTCTTTCTCCGGTGCATGCCCCATCTACTTTTCAGAACTTCTTACAATCTACGCTCCAGCGAGACAACTCCACTCCTCTTCAGACGATCGCTGTCAGTGCCCCGCATCAGGACAAAAACATACGGACAGCGCATGTTCACCTTCTTGGCATCCACCCAATGGAACTCACTTCCCCACAACATTCGCCACTCCCCATCACTACAGACTTTCAAATGAAACTTAAAAACTTTTCTTTTCCGCAAGTACCGCGACTGCCTGTCTGCATTAACTTACAACTTTCTCTGTTCATCCTCCCTTATGATTGAAGGACGATCTGTATCCTAACCTGTTGGTCAGTGTTGCGTTCATCTCTCCCTCTGTGTGGGTGTGTGTTCTTTGTTTTCACTAGAGTGTCTGTGTGGCTCGTCCGCGCGAAGTGTGCATGAAATGTGTTCTCGCGCGTTAAAAATCTACATTTATTATTAAAAGGAACCTGACTGCCAAATTTGGTGTGGATCGGTTCAGGCGCATGGATTTCTATAACTTTGTATAAACACATTCGGCTTTATATATTAGATTGTTGTCAGTTGTGTGCCATGATTACATGTTTTATTTGCTGCATATGTACATGTAGGATTGTAGTTTTGCAATGAGCAGGCTAAAAAAACAGCAGTGACTGACCTTTTACAAATTTCTTCCAGTCACAGAGCTAGACCTCAAGCAAGGAGGGGCAGGCCAGAAAATAGACAAAGCAAAGGTGCCAAAAGCATGTGGCAAGACAATGGCTGAGCTGAAAAAGCTAGAGCCAGGCCAGAGAACTACATTTTTTCAGCACCGATCCAACACTCTCATTCACAGCTTCTTTGGCCTAATAGCTGATCACAAAGTTTCATGTGAGCATTCTGTCTCTGTCTGTCTGGGTGTCTGTCTTGCCTGATGCTGGTCGTCTTAACATTTGTTGAGGACCACATTTGCACATAATGTAAGTTTTAGCAGAGTTGAGCAACTGTTTACTTTTAGATAAAGTGCTAATGGACTTTCTTTCACACCAGACGAGAAACATAAAAGCTATAGTAAACAAGATAGCTCATAATATTCATGCATGCTCATCGATGTTATATTTATTTATATGTCCTTGTGAAGGTAATATCTCAGCATATCCATGCATGCAGATTGATGTAATATTTCATACCATTCATACACGTTAATGTAGTATTTCAGCACATTCATGGCTGTTGATGGGATCTTTCTCCAGTTATGCATGCACATCGATGTAAAGTTTCAGCCTGTTCTTACTTGCATGTTGATGTAATATTTCAGCATGTCCATATATGCTTGTTGATGGTAATGTTGCAGCATGTATCATTGGGAAGCAGGAGCTGGTGTCCCAGTACAAGTCAGAGAGCAAATTACACTGTGTGGAAACTGAGCAAGACAAAGATGCAAAGAAAGAAGGGATAGCACAGAGCATGGAGAAGGACTTCACCTGGGTCAACCTCCATGATTTTGCACAAAGTTTACTCACAGAATCTGTACAGGAGCAGACAGAAGAATTAAAGACCAAGGCCAGAAAGGTATGGAGGTCATCCGTTTACTTGCTGAGTGCAGCCATAAAACCCTTTGGTCTTGGCAGGGAATAATTTACCGAGAGACATCACTGTTGCTGGCCTTTCCTTTTGCTTTTCTGTCCCTCCCGCTGCCCTTTCACTGGAGCATCGGAGAATCATTGTTTCTGTAGTTGAGCCTTCTGGTGCATATTACAGAAAGGTTTGAAAATGTGAAGTTCTTCCCAGGGCCAATTTTAACACTGCATGGCTAAAACAAGTAGGTAATTGTGCCTGAAAACAAGATATGTTTCAACATGCTGTGTGTGTTTGCAGAAACTGTTCAGGAGGATGGACAAGTGTGTGGAAAAGCTTGTCTGTGGCCAGCGTGAAAATGTTTTAGTTGTGGTAACTTTGACAGGACGCAGTGAACTGGGAGACCACAAGAATGGTGCCACTTTCATCAAAGTGACCTAATTGGTTCTAAACATACTGTATAATGCAAAACGACTGCAAGCACACAGGGATTACATGAATCTACCAGAATAAAATGACCAGGAGGCTCTGCTAGTGCTGTGTACATTTGCTGTGTGTTCAGGTGTGGGAAAATTAGATGTGTGAATTAAAGATAGCATCAACATGCCTGTTTCATAGAGGCATCCATACGCATCTCTGCCTGTGAGGTCAGCATGGTGTTAATTTCTTACTACATATGGCACAGCCAGTGGTCTGTTTAGATTAGCAGCCATGATTCTGCTGGGGCAGTGTTGCTGTTCTCATGGATCACAGAACTTATGCCATAGGATTCTACTGCTGCAGAAAGTAATGAGAGTGCATTATCTGCCTGGTCAGCACGGGGTTTTGTGTGCTATCATATTAAAGCTAGTGCCCTTTGGTTGCCTTGTTACTGTCAATAGTACAGTTTCCTCTGGAAGTACAGCACCGATACAGAATTGATCCCAGAACTGCTATTGAGGTTTGGGTGCTCCTTAGAAGTGACTGAATATTGGGTTCTTTTAATTGCTGGCTCATTTCACACAGTTGGGAAATAGCCATGTTCATGCAGACTTAAAGTGCATTTCAGCATTTTGGAGAAATTACAGTCGTAAAAATGGATACAACCAACATTTATTTAATCATGCAAAAACAGTGACAAGGATGTATATGTGCATATGTTTGCATGGATGAATGGTGCATATTTGCATGCATGCACATAGGGAAAACATGGTATCAAACTATTTTTTCCCATCAGAACTAGCAACATAAGCTGACACTTGTATGGGAGATAAATAATATCACAATGACCTTGAACATCTTCAAGATGTGTCAAAAAATACTGAAGATCAAATCAGTATCGTCAGAAAAAAAACCTAATCAAAGATGGCCAAGAAGTATTGAAAGAACTTGTAAAATACCTGCCTGGAAAAAAATCTGACGATGTAGCACATCTATGCACTGCAATGTTCCCCTATAAGAAATTTCTTGCCTAGCATATCCAAACACTTTAATCAATTCTTATAATGCGCAGGCATGAAATAGCATGATTTGGCAGCAAGTCAGTAGAAATGGATTTCAGCTGTAAGCCTGCTGTGGCAAAAGCATCTGAATTTCAATGTAACAATAAAACTCAACAATTTCCCTATTTTATATCTTGATCACAGACCTTTTATCAGCAGCTTGCTTTGGGCTTGCCTGCAATTCCAGTGAAACTAGTCTTGCACTGAAAACTTCTAACACAAAACTTCACATTTGCTAACTTTTTTTTATTCTTTTGGGAAGTTGACCCATGTTAAAAATGAAGAATTTAATGCATACAAGGGATCGAGGCTAGGTGGAGTGGAGGGACCAGTGTAAGTCAAATTGGTGCACTTTCCTCAGTGGAGCAACTTCCATTTGTTGCTGCAGCTGAACAAAGCACATTATGACTGTCCTCACCAAACAAGTCTTGCAGACGGCACTCTTACCTGCACCAAGTAGCATGCTGGCAAAAAGCAAGAAGTGATCTCTCCACAAAAAAAGTCACAGGAGTAAAGAAAATATATTCTTTCTACTTAGTCTCATTCCTTAAATTTTCTGTTAACTGAAGTTGATTTTGTTTGCAACTGCAGTTTAAAACATTTTGCAAACACAATAGAAAATGATTTCATGTTAAAATACACATTCACTGCTTCTTTCCCTAGTGGTTCTATTTTGCCTGTAGGCAACACAGCTGGCAACCAAATGGGAGCTGGGGGATAGACGCTTATCTGGCAAAACAAGTTAATACACAATTATACATCATACACCACATCACCTATCATGTTCACCATAAAAAGGATGAAAACTACATCATTTTACTGTATCTGTGGGCGAATGTCCTACTGCCCAGCTAGGCAGCTTGTGCCCACTGTGTTCTGCTGGAATGTTCTACTCTACTGTTTCTCCACCTGCCGACATTGTCTCGGAAAATAGTACAGTGCAGCCATAGGTTAATGGGCCATCTAGTTGCTTTTTAGGACTAGTCAAGGGTCAACTTGAAAACTTAAATGCTAGATTTACGTAAATGCATGGGACTACACTATCTCTAACACTCCCTCCACCTAACAATAGAAGGGGAAATGTGCAAACCATGGGGGAACAGTATTTGTTATCCAGTGCTTATTTCTTAACAAATGTTTAACATTTGTTTGAAGCTAATGCAACAATTGCACTGAGTACAGCCACAATGAAAGCTTATTGGAACAGGTACAACAACATAAGATTTTTTCTTGGGGGGGGGGGGGGGGGGGGGAATGTTGGGACTTAAAATATGCCTGTAACTGAACAATGAATACTCTGTAAAAATAATTTTATGTGCATTGTCTTTGAGATCGAACACAGGATGACTTCTAGATCACAGTATTACCCTCCCTACCATAAGCAATTTGTTCTGAAATACACAAAAACTGAAGCACAATAAAACAAATACTAAAAGCTAAAGCAACCACAAAATAGCTGGTTAGTTGCCACTGATGGTTGTACTGGAACACAATGCACTTCTGGTTTTCGCTGACCCTTGTCTGGTCAACAACCAGTGAACATGAACCCCTTGGCTAGTGGTAGCAGACGGCAACATTTTAGTGTTAGTGGATGATGCCATACAATAAAAGTAGCTCTGTCCAAAAACAACAATGGCTGAGAACATCCTACACATGCACAAAATACAAAGAACTTTTGCCTCACATTTGCCATACTCAAGATACCGACTTGTACATTTTTGTAGCATTCAGACTCCTGAATTGCAGCAGGTGACTTTGGCTTAGTGGCCGGGGTCGGGGGCCGCCTAGGCCCTGGCGGGGCCAAGAGGCTGGGTGGACGGGGGAGGGGGGAG
>SMGT01006395.1:161083-178655 GCA_004794575.1 Lanistes nyassanus
GGGGGGCGGAAGCCTTCTTCCGAAAACGAATATTTTAATATTTAACTGGCAAATTCTAGCCCCTCCTGCAAGGAAAATGTTTTCATTTGTAGTGATGTTTGTTTCATCTGGTCATATTTTCACGCTGCAAGAACTCACGGCAATGACGTCTAGCGACCTGGAGAGCCGCGCATACAAAATGGCGTCCGTTTCGGGGATTTAAGCCAAATAAGCATACATTCCGTTCCGTTCACTGAAAAGCACAAAGTTGATTTTGGCGTACCAGCCTCACAGCTTTGGCGTACGCCAGGGTTTGGTTTGGCGTAAATACGCCAAATGGTGTACAATTCAGGAGTCTGAGCATTAGATTGAAATAATAAAGCATGCATAATGAGTGTTCGATGAGCACATTATCTAAAAGGCAGGCAGGTGGGAGACAAACAGGAAACAAACCCATAATGGGTCCCACTGTGAAGAAAGACAAAATCTTGAAATCCTTAGTTACTGCTATAGGCATTTAACATTGCACTTGACATATCACAACCAGTCAACAGCCCTGTTCCTGGACTAGTTTGCCTGAGTGTTCTTAACCCCTGTTCATATGTAAAGGTGGACGTAAAATGCACAGGGCAAATGGGCTTTATGACCATTCTTATGATGGCAGAGCAGCTACAAACCCTCATGCAAGCCACCCCCATGTCCCAGGATAAGAAAGTAAGGAAGTTTCAGCAACCTCCTTTACTATCATGAGCATAAATTGTGTTAAGTGCTGTATTTATTTCACTTTTCCTTTTGAAAGATCGTCACCCACTTCTCCGGTAAGCTGTTGATTTTCAGGCCTGTGAGATAACTAGCTGAACAAAACTGCATAGCATGGTGTTTGTGACATGCCATCTGATAGTGAAAAAGGAAGTGAGATTTACAAGGACCAGTGTGAAAAACGAAACCATAAATTCTGGTCATTTGATATTTTAGCCTTTAGGTAAAAGTGATGGTCTGTTACCCTGAAATTAATTTGGCACACTCCCAATAAACTATCTTTTAAAATCTAGACGAGAAAAAAATTAAGAATCTTGCAGTCCTGATTAGTTCTTGCAAATTACTTTGCTAAAAAAAAAAAAGAGAAAAAAATCCATAGGACATAATCTGTATAAATGTACTTCCATATATATAAATACGCCCCCCCCCAAAAAAAAATCAGTAATTTGCTGTGGAAATTCCAAAGAACACGCGGGTGCTGCTTGGGGTAAATAAAGTGACATCAAAGAAAACTGAACCAAGCAAAAATAGACAAACGTCAACTTTTCAGGGGACTGCCCCTTCTTTAGGACAACACAAACAGATAATGAATAAAACGAGTTACTGAACTGACAGAAAGACGATGGTCCACCAAGGCCACTGGACAGAAAATGTGAAGAAGATGGGACAGTAGAGTTGGCTATACTGCCAATCAGTGGCAAGAAAGGCTCCAGCCAGTATAATGGCATATCCTATAGGAGCTGAGGAAAGGGTGGGCATAAGATAATAGAGGTGGGTGGGGGCTTACAACGATAAGAAAGGGAGAGGAAGGGGGTAAAACCATAAAGTGGGTGGAAGACAGGTTAGTGCTTAGTTTAAGTCTGCATGGGGGCCATAGAGTCGAAACGGGAAACGAAATAAGGCTCCATATTCTTGGGGTCTATGGAGTCCCCGTTCATTTGTCAAACAATGCAGTCCCTTATGTTGTCCAGTGTGTGCAGGGGAATGTTGAAATGTCTTGCGTCTGGAGAATTTCTCTGATGTCTAAAATCTGCCAGCTGTTCCTTGAAGCAGTTGTTGTGCGTTCACTCTCGCCCATGTAAAGCAGAGTGAGGCAGATGCATGAGATGGCATAAACGATGTTTTTGTTGGTGCAGGTTAAGTGGCGCTTAATACCAAAAGTGGTTTTCAGTGTGTGAACCTGTGTGGTGGTGAGGTGTGGACATGTGTTACAGCGGGAAATTGCATGGGCTAGTGCCGAACGATAAAGAGCAAAGGGTGCACATTTTCGGTTTAGAATGGACCAGATCTCGTAGGTTTTTATCCCACCAAGATTCCAGGAGAAGGGGTTGAATGAAGAGTTGTGGTTCAGATTAAGAAAGTAAGTGCCAGTTGGACAGGATGATTCTACATACAGGAAGGCTGTAGGGGTGGTGGGTTAGTACAGCAATGGGGCGAGGCTCACTGCATAATGCCATATAAAATATTATCCAGCAGCAGGTACATTCGGAAATTATGTCATGTCATGCCAACTTAAAGTCTATTCACATATCTACTCTCTAAAATATCTTTACACCATGTTAAAATAAATATTAATAAGGAATGACCAACATTTGTTTCACATACTCTTCGTCCATTTTACCCATTTCAAACCTTGGCTAAAATTTCATCTAAAAATTTGATTTAAAGCACTCACATAAATTTGATGAGCAAAAAAGAATACAGATAACATTTCTAACATGGATTTGAAAAGAACAAATATAGCAATATCTGCCATTATTTTCACTTGGAATTGTAACTGCTGAAGAGTGGGAAGAGGCTAGAGTACCCAGGGAAAAAAACCTGACAGCCAGCCCTGTAAACAGATGTAGCATGCAGAGAAAGGATTGGATTGGTTATCATCCAATGATCCTCTATAGCAGTGACAATAATACATTACAGCTAAGCTATGGGAATGATTATACAAGCAGAAACATTTTGTTCGGATTTTTAAAAAATCTATCAAGCTATGCCAAACTAGCCCCTTATTAAATTGTCTTTTTTGTCTTGCGAATCTTTATAATTATACCTAGGTTGTCACAAACAATTTAAGCCAAAAAAAATTTTTGGGAAGAAATATCCTGAACTACACTTGTTGAATTGTTGGAGGGTAGTTTAAGATCAAAGTTGCTCAAGGTGCCATTTAAATAGGACTAAAAATGGACTAAATGGAAGCCACTAAAGATTGGTTGCTGGCTTCAAGTATGTCTTCAGTTCCTTTTACAACTGAAAAAGGTACTGCTGTTAGGTGGTAAATCCAAACCAGAGCAGGCTTCCAATGTTTGCAATAGAAATCTGTGATATAAAGCTGAGAAGCAGCAGGTGCAGAAACGAGGATTTCAAGACTTTTCCTAACACTGATTAATGCCACAATACTTCTCTATCTTGTTGTCTAACTGTACAGGCTCTACATGTAAGAAACATATATTACTTACCTGAAACAGTCAACCTCAAGAATGAGATACTAAAAGGTGCATATAAACATAAATAGAAAAAACCTGAACCCTAACTAGAAATTTTTCGAATACCTCAGGGATAATGCAGACCTTCTTGGCCCAAAACAGACCTGGTGGTATAAATAAATATATATTCTAACAGTCTGGTGTAATCCAACTCATCAGTGGCACATGATGCTTCAGAAAAATAAAAGTCTTTAAAAAATATGGACTTCAATTATCTCCAGCTTCCATTGTGTAACTTTGGAACAGAGCTTAAAGGTCAGCAATGCTCTCTTGGAGCTGATTAGTAAGCTGCTTTAATATCCTGCAATTGTCTGTGTCCTCCCTCTCACCAGGCAGTCCTGCCTTGGACTTCACCACCATCAGACTTTCAGTAGTTTTTGCAGACAAACTCGCTTTTGGTCCGTTTTGTTCTTTCTTATAGTTGAGAATATGCATTCACAGGAGGCATCATTGTCATACTTTTCTGTTTGCAGTCACTGTTACGAAATTTGGTACACTAATAGCTTACACATGATAACAAAAAGAATATGATGAAATATATGCTGCATCGTTCATTCTTCAATATATAAATTATACAAAGGAATGTCAATACTGACCCATTCTCATACACCACTTCTATCTACATTATACAACTTGTATCTGCATTATATCCGAAGGAGGCAGCAATGGGCAGTAATTTTGAATCAAAGCCCTATTCCATATATATCAGTTTGCAAGCATTCTCCATGTTTTAGAGCCTACCACATCCTGCTTTGTGTAAATGCTCAACTTAGAATGAGGCAATGATCGCATCTTCCCACTACGGATAAATGCTCTTTACAGCAAGAACTAGAAGCAATGAAACCTCAAATACTGTCTGGTTCCTTTTTGCCCTGAGAATATACCGATGCATATAGTGGTATTTCTCACCACCCTTTCCTGCCATTGGTCTAACGCAACTTTGATCTGTTAGCTCAAGTTCCACTGTACTACACCTGTCCCTCTCGTTTTTTCCTTCAACAGCATCCTTATGCATTATGTGTTCATTACTAGTGATTGAAACAGAAGTGAAAAGTGCTCCGTTATGTGCACATAGTACAAAAAATGTTGCACCTGTTTTTCTGTTTTAAACATGCAAAAAGACTATCATATTGCAACATTCTCTACTTGGTTACAGACATTCAAGGTCATCCACCTCAACTGTACATCGAACACGCTTGCTAGCTGTCATGCTGAGAGTGTAATGGTGAGGATTGTTCTGGTCAGCGATGGTCAGTTAAGGTCTGAAACTCATTCTTCGGTTCCCGCTTGTACCCAATGCTTCATAAGATCAGCTTGTAAGATCACTCAGTACTTTAACATCATAATGTCTACCCCAGCTGTTTAGAGTGCTGAAATGTCATGGTGAGTTCAAATCTGCATACACCATGCACCACATCTTCATAATTCCCACTTGCTGGTCCGTTACTGAATGGGCAAACTGGGAATTTTTAACATGCACCTGATGTGTGCCAGCACAAAAATGAAGATCTCATAAAGATGGACCGCCCATAAATTTTCCCATTATCCAGCTGCAGGAAAGAAATCATCCACTTTCAGGATGACAGCTTACTAAGGTAAACACAGTTTTATGATCTCTTTTGATCTAACAGGATGGTATGGATGTTATAATGGAAGGGGCAGGGGAGGAAACAACATGAGTATGATGTTAGTCAGCCAGCCAACCAGTTTGTGCTGCTTAGCTATTGTGGGAAACTTCTACTGTTGGTCGGGACAGAAATCGTTGGATCATGTTCCGTACTGCACGGTAGAGCTGTCGAGGCAATCCACAAGGTTGCAGCTTAGAGATCAGGCTTCCACAATGAGCAATGTAATCTGTAGGCCAAGTTAAGGACAACAAGAAAAATGTCAACCTATACAAATCATGTTTGAAAACACACACTCTTACACTTTCACAAATATGCTGATGACCAAGAAACCTGTTAATATAAAGAAAGTTGTATGGGCACAGCAGCAGTCAGATGAAAGATGTGAGAGAAAAATGTTACACTTGATTAAATGGGTTTTCATAATGAGGATTTAGTGGATGTTTCTTACTGGTACCAACAGAGATGGAGTGATGCTGTGATACTGAGATGTGGCTGAACAGCGGAGCATGAGAGGACAGGAACCAAGATGCAGTTTAACAAATCTACAGTGCTTTGTGTGGGCTTGGCAAATCTAAATGATATTAAAACAATACCATCGTTTTAATTAATTCAATATTTGGGCATGAGTGGGCACAGAGTGAAGAACAGTTGCAGTAGACAACCTTGCGAAAGTTGAACCTTTATTCAGCTGAACAGTATGCAGAGGATTTTTAAAACCCCCCAGATAATAACTTGATCCAATGCATTTTTGCAGAAACTGATATACAAGAAAAGGATATATGAATGACCATGGTGGCTGGCCTCCGTTTATATAGAGTACATATGAGTAGCCATCTCGTGGCTTTCCCTGAATGGAGTAGTAGAACGGAAGAAAGCTGTGAGGTCGAAAATTCCGACGCTCATAGAAGCGAATGGCAACTGTGTTTGTTGCAAGTACATGAAGGTAGACAGCCTTACAGCCTGATGCCTCTTTGGAGGTTAGATATGACAGCAGACTATCAAGAAGCAGGGAAGCTGCAAAAGACAGCCATTTTGGGAAAAACATGCAAAAATATATACACATGTACAAAGATTGAAATGCTGTTTGCAGCAAAAAAATTTAGCAAATAGTGCAAGTAACAAAGAGTTAGCAAATACTAATAGGGTTGACTACAGAGGTCTATATCATTAAGCAATCTGCATTTTGTCTTCTCTATCTGTCCATTTTTTTCTCCCTCTCGCTCTCTCTCACTCATGCATGCACAAACAGATGCAAATACATACAAATTAAAACACGCTGCCAAAATGTGATTATACAAAAAATAATAACAAAAAATATTGAAAACTACTAAAAGGTTTTGCACCATTAATTTTGAAAACATGATTCTTACCAATGCCATTTCTTCGGAAATCATCTACCACACCAAGACTAAGAATATATGCCACTTGTACACTGGAGGGATAATAGCTGGCAAGGATGTCTCCATCCTGACAAGAAACAATTAAGCACATTTTTATAATTGAATTTCCCTAAATTTCATTCATTAGTCATCTTTTTTTAACGTGTAAGCTAACATCTTGCTTAGAGAAACAATTGCCTGAAAACATCGGAACAGAAAAAAGAAATATGTGCACTAGCAGCTTCAATGAATAAAATCATGCACAAACCAACTGGACTTCCAAAACTGTTTAGACACTGGGGTTAAAAGTATTATTTAACATTTTTGTAAGCTAAATTCTATAATTTTTTTGATGTTTCTAAAAATGATCTTTCCAAATACGTAAAGTAATGCATGTGTGGTAGTTTGCAAGCAGCATTTATCTCAAACGTGCTGAAATCTATGCATCCCGAAGCATACGCAGCAGTTATCCATAACTGAAAAACTGAATAGGGAATGAGTTAAGGCTGGCAACAGTAGTATACTCAATTAGTCCTTTGCAAACGACTTGCATTCAAAATTGGCGTAGCACACAGTGCGAAAACCAACACCAAATGCATTCAGTTTTCTGCACTGCTTCTTGATTTTTTCCCTCAACATCCTCTTCCCTTAGCTATTCTCTACTTTTCCCATTTCTGGCTCCTTCTCTTATTCTTTAACTGCAATCATCAGCTTCACTGACAAATGTCCTAACTGAAATCCAACCTGCAAAATTGGCATCACTCTAAACCTGAAGTAGCAGATGGCATGAACTGGAGTCAAAGCATCTGCAAACAACACTGTGATAGAAAAAAAACCCCAAAATTTCTGTTTGTGATTTAGTGTGTGCGTGCATGTGTGTTCACATGGATGTGCATACAATTTCTTAGATCCGAATTTTTGTTGCTCCTGGCACTTTCAAATCCCAGATTTTCCAGCATATACTGAAAATCTGACATCCTTAGCATTATCGCAACAGCCTCTTGGACTGAATGAACAAGTGTAAGAACATACCTCCTTATTCAGTTTAGATTTTGCTTTTAGTTCTGCTACAATGAGACCAACAATCCGTGACTGGTGGGTTGCAGCCAGTGAGTAGAAGCGATTGCTAGATGTGATGTCATCATACCAGGAATCAGGGTACCTACAACGTTCATTTTCAAACCGCAGAAATTAATATAAGCATTAGTAAATGTTCAAAATTAAACAAGCACCTACTACAGTCACCATCAGGGTATGACATTTTTTTCCTCCAATGTCAATGGTGTTTAAATAATGCTAGATACAATATCAGGGTCAAAATCAGTAGTGTTGCAGGTCAGAGCTAGTGCCACAAACACCATAAATAAACTAACCAGGTTCTATGGGTTAGGCACATAGCTCAAAACAATAACATGCTATTTTCACGAGGAATGAACTGAGTGTGACTCACTCGATAGGGAACCACTCAGTACACAGCTTCTTGACTTCGCCAACATCCGCTGGGCACAGAAAACGCAGCTGTACCTCCTGTTGCACTTGAAGGGCCTTTGCCTGGTTCATCCCCTCCTCCAGTGGCCCCTCAGACCCTGTGGTAGCCACCGCTACGTCGGATCACACACTCACATTTACACGGAAAGTAATAAATCCTGTTGGCTCTGCCAAGGCCTGCTCCTTTTTCCGTTTCTCTCCGTCTCTGCCATGTGTTGGTGTCTAGTCTGTGTGGGACATGCCAATATAATATTCAGTGCTACTATTTTCCTTTTGCTAATATTAATAAGTAGAATTAAATTATAAATAAATTATGATTATGTTTGAAATAAGACACAAATTGATTTGCAGATCACTCACTCATGTACTAACAAAACCTATGATTCCAATAAATCTATGAGATATACAACATCCTCCTGAGCTCTGCAAAACACAGATGTATTATACAACAACATATAACTATTGATAAATGATGCATCATCTGTGGGTGAGGAAGTTTTGGTGCACGAATAAACATTGATAACCTGGCACAATACAAGAGTGACATATGAATATAATTTCCCTATGGGCAGTCCCAACCCTGGATAAGAAAGGAGGGTTAGGCGAAGGGTTAGCTACCCATCCCTGTCCAAACCATTCAGCTACCAAAATATAAATGCTAGACTTTCAGAATATCTACACCCTGGAAGAAAATGGACCCCCAGTGGGAGGACCTAAGATGCTGAGTACTGAAAGCCGACTGGCCAACTGCCATCCTTTCAGTCAGGACTGCCCTCACTGTAGGGACATGGAACGTGAGGATCAAGTAAGAAGCTGGACAGACAGCTGAAATGATCAGCTATAACATCGCCATCCTAGGAATTATTGAGTTATGATTGACAATTTATGGACAAAACAGGCTCACCACAGGACAGTTGCAGTTTTTCTCAGGTCACAAAAAGAATAATGCATCCCACATCCAAGGAGTGGCATTGATGTTGTCAAAGACAGAACAGACACAGGAACAGCCATGATCATGGATCATGTCAGGTTCCTTCTGTACCAAAAAGAAGCAAAAAGCATCTTCCTTCACAGATACACAAACTGGCTACCACCACATCTGTCAACTAAGAACCAAATACACCATGTGTGTATGTCAAAGAAGTTCAGAAGGTCCCTTCAAGTTCAAGATGTAGGTGTCAAGAGAGGAGCTGATGTGGCATCAGACCATCAGTTCCTGGTTGCTGAGTTGAAGTTAAATTAAAAAAGATTTGGACAAACCAACATCAAAAATGCATCCAAACTAGAAGAAAGCAAGTTCCCACTCACCAACAAATTTCAAGTCCTGCAGGAAATGCTACATGACCACCGAGAAGAGCTGATACACTGTAAAGCAAGTAGTAACACTGTAGTAATAACAATAAGACAGGAAGTTCTAGGACCAAAGAAACACAGTCACAAAGAATGGATCTTCACAGAAGGAGGAAGGAGTCCAAGGCAGCCATCAACAACAGCCACCCACAAGCTGGAAAAGCAACCACCAACAGGCACACCTAGAACTGAATACAGAGGTAAAAAAAAAGCATTAAGGCAGAAAAGAACTTCATGGAGACCCTAACATAGGATGCCAAGAATGTCCCCCAAGTTAAGGACATGCGGAGCCTTTACATCCTCACCAAAAAGCTGTTTGGAAAATTCAGTAATCCAAAAGGCCTGTGAAAGACAAAGATCAGAAAACAATCTCTGGTGACAGAAGAAGAGATGGAAGGAAAATTTTAAGGAACTATTAAACAGACTATCTCCTTGGGACCCCCTGGAAATCAAGTTGACCAGCAACAACCTGCCTACAGACACCAGTGTACCAAGACAGGAAGAGATCCTTAAGGTGGTCAAGCAGCTAAGAAACAGCAAGGTAGCAGGACCCAGCACCATCCTTGTAGAGGTGTCCAGGGCTCACACAGAAACTTCAGCAGAAATCCTCCACAATATCTTCAGGAAGATATGACAAGAAAATGTACCATTCGAGTAGGAGGGGCACGTCATTAAATTACCCAGGAAAGGGGATCTCAGCTTCTGCTTAAACTACGGATAGATAACACTCTTGTCAATTCCAAGCAAGGTGTTCACCAGAATCCTCCCGAACAGGTTGAAGCAAGCCATTGAACCACAGCTCCAAGATCAGCAGGCTGGTGGATAAAACCTGTGCAGACCAGACTGCTACACTGCATGCTATCCTGAAGCAGTCACTGGACTGGACCTTCCCACTCTATGTCAACTTTGCGGACTATGAGAAGGTGACTGACAGCTTGGACAGGAACTCGGTCTAGAAGCTGCTGAGACGTTACGGGGGGCAAAAGAATATCACAAACATTATCCTAAACTCATATGAAGGGATGACCTGCAGCTTACTGATGCCTTTCACACAGGGACTGGGGTGAGGCAAGGCTGCTTAGTGTCACCCATCGTGTTCCTCCTACTCTACAACACAAAAGTGAAAAAAATAAAAATAAAAATCGAGTGGTCACTTTGGACATAGTTGGATGACCTCAACTTGACTGATGACTTGCCCCTCCCACGCCCAGCACCAAGTGCCTGGATCTCGATGCCTACAGAGGGAAAGCTGGGATCCTCAAGGTCGACACCACCAACCCAGTTCCCCATCATGCTGGAAGGCAGTGCACTAGAGGAGGTGGAAAGATTCACCTACCTTCGAAGTATCGTTGACAGAAAGGGTGGGGCAGATGCTGATGTTAAAAGTTGTGAATGGCAAAGCTAGAAGCTAGGGCAGCTTTCCTCTAGCCAAGAAACATTTGGTGATCCATAAGAATCTCCATGAACACCAAGATCAGGTTATTCAACCTCAACGTAATATTAATTCAGTACTGTTCCATGGAGTTATGACAATGAGTACTGTTACCACCACCAAGAGGATCCAGACTTTCATCAACACTTGTCTGAGAAAGATACTTCGGATTTTCTAGCCTGATACAGTGATACGATCAGTAGCCAAGAACTGTGGCTATGAACAATTCAGCAGCCCGCAGGAGATCAGCTCCTTCAAAGATGCTGGAAATGGATTGGTCACATCCTCCGAAAACCAGCCTCTGGCAACACAAGACAAGCCATCACATGGAACCCCCAGGGAAAAAGGAAATGCGGTCGGCCAAGAAATACCTGGTGCGTTAACCTTGAAGCAGATGACAAGAGGATGAACCACACCTGGGGACAGAGACTGGCTCTGGATCGAGATGCCTGGAGGGCTTTCGTAGGCAGCCTATGTCACAGGAGAGACACTATGCAATGATGATGATGATGATAAATATATATTTTCAGTTAAACCTATGTGATCAAAACATTCTCTGAAACCAAAACACACAGTGATGTTCCGTACTATTTGCACCTATTCTACTTGGCTACTGTTATCACTAACATCACAAAAGGAGCGAAAGGACTTTAGACAGTACATTGCTTCGATAAATCGATGGAAGAGCTGACAGCAGATCCAAAATGATTGTTACGATAACAACACCACCCAGTGAAGTCAGTGATTTTTTTGCGATTTAAATAACGTTTAAATGACAAAATTGTCTAAGATACGAAAGAGCGTCTTCCACCGGAAGAAAAATAGAAACATCTCCAACTGGTTGTCCTGGTCATATGAAAAAAGGTCCGCAGAAAGTAGTCAAGAAGCGATGACGTCGTTGGACAAGATTTTATATTACACTATTAATTCTACACAAAACTGATATATACATATAGATGTGTGTGTGTGTGTGTGTGTTATAAAGATAATGCATAATAGTGCTCCAGTCTTTTTAAGTGAATTAACATGAATTATTTATGACATTTTTGTTTAGCAACAAAGCTAGTTATCTACTTTGTAGAATTTCGCGCTTCGTTGGATGCTGCATAAGTAACGTGGTAGATTTTTTTGTTGCAAGTCGTGAGCTATTAGTGTTAGGCCGTGGGGTTTGTTTTTCTGCAGTTCCCTTTACTATTACCTATCCCCTGGAGAGCAGGGGCTACATCATTGATGTCAGCGGCAACAAAATATTCACAAGCGTTACACTAGGCTTGAAAGTAAAACTGTAGTAAACTCGTTTAAATTAGTTTAATGAAATTTCTAAAATAACAGTGTGGTAACTCACGGTGCTTGTTCCCCCTGCCCCGCTCTCCACCCCCCCAAAAAATAAATCCACCGAAAATTAGTTTCGTTTCTTTCGTATATTTTGCAATTACCCGTAAGCAGCCTTGACCCTGGCATTGAACTTTCAAAATGGCGATGATAATAGACAACCGCATGGTAGTGGAGGATTTCTGCGGTATGGCACACACACATACGTACGCACGCGCGCGCGCATACACGCATAGGATAGGACCACTTTTTGTGTACTGCTTGGAAAATTAAATAAATGTACAGACGTAATGCTAGATTTTGAAATTTCAACGTGCGTTGGTTCTTTAGTATCTTGACTAGTCAGTAGTTGACTTGATAGTCGAGATAGGGATTAGACCTTTCGCCAGTTCGACCACTAGTACTTCTAGCTAGTCAGTAGTTGATAGTCGACGATAGGGATTAGACCTTTCGCCAGTTCGATCAAGCACTTAAACTGAGACTGTTTGACCACTGACCTGAGTTCGCCCGACCACCGAGGCACGAGGGTCCAGTTACTGATCTGACATGTATCTTAAAAAGATTGACCAAGAACTTGATGTTCAGGTCTGTATATGTTCGTATTCATTGCAGTGATACGTGTCAAATTCAGCAACAAATACAGGTCTCATCATTACCTCTACATGAAGAAGCATGTAACAAGAGAAATCGATCAAGTGAAGCCAAAGGATAAAACTCTGTTTATTGTCAATGTACCACCGTATGCAACAGAGGTAATCTTTTCTGTGTTGCATTTTGAAAAACATAGTAACTATTATAATTGTTGGTGCAAGTCTGTATGATGGACCCCCCCCCCCCATACCACCCTCTTAGTCTTATATTCTTGCCGCTTTCTGTTGGCTTGAGATGTAACTTTTCCAACTAACCATTTATTCGTCAGACTAAGGTTGTCACAGGGCATCTCCTAACTCAACACCTGTCACACAGCCAGTGGTGACTTGCCACACCTACTCGTCACAATTATTGTGCTGAAGGATCTGCCACTATTATGTGCAATATGAATTAGATCCGTAATGCAAATGAAATTTCACAAAAGTTTTTTTTTCATACTGTATTGGTTTACTCTTAAAAGTCTGAAATGTCTGAGTTCTATGGTCTGACCAAATGACCCTAAACTGCTCATGAAAAGACATTTTAAGGAGCTATGTAAACCTATTAAAGCTTAAAGAGTCATTAATATTACCAACATTTGCAGGCAAAGCTATGGAACAAAGCACACAGTAGACCAAGTAATTATTTAATAATAGACATTTGCCATTGTATAAGTTTGTTGTAATCTGTGGCATGTTGGCTATACAGATGTGATGAGTTGACCTTACAGTTACATGCCTGGGGTGAGCTGACCCCCGTGACTAGTTAAAAGTTCTCATGTGGCGCAGTTCTCATGTGGCGCAGTGATGTGGCAAGTAAGAAAAGTGGCAAGCTGCCCCAGAGGCATTTTAAATGGTTTTCACCTAAACTGTTTGTTGTCCCTTCAGTATTATCTCCCTCCTCCTCCTCCCCAGGGGGAAGAGAAGGGGGTGAGTACTTTGAAAGGTTTAGTTTGTGTATATTTACAGGCAAATTTAAAGTTAAACAAGAATTTTTTTTATTATTTCTGCATCTTGAAAGACTGATCAATCATAGAAGAAGACTGTTATAAATACAAGCATTCATATCACTTGAAGATAGGCGATTCTGTTTTGTTCAATAACCACAGCTGGAAATTATTATTACATGCATTATGCTTATGTATGTTGATCTGAAGGAAAGTCTCAAAAGAGTGTTCAGTGGCTGTGGTGAAATTCTGAAAGTGTTTCTGCATGAAAAGCCAACCAAAGGCATACCGCCTAAAGAACAGTCAAAGTTTTTCCCTCTGCACAGCCCTCCAAAGGTACAGTCTACAATAATTTTAAATGTTGAAATTTTTTTGTGTGTCCATCTGTGGATACCATGCACCTTTTGGACAGGTTATTTTTACCCAAATTTGATTAATTTCTGCATCTGTGTTTAATGCCAAACAGTTTCTTTCAGAGGTTACTTCATGCAGTCCTAAATCTGTAGAGTGACTATTGTGTTCTCTTCGGAGAGTGGCCTTATATAATAATTCAGCAAATTAGTAGTTACAGGGTTCGTACCAGAAAAGTCAGGAAAATCATAAGGGTCTCTTCCAGCCCCTGGAAAGTCAGCAAATTACAAATTTTCATGTCTTGGTGAATCAGGGAATCTGATTAACAGGGGCTAGCATTGTAGGTTGACCCAGGTCCACAAATACACCAATTGTGATATTGTACATGCTGGGTGGTTTCGTTTTGTTTTCAAATGCTTCCCGCATCCTGCCAGTCGTGATTCAGTACAAGTCACAAGGTCAGATAGATGCAGTATAGTTACATCTTCTTCTCGCTTTCTAGCCTAGCGAAAGCTAAGCCCCAGGTGTCCAGACTTAACATCTTTCATGTGTAGGCTGCTGGGCTGCAGTGATCGGGATCACTTCTTTATTTTGAGAAATATTACGTTATGCTACCTACGCCAGTCTCGCAGATGTGTGATCTACAGGTTCAGAGCGAGATTCACCACCTCGTATGCAAGAAACCTGAAGAGCTTATTCCAGAATAGCTGCCATGACAGGAATAAGTTCCTTGGATATCCCATGCACAAAAACCATGTAGTTTATTTTCCTTTCATTATTCAGTAATAAAGAGAGAAAAAAAATCTACCATTCGGAATACATTTAGTGTCAAGTATATGCGTACAGGGCTTGGGCAAGGAGAGGATTTCACCAGACTGTCAGTGCCTGAAATGTTTGACCCAATGTAGGCTGAGTTGCGAGGGTTGGGTAGGAGGTAGAAAGTTGCCTCACATTAATGCCTCGAGATGGCGACATGACCGACTGTTAACTTTGATATGAAGTTCAAAGCAACCTGATATGCCAGTGTTTTGACAGGCCCTAAAGCAGATGCAGAAAACTGTCCCTCCAGACTAACGGAAGTGACCAGTTCTTCGCATGATATGACTTTCGGGCGTTTTACTGTGTTTTACACATTTCTTCGTACGACAAATAATTTACATAATGAACTTTTTCACAATTTATTTCTGAAAGTATTATTTTGTATTCCACAAGGTCAGGGAGACATAGTAGTTATAAGAGGCCTAAGAGGTCTTGCTCACACTTTCTAGCCTAGCGAAGGCTTATGGTCAAAACAGACCAGCCTACATTCCATCAGAACAGACTAGTATGTATGTACTATCACAACAGATAAGTGATACCTGATTCCTGGAGGCCAGCAGCCTACACATGAAATAATTAAAGCCTGGCCTGTGGGAATCGGGCATTCCTTCTCTGTTCATTGTGATCGTATCCAACACAGAGAGACAGCGTTGTGTGATGTTAAGTAAGGATTTAAAGTAGAAGGCAGAGTGTGTAGGTTTAGACAGCAGGAACATCAGTGGTCTGAACTTGACTGATTATATTCTTACATGGTTACTTAAAGTATATCATGAGCCAAAGGAATATTAAGGAAGGTTTTTCTTCTCATTTATTTTTCAGGGCTTCAGAGTGGCTTACATTGTATTCAAGCAAAGAAAGTCTTTAGACAAGGCCTTGAACCTACCCTACAGCATACCGTTGATGTTGTCCACTCCACAGACACCTGTTATCACAGGCATTGAAAGTAGGTTGGTTTGCTTTAGACAGCATATGCAGTCATGGTAAATCTTAGAGACAGCTGAGTTTTTAGTTGGTTTAAATCTGTTCTTTTCTTTCCTTTGAGAGTTTGTGTACCTGCAGCCTTCTTTCTACAAATACCATTTTAATAATACTGATAACATGCACCAACAACGGGCAGATAGTAACTTATAAATCACTTTTTCTTCCCTCATTTGAATCGGCATAGCTGATTGTCACAACTTCACATTGCTTATAACGACTCATTTTTCAAGTAAATAGAACGTGAAATCAAGAAATTATTAATGACTTCAAAGATGGATGTCCCCTCTAAGTTTTTATGCAACGGAAGTTTTAATGCAGCGGTGAAAATATGAAAAAACTTTAAAGAAATGACAGCATGTGCCTGATGACTTTTGAGTTCAAAGCAGGAGTAGAGGGCTACTGCAGATAAAGGCCTGATTACTTTTACTTGAGTAAAACTTCACAACATAACAATGTTAATTATGACTCCAACATTTCTTAGCTAATTGGCTCCGAAAATATATAAAAAGTAAATGCTATTTATGGCATGGTGTATGGATATTATACCAGTCATTTGCTTTAGATGACAACTGACATCTTGAGTAAAAATAATGTGTGGTTATTTAACTAATTTTATGTGTAAGTTTATGAGTCCCTTTGATGTTGAGATGTCTTGCCACAATAATGTTGTCCATTTCTCTTCTTTTAAGACTGTTTTTCATTTATTCACAGAATGGAAAAGGCAGTACTTGGATCAGCGATCAATAGATGTTTCAGAGATGAAGAAGGAAATTGAAGAATTCATGAAAGACTTTGATAAGAAGGTTGCAGAGGTAAGGATTCTAACTTCAAAATTGGAACCAGTTATTTGAAAAGATTGCAGTCACAATAACCTTCAGCACAAGACTTCTTTAAAAACTAAGTAATGACCATCAGAAGAGTCCTGTCTTCTTGAAATTTCGTATGCATGCCATTCGCAGCAGAGCTCCTGTTGAGAAAGATTGATCCTGTCACTTCAGAGCAGCTATAAGTTTCACCTATAAGAACAAATGACTGCTACTTGGAATGAAAGCAGTAAGCACAACAGATTATCTGTACCAAGTTTGGACAAAAGCAAACACAGTCGATGTGTTGGGGCATTACCCCTTTGTCAGGACAAGGACAAAAAGGAAGCACACAAAACAAAAGAAAGAGAGAAAAACATATAGATACTTATCTGGTGTGGATAGAGAGGAAGAGAAAGCACTGAGGACAACCCACAAAATGGCCATACCAAATAGTCAAATGGCCATACCAAATAGTCAAAATGGCCATACCAAATAGTCAAAATGGCCATACCAAATAGTCAAAATGGCCATACCAAATAGTCAAAATGGTCACACCAAACTTGGTACAGATAATCTGCTTTTCTTACTGTAAGCTCATCTCACCAGACTTCATCTGAGATGCCCATTTTCATCAAATGCTTGCAGAAAGAACAAAAAGCTAAAGAGATGGAAGGACAAGCTGACCAGGAAGGGTGGACCACAGTGACACGTGTTGGGAAAAACAAAGGAGCTCCTCGCACAGAAGCAGAAGCACAAAGAGTCACAAGTAAAGATCGCAAGAAAAGGAAAGAAAAGGTTGGCTTCCATGATAGATTTCATATAGCAGCAGCATGATATTGTACCTGCAATAAGTCCTAAGGGAGAGTTGCCAGGAAATTAAAGAGTTAACACTGGCACTTAAAAACAGTAGTCACATAAAATGTTTCTGGGTATTTTATCAAGGAACTTGTCTCTTTTTCTGCCAGATTTGCTCTATCAGAGGCAAGGTCATACAATTATTGGTGTGAGAAACTGCTATGAAGAGAAAGGATTTAGTGTAATATTTTGCTGGAAGTGGTAGTATGATAGTAGTGGTATTTATTGGCATTTACTGACTCTTGAAATTTTTCTCTACCAGGAGCTAAAAAATTTTTACGCTTTCCAAATTCGAGAGTCCAAGAAAGAAGGTCAGTGTTTAGAACTTTGCTGTATCTCTTCCCCCCCCCCCCCCCC
>SMGT01006395.1:179120-203328 GCA_004794575.1 Lanistes nyassanus
GGGGGGGGGGGCATGGAAAAAGGACAATGGAAGCTGCGGAGGAAATCTGTGGATTCACGTGTGGGATATAAAAGGGGTTAAAGACATATTGCTTTCACCATGGAGACACTCAGGACCTTGTGCTATGTGTACAGTTTTTTTTTTCAAAATGTTTGAAGAGTAAATAAAAAAAATATTTTCATGATTGGATGAGTCCTCAAACTGCAGTCATCAACTTCACAGTTGCCGGTTTTCACTATCTTACAGTTTCTCTTGATGGAGTTTCACTGTCAAACATCACTCTGCATTTATTTCATGATTTGCAGCATCCATCATGGAACTTCAGTCATGCACGTACTAGGGTGTTGGGGCAGACACATATACTTGCAGGAACATGCATAGACAAGTTTATTCAAATGGTTGTGGTGCTAACCAAGTTTAATTCAAAATTTCACCACAAAATGCAATAAGGGCTAGTTGATATCCATAGGTGTATGTCGAGATGACAATCTTTCAGAATGCTGTGCCAAAACCATGCTGAGAAGCCTGCAAATGAGCATCGAGTAAATATGAAATTGTATGGACCATGATCATGTAAACTGAGTACCAAAATATACCAAGACACTATATTTGTCAATATTTCAGATCTCAACTTCTGTGTGAAGTAAATGATATTGGGTATTCTTACAATTAATCTCTATAATAAAAGATTACGAGTGCAGTATATCTGCAGTGTTTGAATCTATAGCCCTCTCCTCTCATACAACAAGACGGGCTTCATTTCTGACTTGACTTCATAATCAATCTCATCCCTTAAAAAGTTGGTTATGATGCTTCTAGTGTGTATGGCCACAGAGCAATAAAATGCAATTTTGTTTAATTTACCTATTGTGGGGCAAGTGCTTTTTTGCCACCTTGCCAAGTTCTGGAAGCTGACCTGAAACGAGAAAAAGATGACTTCTAGACATTGTAGTCAGGTGGTAGCAAAGATTTGCAGATGGTTAGCAGCAGCAGACCAGATAGTTGGGGCATGCATTTGTCTTCACTGTTTCCACTTCTATACCCACTTGAGTATTTAACCTATTATGCCTTCAACTCTAGAAGTTTGAATAAGTGTCTGCTTTGATTACAACTGCACTTTGATTCAGATATACAGATCACACCATTGCAGCAAAAATTCTGTATGTTTGTCCTTAACTGAAACATATTCACACCTCTTTGTTCCATTCTCATTTCACGATTCTGAGCATCTAGAGCTACAAGGTCATTTCTACATGATCCAGAACACCAACATATCAAGATTACGTTAAATGGCTGCAGTGAAAAACACAATCTGACAACACTTGCCTAATTGGGCCCTTAGGCATCCGGCCATCTTTGCCACCTGCAATACCTGCGCCAGCCTCTCTAAGGTCAAGTGAGTTACTTCATCCTCTTCCACCTTGATGCTGATGTCACTCTGACTTTCTCTCACCCGGTCCAAAAGTGTTGACAGCTGCTTGACAAGACACATTGCATCTGTTACTCTCAGCAGGCAGTGTGACAGAGAACTCGACTGACAGAAGTCCAAGCTCTGAAGAAGACCGAGGTGCAGCTTTGATAATGTGCTCATCATTCTGCCCACTGATTGTCTACATGGTCTGTTGTGTGGCTTGCTTGCAACTGAGGCTGCTGCTAATGATGGGTTCATCAGGTGCGTGCAGACAATAGGGCCAAGAACGCACCAGCCCAGCAGGCCAGGCACTGGCGAAGAGCAGGTGCCATGGATGCCAACCTGTCGCACGGACTCGCAGCACAGCGTGCAGTCTGAGGTCACCCATGTGGTTACATGTTCCAGTAAACTTGCTGGTGGGATGGACTCGACATCTGCAGCAATTCATGGACACCATGAAGTTTTTAAGATAAGCTGAGGGCCCCACCCACTCCCAAACAAGTGACACTATTACTTTAAAAAAGACTAGCAGCACACCATTAATTGCTAACAGACATACCATTAAATGGAAATAGAGATGTGACAGATGTGGTGAAATTACAGACGAAAAGTGGCGAAATAGAAGGCAACTTCTGGAACATGTTTGAAGGATCTGGAAACAGCAGACAGTAGTCCTCAACCAATTGCTTTGTGAGTAGAAGGGCATCTGAACTATGGCTGTTTCGATCCTGTGAGTGGGGGGAAAAACATAAAACCATAAACCGAAAGGAGTTAAATGTTTTACAGTGGCTCTTTCTATGCATTGTTATATTAGCAATCTGATCTTTAAAAAAACACCAACAAAGGTATTTTCGCATACATCAGTTCCTGCTTGCTAATCTGTTGCACATTTTTGACAAAATTTTCCATTTAACATCTGCTCTCTTTGGATTTTTCAAAAATAAATACATTGATCATCCTTCTTACTTCACACTTAATACTTATGAAAATTTTGTTTTTGGTGGGTGGAGGTGAGTGGGTACCAATAAATTCATGATCGACATGGATAGGTGATTTATGATATAGTTTTGACAATTGCCTGGGGGCGGGGGGACCCCACATTGAGTCCCTTCCAGTATTGGATAATGGCTTTGGCACCAGTTCATTACAAGCCCCAGTTTATGAAAAAGATCAGTCTTTTGGTCTTATTACTGATACTTTTAAGTTTACTCTATAGCCAGTCTTTGATGTATATGACAACTACTCATTTTCTTCTTTATGAGAACAGCTCTGAATTATCAAAACTGCTGGACATGGCCTTTTTTGTACTACCTGCATCCAGATTGCCGCACAGTCTAGTACTGAGGTACAGCTGACTGACAGTGCCATAGAAACCAGTTTGGTGAGCAGTGTGTTGGCTTGCTCATCCCCTCTGGCACCAAACATCAAGTTGAAGATCTGGTATTTGGTCTTCTCCAAAGCTGTCCGGAAATGCTCACACAAAAGTTGCAGGAGCTGTAGTTCTTGGAGAGCACTTAGTTTCTGAGCAAAAGGAAAAAAAGCAGTTCATGGGATCAGTGTACTGACTTTCATTGGTAACCAAAGCCTCATAGCAGCGTACAACTCAAAAAGAAAACAAAAAACCCCTGATATATTTATATTTGATACTTGTTTGAATGAACAGGTGAAACAAGAAACACTGCTTCCATAAACACTAGTAACCCATCAGGTTACTGAATCATTAAGGTTAAATAATATTGTATTGTAGCTAATATATAAACATGGCCTACTTTTGTGCTTCTTTTAGGACCAAACAGAACAAAAGCCTGGCACACTTCTGCCAAGACTGGCTCCTTGTCTCCACCAAGACCAGGGATGGCAGCTCCCTCTTGTGCAGCAAATGTTTCTGTGATGAATTCCAGCGCCTCTCTAGTGCATTCTGGAAATTCGAGTCTTTGCAAACGTTTCATGATATTTCCATATGACATCTCCCTCTCTTTAGTCAATGAAAGGTCACTCCTATCACATTCCTTCAATTATATCAGTATCACTTCCCGTTCAGTTCCAGGTCCAAGAATCTAAAGCAATCCCAGTCAAATGAAGTGCAACTCGTAGTTGTAACACTATATCGGAAACACTCCAATACAATTATGCTTTCATATTAATGCTGGTTCCAACGTGTTAAGTGCACAAACTGGAAATCAGGTG
This sequence comes from Lanistes nyassanus, assembly GCA_004794575.1. NCBI lineage: Eukaryota > Metazoa > Mollusca > Gastropoda > Architaenioglossa > Ampullariidae > Lanistes > Lanistes nyassanus. The sequence goes on from SMGT01006395.1 coordinate 182,719, forward strand.
ATTTATTAAGATGGTCGTCAAACGTGGCAATCGGTCCACAGGCTGAAAGTTTCTCACACACCCTTTGCGTGATAACTGCTGTGATGCAAAGTGTATCGTGTATGTGATCTCTAAATTAAAGGATAATCATAAAGTTAAGCGTCATTTTGCACTTCGAAATGTTATCTGCATTGTAACGAACGGGTATATGAGAATATATATATCAAAAGAACAAAATTAACTTTAGAAACAATCACAATGGTAATGTGTGAATGACGTTTTCTGTTTACATGAAGTTGATGAACTGATGAACTTGGACGAAGATTCTATCTCAACTTTTTTTTTTTTTACAACTGCAAGAGCAGCACAACTGGACAAAGTTTGGCACACGATGCAAGTTTACTCCGCGAATTACTTAAACTAGCTACAGTATGATCGATTGTGTCTACAGGAACATTTAAGGGTATAAAACATACAAAATGGTCAGGTGTTCTCAAAATAGTTTAGTTTCTAATGTGGAATGATTTTGAAATGGTCCTCAATAATGTCCCTTCCTGTTGACAGCATTAACTCCCCTAACACCTTTGACTGACAAACGCCACCGACCAACTCTTACACTGCCATAATTTTCACCCAACTTTCAAGATTCAAGATTTCAGTGAAGAAAACATCGATATAGGTTTCAAACATGCTAATGAACTAAAATGAACAAGGCGATTATAAATGTCTTCTTAGGCAATGGTTACTAATGTAAACCATCAAAGCTAGTTGGAGTTGTATACAATGTTTCTATTGGACAATTTTCGCAACTACCAACCAAAAGCTAAGTAACAGCGGAAGGAAGCACGGTTGCGGCTGCGTACTAGGCTGCATAGTTTTGTAGGAGATTTCTGCTTGCTAAATGGTTAACGTTGATGATCCTGCATAAAGTTAAACCATAGAAGATGGTAAGGTTTATATAAATTATATGCAAGTTATTTTGTTACTGTTGCTCAGCGATGACTGTTAACTGACGTGCAGTGTAGCTTTTATATAATTTTTAAAACCTGGCTTTTGCTTTTGTTGTGGTCAGCGTGCTACTCTAGTAAACGTAAACTATGTAGTAAGTACGTAACTGATAATTCTCTATTATGTATCTTAGTTTCGTTTGTAGTAAATATGAAATGTACAACACATATTATTTAGTAAATACCAATAAAAAGCATTAGACCAAAATACTTCTATAATTTATTACAGCAGGTGGTTTACTGGTTACTATAGGTTCATAAGGCTTACTGGTGTAGTCATCAATTTTAATTACAATTACTGAATTAGATCTTCACTGGGTACAAAAGATGAAATTATCGGTGATGATGATAGTATTTTTTTAAATACCAGATGCTGTCAAGGACAAAGCCGGCCATTGGGCCTGGCGCAGGTCAACAGACAAAAGATCCAAAGAAGAAGAAGTCACTGCCAAAGGTTGAGGATTTCTTGGATGCTCGAGACTATACAGGGGCAATCACACTTTTAGAGGTATGAAATCTTTGATAGGAATGTGGTTTAATATTTCCATTTTCATAGGTTTTTATTTATGTTTAAAACTGTATTTATACTGACATCTAAGCAACCACTATAAACATTTTTGCCTCTAAAGTCAAACCATTTGACATTCCATTACAGTTTTTAGTTGTCATTATATTGTTCTAAAATATTCCTTGTCTTTGCTTTTACTCCTTTCTATGTAAAATCCAGTTCAGCCGTGCCAGTGGTAAGGGCAACACTGAGACAGACATGTGGATTGCTTACTGTGCTTTTCATCTGGGTGACTACAAAAGAGCCATGGAGGTGATGGGTTTTTTTTTGTCTTTGACATTTTTAATGGGTGATTCTTTGTGGTTTTTTGTGTATTTCTGTTTTGTCCTTCTGTTTGTAAGTGTCTTGAAGATGATAGAAACTGTCTTTATACTAGTACTAGCAAAAGAAAATTGTTGCAGGACAGAAAATATGACTTGAAAAATTAAAAGTTGGTTTTATTCCTAACTGTAGGAGTATGACAGACTCTGCAAGAAAGATGGATCCAATCCAGAATTTTGGCTATACTTGGCCTGTTGTTACTTTTTTCTGGGCATGTATCCAGAGGCTGATGAAAGTTGTCAGAAAGGTAACAGGCAGAGAATAAGTGATGTCTTGAATTGAAAATACTGTATGTGAACATTTTGCATCAACAGTCAAGATTTCTTGATCTGCATATATATATATGCACTTTGCCGAAGTAATATGATGTTCTCAAAATCACAAAAAGGAAAGGTTTTTCAGTTTTTGTTACATATAACAAAACAGACAAAAGGAATGTAATTCTAAATGAGGGATAAAATGAGATTTTAGGACAATGATTAGAAAAAAACTCCAGTGGGTCTGAAACTTTCAGGTATACAAGCATTTGAATCCTTTAATAATGAGGAGGGCAAACTGAATCTAAATATTGTATTTGAGTGAGAAGTGGAAGAAAGTAGGCTACTTAATGACCAGACCAGATGTGATAAACACTGAAGAGTTCCAGACAAGTACTGTTCCCACATAATTTTTCTCCTAACGTTTTTAGCCCCCAAGAGCAGGCTGCAGAATCGGCTGCTGTTCCACCTGTCACATAAGTTTGCAGACGAGCGTCGGTTGATGAGTCATCATCAGAACCTGCAGGATGTGATAGAAGACCAACTGACCTTGGCTTCAATTCACTATCTCCGCAGTCACTATCAGGAAGCCATCGACATTTATAAAAGGATTCTTCTTGACAACAGGTTAGTCAACTGCAGCCTAAGTCAGCAGTTAAGTTTAATGGGACTAACTTCCTGTGTGGCTAGTAGTTTTAGTACATAGTTAATCTTATATTAAAGTGAACAGAGATGATTAACATTATGTTAGAACAAGTAAACTTTAAAACTGGACATCATGTTAGAAAGGACGGACTTGAAGGGTGGATTGAAACTGTGAATCTATCTGATTGAGACTACTCTTTGGCACAGGAACTGCCTTACTTAATTGACCTTCTTCAGGCTGGGCTGTTTAATTCTGAATTGTAGTCAAGAGAGAAAGTAGAAAATCTCTGATATAAATTTCGTGCTCGGATATAAATTTCTTCCCTTGATCACATGTTACCTACTAGGGATGAAACAGGATGACTTTGTTTGAAAGAGAACTTTCGCATAATGTAAAATGATCATCATAAAAGTTACTTAACGCTCATTTCTGAATTGCAGAATGTGTCAAATCGGGTGAAGTTTCTAAAGTGAATTGTTGTAACTGTACGGCTCATTGTGAACTCATTGATGGTGGTGGTTTGAAAACTTGTGATAAATGTTTTACCCGTGTTAAATATAATGTAGTTGTAAATATCCTCATTTTGCTTTCCAGAGATTATCTGGCTTTGAATGTTTACGTGGCTCTGTGTTACTACAAGCTAGACTATTATGATGTTTCTCAGGTGAGTAATATGTTATAGGTTTGCAGTAGGGTGCACTGATCATGCAAAATTGTTTCCTTCCAAAGTAGTGCATTATAGTGGATTGATACAAATGTATTCATGTATAAATTTTTATTTAATTGATCAGAGCAAGCTTTTGTAGAATCTTTAACCAACTTTTTTGTATATTTACATGTGTACATTTATTGCGTTAGTGAGCACATGTACTTCAGTGGCATGCAGAATGCTTTCTTGTTGATAATGTTGAAAAGGAAAAGAGAAAAACTAAATAAAATGCACATACTGGAAAAACATAGGAAGGTCTGGAGAAAATTTTTTTATTTACAGGAAGTATTGGCAATCTATCTACAACACTTTCCTGACAGTGCCATTGCTCTGAATCTAAAAGCATGCAACCATTTCCGACTTTACAATGGCAAAGCTGCAGAGGTATGATAGTCCCAGTCATTGATTATGAAGCCATGAGGTATATAACATATTTTTTTTGGCTAGTTAATAAGTTCTTAACACAAACCTTGGCCCGATTTGCAAACTGAATGCGATTGTGAGTGAATGGTGAATGGCAGTAGTGAACAATCAAATGTAGTGGCAGTTAAAATGCTGGCTCCATAATAGCCGGATATGTGTGTGTGTGTATGTGTGTGTGTGACTACACAGAGTTTTTTCTTCAGTGTTTTACTCGGGGTTTCCAGGTGGCTTTTTTTCAAGACCAAAAAAGTGAAAATTTTAGCTTATTTTGCTTGACAGTATTGTGGATGATATTCTTGGTACCAGTCATTTCCACTAAAGCTGAAATTTTTTTTTGGTGGGGGTGGGGGGGGGGGTAGTTGGGGACTGGAACCAATTGAATTTTTTCCTATAGAAATGTATGGGAAATCGCAATCTGATTTACAAACCGTTTGTATTATGAACCGTGTGCTAGAAAGTATTAAGTTCGTAAATTGGGACCCTACTGTACTGATTGCTAAGGTTGTCACAAGTAAAGCTGAGGGTGTTCGGGTAGGGAGGGAGGAAACGTGGCAGTTTCTGCTTTTCCTAGTTCTTTAATTTCTTGGTGGTGTCCCTGCAACCACTGAGGCTGCTTTTTCGTTATGGTTAGCTGTATCTTTTGAACCTGTGACCATCATGCAAGATGTGGATAAACATGTATAAGAAATTTTCATGTTCACAGAATAGCAAGAACATAAATATAAAATGATGATATTGAAAGATTCTGGCTTTAAAAAATCTGGCTCTCTGTGGCCTGTGACAACTGGCACTGGTGTGAGTGAGGTAGGGGGCAGCAGTGTTAGGTTTGACCAGGGCAGTCTAGCTTTGAATCATGAACCATTTTTGTAACCACATTTTTCCCCCCTTTAGGCAGAGTTGAAAGCACTTCAGGAAATGTCTTCACAGTCTTTTCAGTATGCTCAAGATCTCATCAGGCATAATTTGGTAAGTAGAGACATTCAGATTGGAACACTTCAGCAAGCTTACTATTAACTGCAGTCACAAATTGTAAGAATGAATATTTGCCAATATTATACAAAAATGTTATATTTCTCCCAGAGCGTGGAGACTAGAAAATTTAAGGAGGTTTTATTTTACTCATGAAATAAGCTTCAGGAAAGTAGACTAACTTGCATTATTAGCTTCTCCAGAATTTTTGTCAAAACTTGCAGTTTATTTACTTCTGTCCTCCCTTTTCTTTGCATATTTTGAACAATAAAGAACATTTAATAATGCAAAATTAACAGGTTTCTTTTATCTGAATATTTGCATGCTAAAGTGGGAGGAATAGAATAGCAATAGAGGAGTATCTTGTCTCTAACACATAAGAATTATTCAGATTTTCATAAGAAAATCAGAGTGACATGGTGGGATGGCTTTTGGATGGCTTCTTTGACAGTGTGTCTTTCGCAATGGAGAAGGAGCTTTGCAGACTTTGCCACCATTGATAGATGTGCTGCCCGAAGCCAGACTCAACCTTGTTATCTACTACTTAAAGCAAGGTCAGTTTGCCCAGCAAAACAGCTCCTATGAAAAGACTGAAGATGTGTGATAGTATTTACTTGCCAAGTTGGACAAGTTGTCAGAAATTCTACTTGCTTAAAAAGAAAATTTACTTGTCCCAACCAGTTTGTTAGCCGTTAACGTCAAGTTAAAAATTACTCCATTATGAGCAAAGACAACAGTTAACTACCATATTCCTTCAACCTGTCACAGGATATGTCGACATAGCTAGGTAATTAGATCAAAAGAAGGCTGTAGAGAAATGTATATAGAACATTAGAACTGTACAGTTTCTTTATAAATGACGATCTAGTTCTTTGCTAATCTACTCTTATCTGTTGTGCGAAAATGGTAGATGACATCACAGAAGCTTACAACCTGATCAAGGATTTGGAACCCACCACACCTCAAGAGTACATCTTGAAGGGAGTTGTCAACGCTGCACTAGGGCAGGAGCAAGGATCTGTGAGTGGCTACTTTAACCCCTCTCTCACGCTCTCACTCACTTTCTTCTCTCTTTCTGTATCTCTTGCCGTCCCTCCCATTCTTACGTTCTCTCTCTCTCACTCTTTCTGTCATCCCTTCTGCTTTCTTTTTTCAAACACTGCTACCATGCCTCATGTGTTCTCCAACATTTCTCTATGGCCATTCCTTCGATTCTTTACAGTACTTTTTTTTTTTATAGAAAAGTGAACTTAGATATTTCAGCACATAAGCATTGTGCATTAAAAGAATTTTAAAATGCCTGTCTCTTTTTAAATTGTTTTAATTAGTTTCTGGGATTTTTTAATATTTGCCCCTTGACTTGTGAGCTTAATCCTTTCAGAGGGAGCATTTGAAAATAGCACAGCAGTATTTCCAGCTTGTTGGTGGCTCAGCCAGTGAATGTGGTAAGTGATCTTCAGTTTTTTGTGAATGGGTTTTTTCTTTTATTTTTTGGGGCTTATTTTGGTTGTTGTCTATTGGCACTCTTTCTGCCTTTGAATAATGTGCATAGATGATGGCTACATTTTCCTTTTGGAAATTTTCTACACTTGCTGTCTGCAACGACTATGGTCTCGTTACCTTTCAGATACAATCCCTGGACGACAGTGTATGGGATCTTGCTTCTTTTTGCTGAAGCAGTTTGAAGATGTCCTCATTTACCTCAACTCGATCAAGGTTGGTCCAAGAAACTTATCAGCTTTTAATGCAGGCAGTTTAGCAGCTTAGCCTATGGTAGTATTTCGCCCATCTAAATTTTTTTAAATTCACTGTCGTTGCTATTTCCTTCTGTCATTTTTATGTTTCGTTGTGCTTGTTTACATCTGCAGAGCTATTTCTACAATGATGACATGTTCAACTTTAACTATGCTCAAGCAAAGGCAGCTGTTGGCAATTTCAAAGAAGCTGAAGAGGTATAGCACACCATTATTTCAGAAGCCCATGTTTCCCTCAGTCTGAAATGATAGTGTTTCTTTTTTCAAAAGTTTCATTGTTGGAATGATATTAATGAAAAAGACTAAAGTGGTATGCTACACATGTTGTTGCAATTAGCTCTTTGCACCCATATGGCATAGATCTATGCATAACTTGGGTGGTGCACAGATATTAGTGTGTTTAAAAAAATATTGCTATTAAACTAAGACACTTTCAGTAATATATTTTATTTAGTTGGAAAGATCTATTCTTGGACTTTAAAAATTCTTAAATTTGATTGGAAAAGCTTAAATATTACTTACCATGTGGTGTCAAATGTTGTTACTGGATGCACAAAATAAAAAATTCTAATAAATTCCATGTGTCACTGCTTGCTTACTTTCGTCGTCTCTAAACTATATTATTATCCCATTTTGACCTTGAATAAATTCAATGGTTTAGTTTTTCTCTAAACTTTCAGCCTAAATTATATTAAAGTATATTTTTTCTACCAAACTTGATTTTATGAAAATTTATTTTCTTCAATCCAGCGGTCATTTCTTGTGAGTTATGTAACTGTCCTGGTAAACATGCTTTATGAAAAGTGTCAGCAAGCCAAATCTAAATTTTTAAAACTTATTTAAACAGTACAGGAGATACAACCAATGATAGAGCTTTTCAATGATACCAGGATTAATTCCCTTACTCTTTTAGTGCATCTGCAGGATTTAAAAAAAAAAACATACATGTCACCGCATACATTTTAATGGCCCGTGAAAGGTAATGGCAACCATTGTAACATACTTTTGGGCATGAGTGCAAAGAGTTAATGAACACGATTGATTGTGCTTGCCTGCATGTTACAAAGTCCAGGCATGCATTTGATTCTAGCTGGTGTCTGTGATGGTTGTTTTTTCAGGTGTTCTTGCTGATACAAAGTGAAAAGCTGAAGAGTGACTACACCTATCTGAGTTGGCTGGCTCGATGTTGTCAGTATTGTCTTTGATGTATATTATATAAGTGCAAATGTTGACAACTTCTTTATCAGGGGCCTTTATTATGACCTGGAAATTTGTACACTGTTTCAGCAGTGTTGTGAAATGCCTCAATTTGCTATATCTTTCAGTGAGATGCATTGTGCTAGCTTTGACATTTTTTAAGTCTGTATATTTTTCAGAAAGCTGCTTGTTAGAAAACAGCATGATCATTCGGAATTAATTAGAAGTGCTTTTAAAGCTGTTTGGGAAAGACATTTTTGTCAGGTTCTAGAACCATCTGTGGCATTTTTAAAAAAAGTTTCTTAGGAGATCTTGTTTTCAGTTCACGCCTTAGAACACTTCAGATATTCAAGTTCATAAATAGTTTTATGATGGAGAAGTGTTTGGATTTGACTGCATTGAATAATTAGATTATTTGTACATCTTCCAAAGCAAAAATTTGCACTCTATCAGATAAGTTTATATTTACAATGTATCATATTTTTCAATGAAGATTTCAGGTGGCAGTACAGCTGGAGGGTAATTGTGTGTGTGCAGATATCATGAATCGCAAAGCCCGACTAGCATGGGAGCTGTACCTAAAAATGGAGACATCTGGCGAGTCTTTCAGCTTGCTGCAGCTCATTGCCAATGACTGCTACAAGGTGTGTGAGTGGGGTGTGGGTGTGTGTATGCGAGGGTGTGGGGTGTGTATGTGTTTGTGTGTGTGAGATCGAGAGAGTGACCCTCTTCTCCCAAGGGCTGAATAGCTATGGTTTGGATGTTGCAAGGGAAGTAACCTTTGTGCCTGACAAGCAAAATCATACATGTAAAGGAAAAACAAAGTGGAAAAACAATCGACCTACAAATGTTTTATTTGGTTGTTCAAAAGTGTTCATGTGTCTTTATACACTGCTGGTGGCTTCTGTGATGAACCTAGTAATTTTTAGCGGTCCAGATCTAGTCTCAAACGAGGCCAACATGTTTATGCATGCATTTCTGAAGCAGATGAAAAAATCAAGGAATCAGAATGAAAGTATTCAAAGAAAAACTTTTTTCTTCCTCGCTGTCTTGCTGTGTACATCTGCGCAACTGTCTGGACTGGTGCATGTTTGTATCAGCTGTGATGACCTTTTACAGAAGGAATGGGCTCGAGCATAATGCTAACATGGTTGCTACCAATACATGGTCATGGGTTCAGATCCCTTCGACAGCACAGGCACTTCTAAAACCTTTGTTACTGACTAGACACTTAAGGACAAGCAACTAATCTTCTGTGCTGTTTTTCCACTGCCTCTTCCCTAGTGTATTCCAGTTCTAAAATGTATGACTGTTTTCTGAAAGTGACAATATTTTGAATCTGAATTTCTTTTCAAATAAATTACAAGCTGGAGATACAGAGGTGGGCTGATTGTGGACAGGTTCTAGTTGATCTAAAACACTGCTGATCTGAGGCGGCTGTCTGGGGCTTCCAGATGGTCACATGTCATAAATTGGGCTAAGACACCAGCGTCCTGCTTACCCTCAATCACACACTTTCTTGCTTTTTTAAAAAATACATGAAGCAATGAATCCATTTAAGTGTTAAGAGAATAGCCTTAGAAAGCCAGAAGGACTACATTGTCCCCAACTTCACTACAATTTTGTTTTTCCTGTAACATATTGTATGCTGATTTGCAACCAAAGTGGGGTTACATGTGCTGTCCAGTAAATTGAGTAATGGGTCTTTTATTTTTAGATTCATTATTATCGTAAGAATTTCTTGTAAAATGCACTGTGTGCCCAGCAGCTCTGAAATCTTTAGTGGAATATCATTTGCTATGTCCTTTAACAGATGGGCCAGTTCTACTATGCTGCAAAAGCATTTGATGTTTTGGAACGCCTGGATCCAAACCCGGAGTACTGGGAAGGCAAACGTGGTGCATGTGTTGGAGTCTTTCAGCTCATCATTGCAGGGCATGAGCAAAGGTATGTTATTGGGAAACTTTTCGCCTCTCACAGCCTTCACCTTTTGCCCACCCCTTGCCCTTCCAACATCTGTTTGAAGCCACTGGTGACACTCTGTCCTTGCCCATGTTCTACTCGTGTGGCTGTGCACTGTTCTGTCATTTTTTTTCAAAGTAAGGTGCCAAATTTTCTTAACTTTATAAGACTTTTCCCATCTTAATCAGATGTTTTTGAAACAACTGAAAGGCCAAGAACAAAGCAAGTTAGAGACAGGAACAGGATAAAGCATTTGGGCGAGGGTGAGGAATACAAGATAAAATTTCAGAGTGGAAAACATTGCTATGGCGGTTCACATCTGTACCTCATGAGTTTATTTCCTGGAGTTATACATTATGCAAACTCCATTCAGCCTTTTCCCACACATTAAAATGCCTGTCTCTATTGCCTATTTTACTCCGGCTATCAGTCTGGTGGTTCTTTTAGTGCATAGCTTAGTCATAGGATCCTATCCCCTCTATAGTCCACAGTCCTGACTTGCACCCAGATTGCGGCAAGACGTTAAGCAACCAGTAACCCATCCGCCCTCCCCCCATTTGGCTTGAACACCCAGCTTCAGCCCCACCAGTTTGGTTTATAAAGCATTGAATTTACATTTTTGTGCCTATAAATTCAGTGACGGAGTTGGAAGCAACTTTTATGTCCAGAAGTAATGCAGTCAGGCATATATGTGTCTGTTAGTGTTAGAAGTGTTTTCCTTCTAAAACTTACTCATCATTTCACTCTAGTAGTAGTAGTACATGACTTTTTTGGTGGTGGGGGTGGGGGTGGGGATAAGTACTGAAGACTTTTTTTGTCTTTACCTTGACCCTTCATGTTCCTTCCTCGGCCAGTGTCAGTTGTCATCATCTCCCCTCCTCCCATTGAGATAACCTTCGTTGCTTATTTGACTTTAAACAATAAACTACCAACCAGTTTTTTCTAACACATCCTACCAGTAAGATCCATTTTGCCTGAGCTCATGGCTTTCCATTTTGATGACAGAGAGGAGCTTGGTTTGGAGAAGGACAGTCCAGTGTCAATGTAATTCATTCTCTTGAAATTATTTCATTTTTTCATTCCCGAAGGTAGCTCCCACGTAGTTCAGATTTTGCATAATTTTGTGCATACCACAAAGAGAGGTACCTGTACATGTCTTTTTTCAGTTCTGTATTTTGTCCACTTTGTTTGACTCCAAAGTAGGTCATTTTATGAGGAAGATGAGTGTTCGTTTGGATTTGGGTTTTTAGTACATCTAATTTATTTTTTATTTGGCATTTAATAACAGAAAGAAGTTCCATGGTTTTACAGGGGCTTATACCAGCCTCCATATTACCTTCTTCCTTCCCTCCTTTCCTCCCTTCTTTTTGGTCTGTCTTTCCCCATTCCCATTCTTCCCTCCCTGCTACGTGATCCCTTCCATTCTCAACATTTTTCTCCACCTGATATTTCACGACTTACGCATCAGCTAGTACTATCATTATTGGCTGGGGCCATGCACAAAGGACTGGGCTTATTTTATTCTTCCAGTCAGTTGTCATTGTCCTTGACTTCATATCTCCTGTTCATACATAAAGATGGAAGTAAAATACACAGGCTGAATAGGCCTTACAAACTCTCTTATGGTTGGAAGCGCTGATACAAATGCTTATTCAAGCCAGCCCTGAGATAGTTTCATCTCATGCTTAAGCCTCCTGGTGCATGCTCATACATGTAGATTTCATTAATTTTAATATGCAAGAATAATAGGTGCTGATAGTTTACCAAGTGCCTTGGTTAGTAGCTTTTTATTTTTTTGGGGGGGTTGGGGTGGTGGGTGGGGGTCATCACAACATTTTAAGACATAGAATATTTTCCTTCAGTTTCTGGAGTGTAAAATTTGATTTGTAAAACTGTAGTTGTAAATTGTTTCATGTTTTTATTGATTTTGAACCATTTCACATCATTAATCCATGTATGCTTGTTGTGGGTGTGCGTGCTTTCTTTCCTTCACCATGCAAAGGGAGCAGCTTAAAGAGGTTCTACACCTGCTTCGTAACACTAGCAACCCTCAAGTCGAGTATATTGCTCGAACTCTTAGAAAATGGGGCCGTGACAACAAAGTTCAATTATGAAATGTCAGCTTCCAAACAGAATGGAAGTAAGAGCTCATCTTAGATCTACTAAAGCACTGCTCTTTATTATCTGGAAATTCATTTAGCACATATGTAGCTCTGTGTCCTCGGCAGAAGTCTTTGTTTAGGAGTGTATGTCCTCGGTGGTACGTGTACAAGAATTGTCCTGTGTATGTCAGGGATAAATAAAGCTTTGGATGTTTTTCTGCAGTGATTTACAGCATGTTGCACATTTCCTCCAGTTTTTGCCTGTCAGTGTTGTGTTTCTTCAAGGGTAAAGACATTATCCACAGGTTCATTGAATGTGGACGCGTTTTAACTCCTCAGTCATTATGATTTGTTTGTAAGGTCCTCTTATCTTCTTCTATTATGCTCACCATTTTCGATCTCATTTCATTAAAAGTCTACAGAAGGTGGAAAGGCAGGATAACACAAAATACACTTATGTGTGTGATGAAATTTTAAAAATATGAAGCTAAGAAGTCAAGGGGAAAATGTTAACAACATAATGCATTGATGGCATACAACTATTTCAGAGGTATTGTCTTGATCAAGTGTCTATAAACAAGAGAATTCCCAGAAACAGACTTGCCCCTTTGGAAAAGGATAAAAATTGTGATGGCGCATGATGGCTTTGTCTGTAAGAAGCACTAAATGTTTAAAAAAAATGTGAAAAGAAGCAGATCTTTTTTGTGGTTCTCATAATTTGTGCATTTATTCTGTTGAATTGTCCCTAAAAAAAAAAAATATGGTGCTTTTGGCTGGCAAAATAGAAAACCGATTTATGTGCTGTGTATCATGGCTTCACCAGTCACACATTTTGCTTCCATTGCACTGACACTGCAGAGAAGAGCATCACATTTTGATACATTTATGTTACTTGTTATTACATTTTTGGTTTGCATGATTTTATTTTTAGCATTTGCATATGTGTTTCATTGAAGTTTATTTGATATTAGTTATTAGTATTACTCTTAAGTCTTCATTATTTAATGACACAGATTTAGAGCACACATTATTTTGCCTGTGCCAAATTATAGGTGTAGACTTGGACAGTTTGTTCGTTGTGTTATACAGGAAATTCACAGCATCTTACCACTTTTATCCTGGAGAAATCCAGTCACAATACAACATTCAAGTTACTGGACGGTTCTTTTATAATATTGAAGGTTAAAGTCAAAAGAATAGTTTGGCAGTTTACGAAATTGGACAGTGCAGATCTTCTACAGGGGTAAACTTGAGGACCACTGAAAATGATTGACACCTGTGCTATTCACAGATAATAGAAACTATATTTATAATGCCATGTATAGACCATCCACTGCCTTTTAAATGTTGTAAATTTCAGACTATTGATTTCAATAAATACAGTTACAGAACCCTAAAGGACTTTGCAGTAGAATAAAGTACAGTGCTTTTTATGAAGCTTGCAGAAACAGCACTCAGATTAGATGTGAAAGCTTTGCATAATCATATAATTAAAGATACAGGAATTTGAGGCTCAGGATCAGGTAGTACCTCGTTATTGATGCACTGGATTTGACTCTGTCTAGGGAAACATTGCGTGATGTGATCAACATGCTTCGCAACACAAGCAGTCCACAGGTGGAATATATTATCCGCACTATGAAGAAGTGGGCCAAGGATAATCTTGTACCTGTTCCTTGATCTGAGAAAATGGAATCGTCATTCGTCAAAGAAACATTCCACAGTCATGAGCTGACGCGTGACGTTTGCTCTCCAGTCTGAGGTGGTTTTAAGTGGACAGTTTCAAAAGTGAAAAAGAGGACCAGAACTGGCAAAATTATTTTGATTTTCATATTATATCTTTCTTTCCCTTTGAAATCCGTCCATTAAAAATGTATTAAACACATTATGGGTTCAGATCATGGCTGTTTTATTTCTTTTTGTCTGTGGGCGTGTTTTATGCATGTGTGAATCTGAATTTTGAAAATGGTAAACATCTGTTTCTAATTTTGTTTCTACAAGGAAAAACTTTTATGAAACTGGTTTTTTACTTTTGTTTTGTTGGACTTGAAGTTTTAGTTGCATGTTGTTTTGGGAAGCATGTTAAAAGCTTCACAGAAATGTACAGCATTGCTATAAAAATCATTTATGTTATGGCCAAGCTATATTTGTCTATTAAAGCTGTTTTAATTAATGTAATTTTGTCAATTGCGTTTATCTGGCTGTTATTTTCAATACCTTAAGTATCAAAATGCTATTGTGACGAGCTTGGAAAAAGTCCTCACAAGCTACGAACACCATGGTCTCTGTTCCAAGCATTTTTCCAAGCATTGGATGATGCTCCTGAACAAGCTGTCAAACTGATAACATTTTTGTGTAGACCTGGGTAAGCAGATATAAAGATTCATCACCTTTAAAGCATAAGATCTGGCTAGGATGAAATGATGTAATAATTCAGAGAAGAATAGATGTCATTTTTTAAAATCTTGCATGGAAATGTTTCTGTCTCAAGAGACTGCATTAGTCTTTAGAATAGATATTGAAATTTGCCCATTATTAAAAAAAAATAACCTACTCATGATTTTTACCTCCTGCCTATGCATGAGAGCATCTGAAAGTTGCCTCAAGCAGACCAATGGCATAGTTCTGTCTCTTAGTACTCAGTTGCCCATCTTTTCCTTTCTTTCTACCTACCTAACTTGTTTCTATTTTTGTTCCTAATTGCAGCTTTATTGTAAGAGGATATAAAGACCAAGTATACTCCACACTTCAAACAATGGGCAAGCGCCCCACCCCCTAAGCTCCCACCAATCCTCAGCGGCTGCACAGATGTACAGGTGTGATCATGCACTGCCAACAGAAAAATAACATCACTGGATTCATGCATATCAACAATGACAATTTCATGATGAATGAAATTTCTGCAGCAGTTGACTTTCATGATGAAACAGAATAAGCTCTGTGTTCATTGGTTGCAACAGTTACTTGAAAAGGAAATGCTATTAGGTGTTTTGGGTAAAGGGGTTGCCCTTAGCTGCAAAATGGGAGTGAGTGTGTGTGCCGGGAGGGGAGGTTGATGGCTGGCCCATACAGTTTTATGCCATCTGTTGCAATTGTTTATAGGAGGGTAAATAGGAGCGTGACTTCATTGCTGCTAGCATAAGGACACGTCACTAGCAATACTCAGCATTCAGCCAAGCAAACCTCCCTTTACGGGGGCCCTTGGACACCACTAAAAACATTTCAAGTACCCCCCTCCCCACGCACGCGCGCGCACACACACACATCACAGACTGTTCCGGTCCTGTGAGGTGATCGAGTGACTGGACGATAGGCAACTGAACGGAGGTTATGATAATTCGGTATTCAGTTTGGTCAATCAAATTTGTTTTAACTAATAAACAGCAAACGAGAGAGCGCTTAAATTATCAATGCTACAAGAAGTACTTGAAACGCTCATTAAGTGGAGTTTCAATGTCTGGACATGATCTGTAGCAACGATCGAGCACGGCAACCATTAATTGTTGTAGGGATGTTGTAGGACTGTAAAAATGAGTATGAAATCAGTTGTTCGATTTGCTTATTGTGGTCTGTGACACGACAGAAAGTCTTATTGTGATCTATGATAGTATCCCCCGTCCCCCATGGGAGGCCCAATATTACAAACGGAAACCTATATAGGCCTACTTTCACAGCTTTTTAAGGAATGCGGTCCCCTTCACATCACTGGCTGTCGACATTCGAGTCAACATAGCACACACAAATGCAAGCATAGACCTACGCGCACACTCACATCCACACGCGCACCTCTTTTTCAATCCCCGCTCCCACCCCCACCCCCACCCCCACTTCACTCTTCGAATCTCGGTCAGTCGCCTTCGTGTAAGATCACATTTGCTCGTATGTTTGTACTGTAGAATTTAGAAATGTGCTGTCAAAGAATACTTTTTTCCCCCGAATTTCGACTTTGGTGCCAATATATGGACAATTGTTACCCCATGTCAGACGACATTCATTGATTTCCCGCGGTGTCGGCATATATGCAGGCTTCGCACATACGCGACCTTTCGACTCGGAGGGTGCATGGGAGGGAGTGCATGAGCGTTCATTCTCTCTGGCCTTGAGTCCATAAAAGCAAAGCATTTTGTAGTTTATGCAAAGTATTTTGTTTAAAAAAGTATTTGTATATCGACTAGCTTGGATGAGCGTTTCACCTGCTCTTCCGGTCATAGAGTGGTCGTATTGCTCATTCATCCTGTGTACTTTGCATGCATCTTTACTAATGAACAGAAGATTTAAAAAAACGCTCATACAAGCCAGCCCAGACGGCTTTTCTTTTCCCGATAAGCAAACAATTAAACTTGATATACCCTCTGCCTGTGGTATACCGTTTGCTGGGCTGGTCGTCTCGGTTCTTCTCCAGACGCTCCAAAAATTGTGCCCCTAGCACACTTCAATTCATCACCCCTCTCCCATCCTACCCCCGTCACGACTCGATAACCTCCGCTGCTTATTTGAAATTTTTAGAAAGAACCGCCAGCTGACGGAACAACTGAATAATTGAACATTTTTCTTAAAAAGAACAGACATCAAACATCACACATGAGACAATAGACATTGAAAATTCATTAAAATAAAATCTCTTCTGTGCAAATTTGTTTTTGCTGTATTGCTGGGGTGCAACTACCGCTTGACGGATTAAATAAAGTTTTTTTTATCAGTAATGGCAAGCAAAAAGAGGGAACATATAAAGGTTTTTACTGTTCATTCAACGTAATTATTTAGCCTTTATGTACACATTTTGTACTTATAAAAGAAGTGTCGTCAGAAGGGGATATCTCTATAGATAATGCTGACATTTTGCGGAGAATTATTTATTTACCGATTTTTGCTACGCATTCTGTTTGTGCGTTTATACCACTTCGATCTCTAACACGCGATCTTCCTTTTTAGCTAGCGCTACTGCTGTTGTTGTTGTTTATTGCTTTTGTTACAACGCGCAGTTATTTCGGTTTTGTGGTGGCGTTGGAGAGAAACCACTGTACTCTGAGAAGACAGAGAGGGAACGATAGAATGTTGGGAAAAACAACACTCCAAAACAAACACACTTTTCTTCTCTTTTCCTTCGACGTGAGTTATGTGTTGAAATATTGCCACTGGCGTGGGCGCCGTCCGTATCAATCACGATGGCGCTGCGTGCAGCGTGTGGCGCGCGTGATACGGTGATGTGGAACCTCCAATGTTGGCACAGACTGGAGATAAGGGCGTTGGGAACTGCATGGATGGACAGAAAAATGTGCATGCGACTACGTGTCTTCGTACACCAGTTTGCTTGACAATCATCTGTCGAATCATCTGG
Source organism: Lanistes nyassanus (assembly GCA_004794575.1). Lineage (NCBI taxonomy): Eukaryota > Metazoa > Mollusca > Gastropoda > Architaenioglossa > Ampullariidae > Lanistes > Lanistes nyassanus. The sequence goes on from SMGT01006395.1 coordinate 199,951, forward strand.
TGAAGACACCTCACAAAAGAGCTGTCACATTCCGTGTAAAGGAGTGCACCTGCATGACGCGGCCGAATCATCATAACTAAGACCTAAAAAACTGGCAATCTATAGTAGCTGCCTGCCAGACGCCTGACACTTTAGGGAACAGTACTAGGACTGGTTGGCCCGGTGTCATCATGTGACTGGATGGTACTACTGAAGCTTGTTGCCACAGCAGTCCCAGTGTTGCAGCACATTGTCTCAAGCAGCGCCGTCCTGATATGCACCTTTTTGCGACGGGACGTTAAGCAATAAAAACCAAACCAAATGTGTCTTTTTTCTTTGTTAAATTCTACCAGCACATGGGATCGCGGATTGTCTGACTGTTCAATGCAGGATTGTGGGTGTGTAAGTATTTGAAAAAGCAAAGTTGCAAGTAACAATTAAGGAGGCGGGGAAAGTCTGCCGTCATTTGGCAGGAAGCACTAAGTCCACCTCTGGCAAAAAAATTAGGTTTTTGTTCCAGCAGGCACATCGACCAAAGCTTTGTTTTATGACCCCCCAAAAATCAAGCCTCTGGCTTTCTTAGATTATGAGATAACGAAATATTGCTGGACTTACTGTTTTCTGTCGTCAATCAACATGCCTGTCAGCAGACAGCAAGAAGAGTTAAGCAGTAAGTCCAAAAACCGATTCGTGTTCAGCTATTTAAAATAGTTGACAGACGTTCCTCACACAACAGCTACAAATATAACGGGTAGATTCTAAGTCTAATGACTGCTCTCCTTCTCATGTTAGATCTAACAATGATAACCGAAACTCTGGCAAATCAACGCAAGTCCCTTGATTGGAGTTGCTTTCTTTCCCCAGATCTAAAAATCAATCACCGAGAAAAAAATCAGGGAGATGACGGTAAGTACTCGTTTAAATGCTTTTATTGTGGTAGGTATCATATTTGACACAAAAATCTGCCTTTCACAATACTCTTTTATCGCTGTTGTTTCGTTTGGCAGTAGAAACTTTAAAAATCCTGCGATTTCGAATGAGTTAAAGGCACGAACACGAAACATGCTTCTGCCAAATGAACGGCAGCGGTGTACGTCATGCTCTTTGAACCTGTCAAAACCACGGACTTCTTACATATGGACCGAGCATGCTAAGACGCGAGCGCAGCGTCGTGCTGACTCACTCGCGTGGCGGCGTCCGCCATTTTACCCTGCCTCGCGAGCTGGGGCGTACAAGGCTTACTGTAGGGAGATAGACGGCCCGGAGTCAGGTTTATCACTTACTGACTGCAAGCCGGCCAATTACATTTAAATTTTATAAATTCTTTTCCTGCAGAAACAAAAGTGTATTGACCAAGGTAGTGAATTTTGTTAAAATACTTCTTAGTAGAGTCAGAGATAAGGAGTATCTTATCTCTGGTAGAGTGCATTAATGAATAGATGAATAGGTGCCTATGTTTTTGCGTGTGGGTACGCCTGCGTGAGTGATTGAGCGTGTTATTTGTATGTTTATTAATCATTGAGTTTATTTATCAATATATGTATATATTCTAATGCCAGGTGAATGACGATTGACGTGTTTTTTGACAATGTTTTTTCTTTTTTTTCTGAATACCCCCTGAGGGTAAAAGAATAAAGAAACTAATAAAGAAACTTGAACGTACTCTCGCTCGCATGCGCACGCACGCACGCACAAAGAAAGAGCAAAGAAAAATCTTGTTAGACGGGGTATTTATTATTTGCATTTGCATCACTTATAGAGCACAAAAATCACTTGTACTGTAACAAAAATAGTGCAAGATTAAGATACAAAAGTACTTTATATTCTTTCAACAACAAAAGTGCAATACACCGGGGAGGGAAGGGGCCTCTCTTCATGTTTTGGAAACTTGCATGAAAAATGCAATAACAAATAAATCAATAAATAAACATACAAATATTTGTGGTTTAACAGTCCTTGTGTTTTACAATGCTGATGACACCTAGCTCTCTCTCTCTCTCTCATGCACACAGGTAAGCACGTATATTTCCAAGATGACTTTTTCCTTCCATGATGCAAAATGTACATTGCAAGTGTCGTAGAAGATTGTGCTGCCAGTACATCTAATATACTCTGGCATTATTGTAATGACCACAGAAGCTATAGTGTACTCACAGGTGAAACGATTTTCCTTTCTTTGACTTGTTCGCGCAGTTCCACGCGGCACAACAAGGCATTCTCTGAAATTCACAATGTCGACAGACTTATTAGTATATACTGAAAGGGGTCCGACTCCTACAAAATCAATCTGACTTTGAGAATTCCATGCATTGGTCATGTCTGTCTTAATTGGTGGTGGTCGTATTTTAAACCACCACCACCACCAAAAAGATTCTTGGCTTTTGGGCTCGCTAGCACAGCCGCCGCATAAAACAGTCGGGAAAATATATTTACGACAAATATATATAAATATATATTAATTAGAGGAGCATTATAAATATATATTAATTAGATGAGCATTATAAATATATATATAAATATATTGTTTCAGATAAAAATCTTACCACAGATTCGTAAATGAAGCTTGGACACCCCCAAAATAAACAATTCACAGTGTAGGTGATTATGGCGCTATGTAGGAATGGGTAAGGATGAGGCATGGTAAGATGGCGTCACCGTGTCGCTATGTAGAAATGGGTACGGATGAGGCATGGTAAGATGGCGTCGCTATGTAAGAATGGGTAGGGATGAGGCATGGTAAGATGGCGTCGTCGCGGGGTCACTCTGCAGGTCTCAGCGCTCGCTCTATTAGTTAGGAACTCTGTGGTCAAAACTTAAATGAACAGATCGAGCCAAGTGTTCCTTCCCGTCTGTGCAAGCAGCGGCTAGGTCACGTTGAATACTCATTTTTAAAATACCTGTAACCCATGTGAATTATTTTAATTATTTCCATAGGCAGTTTTAATGAAGAGCACAACTTTTTTTTCTCGCTGAAAGGTCTTTACGGGAAAGGGGGACAACCATCACCGATTTTTTTTCTTTCATGGATCCAGTATAATGCCAGTGAAGAACTCTGCGGCCGAACAGGCGCTGGTGATAGGCTACACATCTTGTCGTTCTGTTTGAAGAGTCGAACATTTCTGATTGAAATATGTGTGCTTTGTTTTTTTTTAACCTAAAGATGTGGGGATCCCTGAGGTACGCTGGCTTTTTTTTCCTTTAAAGCGGGGTGGTGTGTATGTTGTGGGGTAAGGATAGGGATTGTGAGATATATGCGTTCAGATTTTTATTTGGGGGAGGTGGAAACTGAAAGTCTTTCAAGTGTAATGCACGATTTCGTGATGGGGACTAAATGTGAGGCTTCATGGAAAGGTACGTATATCCGGGCCGTTTTGTTTTGTTTTTTTTTTTTTTTTGGGG